>JBBDGP010001127.1:3957500-4152500 GCA_037952835.1 Lithobates septentrionalis
AAGAAATGGTGTGCATGTCTCAACCATCCCCTGCACTAATCTCCTGTAATATCCTAACAGGCAGCATCCATTGCATGGAGCAGGGACCTCTGATTTTGAGCCCGATGCTCATACACTCTCCACCTCCAAGTGGAGAAAAACTCCTCAATAGGGTTGAGGAAAGGAGAGTAAGGTGGTAGGAACACCATATCCATCCTTGGATGAGCAGTGAACCGGGCCCTGATAAGCAGGCCACGGTGGAAATTCACATTGTCCCATACAATTATATATTGTGGTAGGTGAGGCCCTATTAGACCTCTCTTATTTTCAGGGATCAAATCCAAATGAAGGCGGTCCAAGAAGATGAGGAGCTTCTGTGAATTGTATGGGCCAAGACTGGGGATGTGAGTGGCCACACCATTCTCAGAAATGGCAGCACACATAGTTATATTACCCCCTCGCTGGCCTGGGACATCCACCGTGGCCCGGTGGCCAATAAAATTTTGGCCACGTCTTCGGCCCTTGGCCAGGTTGAAGCCAGCCTCATCCACATACACAAGTATGTGAGAAGTCTCGTTTCCTTCCAATGCCATTATTCTCTACAATAGAGTAAAAAAAGAAAACATCAAATCAGTCATACAGAAGAGTCATACACTACAGTTACAGACAGTTACATAGGAATGTTCTATGTTCTAAACAAGTTCAATATATTACTGGCCAGTATTCCAGTGGTTCCAAACCTGGGGTACATGTACCCTATGCAGAGGTACTACAGGGAGTATTTGACAGAAAGGGGAGGGGAAAAATTATCAATGAGTAGACTTACTGAAATGTTACAGTAAAACCCACAGTATTAGATAGATTTACATGGGAGTCAATACTGTAATTGCAGCTCTTTGACCCTTTTTCTTACTGTATTGTATGTTATATTCTTCAAAATAAGGATTATAATGATAATTGCATCATACAGTAAGCTGCAGTTTTTAGACAAAATGTTTATAAATCAGATACGTAAATCAAATACTTTCATACCTGGATTACCTAGATTCAGAAATCAGGTAAAGTGGGTACTGAAACCAATACATTTTGGGAACCACTGTTTACGGTAATTGTAAAAAGGTTATCTTGATGGACAACCAGTGACTGACTTCCATGTACATACTGGTACCGCAGCTCTTTCACTCTGTCAGAGTTCCTCTCAAATGGTACCCTGTAAATTTGCTTCATTGTCATCTGATGCTTCTTCAATATGCGGGCCATTGTGGAGATGCTTATAGAGTGACATTTTGGAATATGGCTTTGTCTTGTGGGATTGCAGTGCAGATCTGTCTCAATGTGATGGCATTATTTGCCAACACCATGTTACAGATCTCTTGTTCTTGTTGTTTATTGAGAAGTTTTCCTCGGCCACCCATGCCAAGTTGTCGTCCAATCCTAGACATAGAATTCAAAGGACAACACTCCATTCATAATTTATACCTTATGTATTCCGTACAGAATGAGTTACCAATGTAATCGTATTGTTGTTTTACTTACAGTAACTTTACCACAATTCCAATGCATCACTGTACAGTGACTGGAATACTACTGTAAACTGTATCATCAATATTGTAGAAAATAAACTATTCCATACTATTCCATAGTTTATTTTCTACAATATTTTTCTTGTTATTGTTAGCATCATACGTAACATTCCACTGAGGTAAGATACTGTAATACTGTAGGCCTATCACACACACACACACACACTAAATGAATACGTAAATGAGTAAATAAACATATTTGTTGCTCTATGCACAGTGTCCTGTCCTATACATTATATAATTCCATCATTGACTATCTACATACCTGTTTTCCCTGCGAAAGGTTTGGATGATAGAGAAGACTGTAGAGCGAGGCACATTAGGCTGCACTCGGCAACCTTCCTCCGCCATTGTGAGGCCATGGTTGATGACATGATCTATAATTGTGGCCCGAATTTCATCAGGGACAGCATGGCGTCTTCGTGCTCCTCTGGCTCTTCCCCCTATTCCACCGCCACTCACCCTTACTCCTCTTCCTCTTCTTCTTCCTCTTCCTCGAGCAGGCAGTTTCCCTTGTTCATTTACGTGGCCAGGTGCCTCCATGTTCAGAAATTGTACTGGTCCTGCATGGTCAAGCTCTATATATACATGTTTGGCAGCATTTACAATCATGGACAGCACCTGTCAGGTAACTCAACATACTGTTTGATTGGTCATCTGAGACCAACTCTGACTCCTCCTTTGTTAGGCTCCTTTTACACTGGGGCGGGGGCATTGTCGGGGGCGTTGTCGGCGGTAAAGCGCCGCTATTGTAAGCGGCGATCTACCGTCGGTATGCGGCAGCTAGTGGGGCGGTTTCACCCCCCTGTTAGCGGCCGAGAAAGGGTTAAAACCACCGCAAAGCGCCTCTGCAGAGGCGCTTTGCCGGCGGTATAGCCGCGCCGTCCCATTGATTTCAATGGGCAGGAGCGGTAAAGGAGCGGTATACACACTGCTCCTTCAGATGCTGCTGGCAGGACTTTTTTTACCGTCCTGCCAGCGCATCGCTCCAGTGTGCAAGCCCTCGGGGCTTTCACACTGGAATGAAAGCAGCGGCACTTTCGGGTCGGTTTGCAGGCGCTATTATTAGCGCAATAGCGCCTGCAAACCGCCCCAGTGTGAAAGGACCCTTAGTCAAGTTCTAGTTGCACCTGACTGTCAATTGCTGTAATCATTTTATCACATGTTCCAAGAGATTCATATATGGTATTCAAGGTATTATGTTCCTGAATAATTTTGACAATTGAACAGACTATTGTGCATGTGATGACTTAAACAATGAAATGACGCTGATACGTTTTGGAGAGAACAACCATTAGACTGAGAATTGACAATCAGTTTAGATCAACAAGATCTATTCACTTGGAAATTGTGCTAAATGTAGGCTACTTGTACTTAATCATTTGAAAAATGTACTGAGACATTGAGACATGTACTGAGACATTTGTAATTTTGATGAAATGAGTGAGAAATTCAATTCAGTTGTGAACAATTGCCAAGTGGTTTGGAGATTTGTCCATGTTGTTTTGAGAATGTCATTTCTGTTTCAAGAAATGAGCCAAAACAATGGAGAAAAACTGTAATATATATATTAAACAACCTCAATCCTTATTGTATCTAAATTGAAACATGTGTTAATAAAACTGCAAAGTGACAAGTATTAAAACTGCAAAAAAAGTGTACATAAAAAAGGTGTATCACCGGAGCTCCCTACCCCTGCAGGGGTATGAGCGTGTGATGTTAGTCCTCTGCCTCTAATCGCTTCGATCCCACCGGTGCCAATATCCTTCCACTTAGCTCAATCCTGGTGAACCACTCGTTGAGAAGGGGAGGGGGACTCACTGCCCCTTGCTGCAGCGCATATCCCAACCAGGCTTCCACTTGCATGTATTAGATAAAAAATAAGAATAGCTTCATAGCGTAACTTTGTTGGTAACTATATTTTTATTGTATAATGCAGTCCAACAATATAACTAAATCCACTTGAACCAAATAAAAAGTTAGGAAATGAACATTAAGTAAACGTTAAAAAGGAGAGGGAGCTCACAGGCTCACTGACTCTCCACACAGTCCGGGGACGCAGCGCTGTTGGAAAACTACCGCGGACTACATATATATATATTTTTTAATACACCTTTTTTATGTACACTTTTTTTATATATGTATTTTTATATATATAATTTTGATATAATTTTTTTATACACATTTTTTGATACACATTGATACACATTTTTTGATACACTTGGTTTGTGGACTGGTTTTAACTTTTTTTCACATAATTGTAGTGTATGTGTTGCACTGGGGTCTGACAACCCAATCTTTTTGCAGTTTTAATACTTGTCACTTTGCAGTTTTATTAACACATGTTTCAATTTAGATACAATAAGGATTGAGGTTGTTTAATATATATATTATTATACAATCATCTGCAATTTCAATAAGGATTTATCACTTTAGAATAAGGATTAGTTTCTGGTCCATTCACTTCCTTTAATATAATTTACTTTTTCACTTATAATTTTTTTTATAACCTATACAGGATTGTATCACGCACAAAAGCACTTGTCACTTTAAAAACACTCACTCTCACACCCTCTGTTTTACACAGCGCCATCCCCTATACCTTGATTATAACTTCTTTGGGGTAACACTGAGGTGTTCCCTACCTACATAGGGGGGCAGCAGTGTTTAAAAGTCTGAAGCGCGGACCCATTGACAGATTTACTATTTCCTTTATTATTTGTAGGGAGTTGCAAGTTAAAAGATAAACGCCTAATCAGGGCCGATCCTACACGGGGTGCGAAGGGTGCCTTGCACCCAGGGGCCTGCAGAGGTGGGGGCGCTGAAGAGCCAGACTTCTCCCCTCCCTCCTTCTCTCCTTGTGTGTGTCCGTCCAGGACTCCAGTGTGAGCATAGGGCAGCCAGTCCAGCCTGGCAGTGCTTGGGGGAGGGGCGCACCTCTTCCTGACATGAGGGTTCTATTCAGTGGCTGCTGATGTGCGGGAATAATGTCCTCACTCTGGGACCCCGCACTGTCTCTACCAACCCCAGTTGGAATGCCTCCCCCTCCTATCTCTATCTTGGGCTGCAAGGAGAGAGAACTGAGGTGATTCAGTGTGCTGTGTGTAGGAATGGCACCCCCTGCACACCTTTAGATGTGCTCTGGGCTGCCCCTGCTAGGAGATGTTTTATGGTATGATAGATTACAATAGGATACACAGCCCCTGTCCCTTCCTGCACCTCAGTAGTTCATTTACAGATGTGATGTTTAATGAGATGTACTAAGAGCCCTTTCACACTGACAGTGCAGGGGCATCAGCGGTAATGCGCTGCTACTTTTAGTGGTGATTTACCGTCGCTTTAGAGGTACATTTAACCCCCACTAAAGTGTTCAAAGGCGCAACTGCGGAGGCGCTTTGCAGGCGCTGCCCATTGATTTCAATAAGCAAGGGCGTTTTAGGAGCGGTGTATACACCTCTCCTAAAGCGCCTCAAAGAAGGTACTTGCAGGAATTTTTTGGACGTCGTGCCAGTACTCTGCTCCAGTGTGAAAGCATTCGGGCGCTCACAGTGGGATTGCAGATAAGGCTTTTTTCAGGTGCTATTTTTAACACTAAAGCACCTGAAAAATGCCTCCAGTGTGAAAGGGGTTAATAGACCATCTCCTGTACTATGTCTGCAGTAAGGATGAGCTCCGGCGTGTTCGCAAGCTGCACGTGCAGAGCCCGCCAGGAACTCGGCACTGCACAGCGCTAATCACAAGCAGTGAGACATTTCCCAAAGTGCGGCTGCAGAGATCGGGAAATGTCTCACTGCTTGTGATTAGCGCAGCGCATTGCCAACTTCCTGGCGGGCTCGGCACGTGCAGCTTGCGAACACGCTGGAGCTCATCCTTAGTCTGCAGTCTCAGATCATCTCCTGTAGTATGTGTGCAGTCTCTGACCATCTCCTGTACCATGTCTGCAGTCTCTGACCCTCTCCTGTACTATGTCTGCAGTCTCTGACCGTCTCCTATATCATGTCTGCAGTCTCTGACCATCTCCTGTATTATGTCTGCGGTCTCTGACCATCTCCTGTACTATGTCTGCGGTCTCTGACCCTCTCCTGTACTATGTCTGCAGTCTATGACCATCTCCTGTACTATGTCTGCAGTCTATGACCATCTCCTGTACTATGTCTGCAGTCTCTGACCATCTCCTGTACTATGTCTGCGGTCTCTGACCATCTTCTGTACTATGTCTGCGGTCTCTGATCCTCTCCTGTACTATGTCTGCAGTCTATGACCATCTCCTGTACTATATCTGTAGTCTCTGATCATCCCCTGTATTATGTCTGCAGTCTCTAACCGTCTCCTATATCATGTCTGCAGTCTATGACCATCTCCTGTACTATGTCTGCAGTCTATGACCATCTCCTGTACTATGTCTGCAGTCTCTGACCATCTCCTGTATTATGTCTGCAGTCTCTGACCATCTCCTGTATTATGTCTGTGGTCTCTGACCCTCTCCTGTACTATGTCTGCAGTCTATGACCATCTCCTGTACTATGTCTGCAGTCTATGACCATCTCCTGTACTATGTCTGCAGTCTCTGACCATCTCCTGTACTGTGTCTGCAGTCTCTGACCATCTCCTGTACTATGTCTGCGGTCTCTGATCCTCTCCTGTACTATGTCTGCAGTCTATGACCATCTCCTGTACTATATCTGTAGTCTCTGATCATCTCCTGTATTATGTCTGCAGTCTCTAACCGTCTCCTATATAATGTCTGCAGTCTCTGACCATCTCCTGTACTATGTCTGCAGTCTCTGACCCTCTCCTGTACTATGTCTGCAGTCTTTGACCATCTCCTGTACTATGTCTTCAGTCTATGACCATCTCCTGTACTATGTCTGCAGTCTCTGACCATCTCCTGTCTTATGTCTGCGGTCTCTGACCCTCTCCTGTACTATGTCTGCAGTCTATGACCATCTCCTGTACTATATCTGTAGTCTCTGACCAGCTCCTGTACCATGTCTGCAGTCTCTGACCATCTTCTGTACTATGTCTGCAGTCTCTGACCACCTCCTGTACCATGTCTGCAGTCTCTGACCATCTCCTGTACTATGTATGCGGTCTCTGATCATCTAGTGTACTATGTCTACAGTCTCTGACCATCTCCTGTACTATGTCTGCAGTCTCTGACCATCTCCTGTACTATGTCTGCAGTCTCTGACCATCTAGTGTACTATGTCTGCAGTCTCTGACCATCTAGTGTACTATGTCTGCAGTCTCTGACCATCTAGTGTACTATGTCTGCACTCTCTGACCATCTCCTGTACTATGTCTGCGGTCTCTAATCCTCTCCTGTACTATGTCTGCAGTCTATGACCATCTCCTGTACTATATCTGTAGTCTCTGATCATCTCCTGTATTATGTCTGCAGTCTCTAACCGTCTCCTATATCATGTCTGCAGACTCTGACCATCTCCTGTACTATGTCAGCAGTCTCTGACCCTCTCCTGTACTATGTCTGCAGTCTATGACCATCTCCTGTACTATGTCTGCAGTCTATGACCATCTCCTGTACTATGTCTGCAGTCTCTGACCATCTCCTGTATTATGTCTGCAGTCTCTGACCATCTCCTGTATTATGTCTGTGGTCTCTGACCCTCTCCTGTAGTATGTCTGCAGTCTATGACCATCTCCTGTACTATGTCTGCAGTCTATGACCATCTCCTGTACTATGTCTGCAGTCTCTGACCATCTCCTGTACTATGGATGCGGTCTCTGATCATCTAGTGTACTATGTCTACAGTCTCTGACCATCTCCTGTACTATGTCTGCAGTCTTTGACCATCTCCTGTACTATGTCTGCAGTCTCTGACCATCTAGTGTACTATGTCTGCAGTCTCTGACCATCTAGTGTACTATGTCTGCAGTCTCTGACCATCTAGTGTACTATGTCTGCAGTCTCTGACCATCTCCTGTACTATGTCTGCAGTCTCTGATCATCTAGTGTACTATGTCTGCAGTCTCTGATCATATCCTGTAGTATGTCTGCAGTCTCTGACCATCTCCTGTACTATGTCTGCAGTCTCTGATCATCTCCTGTATCATGTCTGTAGTATTTCTGGGGGCTCTTTCTAACAGACTTTCTAACAGAAGCGCTCTCTGTCTCCATCAGAGAGCCCCCCTCCAGGTCCCAATTTGTACCTGTAAGGATCCCAGGGTAATGAAGACTTTGTGGTGGAGCATCTCTGTGGTTGAGTCGTTGCCATAGAAATATTTGTAAAGGGGAGGAGTTACTAAAATGACCACGCCCATGTGGGGCTCCAGAAATATTTCTGCACCCAGGCGCCTGTGACCCTAGGATCGGCCCTGATCTTCACAAACTTCCATTCCTCATAGAGGGCACAATTGCATAGGTTCCCCAAGAAGAAAAAGAAATAAAAGCTTCCCTGGCATAAAATCTTTGGGTGTTTTATTATTAAAAAGTTAAAGTCCACTTACAAATAAGCAGATAGATTCAAGCATAAAAACAAGCCAGTCAGCTCAAATCTGCAGCCCGTCACTCCCGGACCTGTGCAAATGCGGTGACATCAGCACTTCGCTCCTCCCTACTTGTTTTGCCATAAATTACGTCGTCCAGGGGCACGGGCGGTGTCCTGACTCACCACCTTAAATACATCTCAAGGAAGAACCATGCATCGTTCTGAGCTTCAGGTAGCGGCTTCCGAGGTTACTCCATTTTAAGGAAGGACAAATGCCCAGAACTAATTCTAACCTATAGGGAGTAATGAGCTCTTAACTTTGCAACAATAAAAGAATTAAAAAATATATAAAATACCCATTTAACTTATAATAAATAAATAATAATAATAATAAAAAAATTGAAAAGTTTTGAGAATATCGGTAATGTTGGTATAACTGAAGACACCAATAAAACTTCTATTTTAATATGCAAATCCCATCTGACCCAATCTGATGAACATATATTCCCAACAGAATCAAATCCAATTGGGAATAATTGCACCCATTGATAGGCGCAAAATCGCCACCTACTACTCAAGGATAAAAGAGAAGATATTAATAAAAACAAAAAAAAGGAGTTCTCCACCAGCCTATTAGGCCAGAAGTGAACCAAAAGATCTCACAGGGGACAGTCTAATTCCCTTAGAGGAATTAGTGGTAATTCCTCTAAGGGAAATTATAGAGGAATTTGTAAGAACTACAGTGCCTTGAACTTTTCAAACTTTTGCCACATTTCAGGCTTCAAACATAAAGATATAAAATTTTTATTTTTTGTGAAGAATCACCAACAAGTGGGACACAATTGTGAAGTGGAACGAAATCTTTTGGATTGTTGAAACTTTTTTAACTAATAAAAAAATGCAAAGTGGGGCGTGCAAAATTATTCGGCCCCCTTGCGTTAATACTTTGTAGAGCCACCTTTTGCTGCGATTACAGCTGCAAGTCGCTTGGGGTATGTCTCTATCAGTTTTGCACATCGAGAGACTGAAATTCTTGCCCATTCTTCCTTGCAAAACAGCTCGAGCTCAGTGAGGTTGGATGGAGAGCATTTGTGAACAGCAGTTTTCAGCTCTTTCCACAGATTCTCGATTGGATTCAGGTCTGGACTTTGACTTGGCCATTCTAACACCTGGATATGTTTATTTGTGAACCATTCCTTTGTAGATTTTGCTGTATGTTTGGGATCATTGTCTTGTTGGAAGATAAATCTCCGTCCCAGTTTCAGGTCTTTTGCAGACTCCAACAGGTTTTCATCCAGAATGGTCCTGTATTTGGCTGCATCCATCTTCCCCTCAATTTTAACCATCTTCCCTGTCCCTGCTGAAGAAAATCAGGCCCAAACCATGATGCTGCCACCACCATATTTCACGGTGGGGATGGTGTGTTGAGAGTGATGAACTGTGTTGCTTTTACGCCAAACATATCGTTTTGCATTGTGGCCAAAAAGTTTGATTTTGGTTTCATCGGACCAGAGCACCTTCTTCCACATGTTTGGTGTGTCTCCCAGGTGGCTTGTGGCAAACTTTAGACGAGACTTTTTATGGATATCTTTGAGAAATGGCTTTCTTCTTGCCACTCTACCATAGAGGCCAGATTTGTGCAGTGTACGACTGATTGTTGTCCTATGTAAAGACTCTCCCACCTCAGCTGTAGTTCTCTGCAGTTCATCCAGAGTGATCATGGGCCTCTTGGCTGCATCTCTGATCAGTCTTCTCCTTGTCTGAGCTGAAAGTTTAGAGGGACAGCCAGGTCTTGGTAGATTTGCAGTGGTCTGATACTCCTTCCATTTCAAAATGATCGCTTGCACAGTGCTCCTTGGGATGTTTAAAGCTTGGGAAATCTTTTTGTATCCAAATCCGGCTTTAAACTTCTCCACAACAGTATTACGGACCTGCCTGGTGTGTTCCTTGGTCTTCATGATGCTCTCTGCGCTTTCAACAGAACCCTGAGACTATCACAGAGCAGGTGCATTTATACAGAGACTTGATTACACACAGGTGGATTCTATTTATCACCATCAGTCATTTAGGACAACATTGGATCATTCAGAGATCCTCGCTGAACTTCTGGAGTGAGTTTGCTGCACTGAAAGTAAAGGGGCCGAATAATTTTGCACGCACCACTTTTCAGTTTTTTATTTGCTAAAAAAGTTTAAAATATCCAATAGATTTCGTTCCACTTCACAATTGTGTCCCACTTGTTGGTGATTCTTCACAAAAAATTAAAATTTTATATCTTTATGTTTGAAGCCTGAAATATGGCAAAAGGTTGAAAAGTTCAAGGGGGCCGAATACTTTTGCAAGGCACTGTATCAGTCAGTTTGGGTGTAGCATGTAGTGGGGCGGAGAGCACAAGGGGATAATTAGCAACAAGTCAAAAAGGGAGGCAGATTGCTCCTCCTGTACCCCTATAGGTCTGTGCTCTGAACCCCTTTTCAATGTTCCCCCACCCATCTGTGCTCCACTTCTCTCTCCCTGAACCCCTTTTCTTTTTCTCCTCCACCCACCTGTGCTCCACTTCCTTCCCCCCTCCCCCCTCAAACCACTTTTCAGTATCCACCCCTACAAGCCTAAGGTTAGTTCAATAGAAGTGGGGAAGTTTTGTCTGGGAGGTGAAGACATGCTGGGGATAATTAGGAACAAGTCAAAAAGGAGGCAGATTGCTCCACCTCTTAGCTCCAAACCTCTTTTCCCCTATCCGTCTGTGCTCTTCCTGCCACCCTGCACCCATTTTCAATGTTCCCCCACCCATCTGTGCTCCACTTCTCTCTCCCTGAACCCCTTTTCTTTTTCTCCTCCACCCACCTGTGCTCCACTTCCTCTCCCCCCTTCTCTCTGAACCACTTTTCAGTATCTCCCCCCCACCTACTTGTCCCCCCTGTATTGTAAAATTGGGTGTGGCAGGAAGTAAAAGGAGTCCCAAAAGGAGTCCCAGAGGGGAAGAAAATATCAAGAAGGGTGTTGAAGAAGGGAATAACATGGGAGATGAAGACAGACATGAGTCTGTGGGGAGTGAAGTCGGTGGTAAAAAAGGGTGGTGAGAAGAAGGGGTATGAGGGGTGGAGCTGGTTATCTGAGCCAAGAGAGCTGGGGGTGCATAGCTAGGTGATGGGGGAAACTGAATTAGTACCTTCTCTCCCAAACCCACCTGTTCTGCTCCTGCCCCCCTCCTGTTCACCAGTCACCCCGACCAGTCCTGACCCTGTTCCCCCTTTTTAGCAGTCACTTACTATGTCTGTTCCCACCTCCCTACTTTTTTCCTAACCTAAGTTCCAGGTCCACTTACCCAACCCTGCCACCCATTTTTTTAGCCCCACACATGGGTAGGTAGGTCATTTTCTGCACCTTATGACCCATATTATTGAAACCATTCCAGAGCTGTGGGTGCATAGCTAGGTGATGGGGGACGCAGAATTAGTAGAGCAGAGGATGGGGGGAGTAAGGAGGGTTAAATAGGGAACCCAGTACACCGGGCAGGGGCTTTGGTGCAGGCAAGGGTGTTGGCATGTAAAGCATAGTAACATGGAGCTGCTCAGTGAATGAAGTGATAAAGGGATGCAAGCCTAAGGTTGGTTCAATAGAAGTGGGGGAGCTTTGTATGGGCAGTCTCAGGCAAGGGTGTTGGCATGTGAGGCATAGTAACATGCAGAAACAGTAAAAAAAAAAAAATTAAAAAAAAAACAACACCTAGATCAAGGTTTGATCTAGGTCAGCCCCAGGGTTAGTATTTAGGTCAAGGTCAGGGTCAGTGATTTTTGCACAGGATTTTTTTTTTTTAATTAGTATCAGTGTGTTTTAGGTAGGATTAAAAAAAAAAAAAAAGCAAAATGCGCACTATGGTTTTGGGCTGTACTACGGGTACAAACTACAACTAACATACACATATTGCATTAGGGTGTGCACCTCAAAGCTCAAACACGTGTGTGTGTGTGTGTATATAGATATATATATATATATATATATATATATATATATATATATATATATATATACACACACACAAACGTGCTTCCACACTTCTCTTATAAGCCGAACCGTCAGTGGGAGATATTCCCCATCTACACACAGAGTCAGGGTGGTCTTAAAAGTATCATGGACCCCTGGACAAAGTGATACACTGGGGCTCCTACCAGGTAGATGGCAACAAAAAGTGTGTGTGGCAGGGTGAGGGGGTTAACTTTTGCTTCATACAGAGTGCAGGGCCGAGGAGTGCACTACGTACAGTGTGCAGGTTTCAGGAGAATGCTACATACAGAGTGTACTCTTCAGTCAGTGCAGACTTCAGGCGTGCGCTACGCACAGGGTGCAGAGTTCAGAAATGCGCTATGTACAGAGTTCAGGCGTAAGCTAGGTACAGGGTGCAGAGTTCACGTGTATTCTATGTACAGAGTTCAGATGTGAGCTACATGCAGGGTGCAGAGTTCAGGAGGGCGCTATGCATAGAGTGCAGAGTTCAGGTGTGCACTACATACAGGGTGCACAGTTGAGTGAGCTACGCACAGGATGCAGAGTTCAGAAATGCAGTACAGAGTACAGAGTTTAGGTGTAAGCTAGGTACAGGGTGCAGAGTTCACGTGTGTTCTATGTACAAAGTTCCGTCTTTCAGAAGTGCGCTATGTAGAGGGCAGAGTTCAGGTATGCGCTACACACAGGGTGAACAGTTAAGGAGTGAGCATAGATCATGCGTGTGCTATGTACAGAGTTCATACGTGAGCTACGTGCAGGGTGCAGGGTTCAAGAGGGCGCTATGCACAGAGTACAGAGTTTAGGTGTGCGCTACATACAGGGTGCACAGTTGAGGAGTGAGCTATGCACAGGGTACAGAGATCATGCGTGTGCTATGTAGAGAGTTCAGACATGAGCTACGTGCAAGGAGCAGGTTTTCATAAGTGTGCTATGTAGAGTGCAGAGTTCAGGAGTGCGCTATGCACAGAATGCAAATTTCAGGTATGCACTATGCAAAGAGTACAGAGTTCAGGCGTGCACTACACACAGGGTGCACAGTTCAGGAGTGAGCTAGGTACAGGGTGCGGAAATCATGTGTGTGCTATGTACAAAGTTCAAGGGTGAGCTGCTCGCAGGGTGCAGAGTTCAGAAGTGCGCTATGTAGAGTGCAGAGTTCAGGAATTCCCTATGCACAGGCTGCAGAGTTCAGAGGTGTGCTATTGTAAAAAGTCCACAGACCCTTCCGCCAGTACAGAGCTCTCCCCTACAATATCTCCCCAAGCGAAAGCTCTCCTCTCCTTCCAGTGCAGCTGGAGTTACAGCTCTTCAACCTTCCCTGTCCTATACCCACAGCAGCTCTCCTCTCCCCCGCAGAACAGAAATTAAACTTACTGTGGCTGGTCAGGCTGCTGCCATGGGGTTCTCTTGATGCTGCGGGTGTGAGGCTAGAGCGGCCGAGTGGATACTCCGCCCCGCCCCCTCCTCTGTTGTTTAGGGAGAGTAGGGAGGGATTTGTGTGTGCAGACACTAGAGGCCAGCGCTGGAGGTTCAGATGGTAAAACCCAGCCGCCGACAGTGTACTTCTTCCTGTGCCAGGTGATGGTACACAGAGAGGGTTCCAGCACCCAGCTTCCGCTGCCAAGCTGCTACGCTGCTTGCATTTCCTTTCTGTGCCGCTGCTGGAACACAGAGAGTTCCAGCACTGGCCACCCAACTGCCGCTGTGCGTGTAGCGCTCAGGGTGATTAGGGTGTGCCCAGGCACACCTGGCACACCCCGTGCGCACGCCTATGCCTGGGGATAAGCCCAAACTGCGGCCTAGCAGCCTGGGCAACCAACAACACGTCCACCCATACAGCCGTCTAGGTGGCACCGAACACGGATCACTTGACTCCACCCAAATATATAGGTTCTCCCAGCAGGCTAAGGGGCCAAGAAAATCCCTGCCCATTGGTTGAGACACCCCATATACTCCTAATCTGTCCTTGCATCGCCCTTATCTTATCTAATGTCATCAAGTACCCGGCCACCCAGCGACAGAAGAGAAAAGTCCAGCAATTCCAGACTTAGGGTGAAATCAATTGATCCCTAGCAATTGGCCAAGACAACTATACCTGGCAAGTAAATTTAGGAGCAACCCTGCCTAAACATCAGGGTTCTATATCCTCCCCCTGCCTACAAAATTACTTCTCAGGGTTTGCAGAAAATAATTTGAGCTCTCAAGCCTGAGAGCAAATGTCCTGGCAAAAACTGTGATGGGTGGGGAAACAAAGGAAACAACGACAATAATGCAGGTTGCGTACCACATGGAATGAACATGTATGACAGATACCTGACTGAATGGTAGTTTACACAAAGCAAATTAAAAATGAAACATTATTTACAATTTAAGAGTGATGTACCACCCAAGTAATTCATAAGAAGGTCATTGCTTATGTTTCTCTAACTATCTATCTAATATATACAGTAATAAAAGGGTATAAATGGTTAGCGTTGTCATCCATGTTAAATTCTTAATATATATAAAGAAAAGTGCAGCGCTGGATAAAACAAACATAAAAAAGAAGGAAAAAACCGCAGTGCACAATAGTTCACTAGTGATGAATTAAATCAAAATCATACATATTGTCCATACATATTCCAATATAGTGCAAACTAGGGTAATAAAAATATCCCTGTGAAAATAAATGCGCGGCTATCCCCACCGCAGAACTCAGTCACACTAAATATTAACGAGCTTAATATTCATATAGTGTCCATAAGTACAGATAAGTGAATCTCTGTATAGATGAATCCGTGACTTCCACCGCAATAGACACCCGTCACCATAGGAAGATTAAAGGCTTACCAGACAGCCCCTAATAAAAGGCATGGGAACCTCCACTTTGGATGTTGTCCTTTCAGTGAATGGATCTCGTCCGGAAGCGATGAATAAGTGACAGCAAACGGTCATCAATCCTGTTCAGATGTCAGCTCAATTCTGGATCTGCCTGGAGCGACTCCGGTCCTCAGTACACAGCCGCAGCTTGTGGCACACAGGAACAGTGATGTGTAAACCTTGATCTTCTTGCAGCAAAGAGATCAATCCTCATTATTCAGCCGAGGCTTCCAGACGAGATTCATTCACTGAAAGGACAACATCCAAAGTGGAGTTTCCCATGCCTTTTATTAAGGGCTGTCTGGTAAGCCTTTAATCTTCCTATGGTGACGGGTGTCTATTGCGGTGGAAGTCACGGATTCATCTATACAGAGATTCACTTATCTGTACTTATGGACACTATATGAATATTAAGCTCGTTAATATTTAGTGTGACTGAGTTCTGCGATGGGGATAGCCGCGCATTTATTTTCACAGGGATTTTTTTATTACCCTAGTTTGTCACTATATTGGAATATGTATGTTCATCACTAGTGAACTATTGTGCACTGCGGTTTTTTCCTTCTTTTTTATGTTTGTTTTATCCAGCGCTGCACTTTTCTTTATATATATTTAGTGGTGCCCTTTATCAGGGTTATAGTGTCCAGCTGCAGGATACCTTTCTCACAGGTTTTATATTCACATTTTTTTATCTTTGTACACCTAGCGCAAATTTTTTCCTTTAGAAATTTCATGTTAAATTCTTGTCTCTCCTTGTCCAAGGAAGACGCACTGGTACAGCAACACCTGAAAGAGAAATCAACAGCAAATCAAATGCATCCTATCCCTATAACATCGTGCAATATATACATGAGTGGTTAAGTAATTGGTACTTGTCCTTAGCCAAGGACAGCATAGCAGTGTAAGTACACCCTATAATAGGTCTGAACCATATACATATGGAAGTGGGCCCCATTCTCAGCGGAGAATGCCACCCCCTTTACATTGATCTAAAGAACTTTACTTAGCATGTTCTATCAAATACTCATAATATGAATAGAGGTTCACTCAGGACAGCACCGTTCACGCCACCTGGTGACCAACACTAGAAACAGTTCTGATGCATGGGTTTGTCCATTATTCACATGGAAGGTAAGAATTTGGCTCATGTGGGCACTCCCTGTGTCTGCCGGCAGCATTCAGTCCAGCACAATCTCTGCAGTACAGCCAGCAGGAATATTCACCTTTGCACAAAAGTTGCTGCTAGTGGAGAAGTGGCTTCAGCATAGCGTCCTCAACTCCACACTGCTCCGGTACTTGCTTCAGCTACTCACTGTGGTCCCTGGTGGTTGGTCCCTTAGTAACGACAACTTCCCCTCTACCTCCGACCACGACAGGTTCTCTGGCCGGCAGAACCATCACTTCTGGTTGGACTGCAAGCCACAGTACCAACCCTACGCTGCTCTCTTGCTTCTGGATAGGCCCTCAGACAGCCTAGCAGCTAGATGTACATGTGCTAGGACCAAACTCTGGCCTAGCAGTCTGGGCAGCCAACAACACGTCCACCCAGACAGCCGTCCAGGTGGCACCGAACACCGATCACCTGACTCCACCCAAATATATAGGTTCTCCCAGCAGGCTAAAGAGCCAGGAAAACCCCTGCCTATTGGCTGAGACACTCCATATACTCCTAATCTGTCCTTGTATCGCCCTTATCTTATCTAATGTCCCCAAGTACCCAGCCACCCAGCGACAGAAGAGAGAAGTGCAGCAATTCCAGACTTATGCCGCGTACACACGATAGCACATTCCGACAACAAAGTCCATGTTTTTTTTCCGACGGATGTTGGCTCAAACTTACCTTGCATACACACGGTCATACATATCTTGTCGGAAATTCCGAACGTCAAGAACGCAGTGATGTACCACGCGTACGGCGAACCGAGAAAAATGAAGTTCAATAGCCAGTGTGGCTCTTCTGCTTGATTCTGAGTATGCGTGGAATTTTGTGCATCGGAATTGTGTACACATGATCGGAATTTCCAACAATGGATTTTGTTGTCCAGATCTCAAATTTTGTTTGTCGGAAATTCCGATGGAGCCTACACACGGTCGGAATTTCCGACAACAAGCTCCCATCGAACATTTCCCGTCGGAAAATCCGACCGTGTGTGTGCGGCATTAGGGTGAAATCAATTGATCCCTAACAATTGGCCAAGGCAACTATACTTGGCAAGTAAATTTAGGAGCAACCCTGCCTAAACATCTGGGTGCTACAAATACAATTTTTTTTTTCTATTTTGGGCCAGTTTATCTTAGATAATAAAAAAAAATCAGGAGATATCTATTACCATTTACCACCAAATGAAAGCCCAATTTGTTTTTACTAACACATGTCAAAGTTGCAAAATTGGGCTTAGGCATTAAGATTTGTTTAACTTTAGGTGGGAAGGGGTTAGTATGCTAATTTACACGCACTGAACATGACCTGGTAGTTCTGCCCACGTATTGTTTACCGCAAGGGCAGGTAATGAGATATACTACGTTTCTTGATATACATATGATGAATTGGCTAATTGAGTAAGATCTGGCAGTGACTGTAGAAGTAAAGGTACAAGATTTTCTCCTACCTAGAGCATTAGTTCAACATACTAAACACCTCCTACAGGGATAGTATCCAATTAGATCATAAAAAAGGTGGTTTTCTTGGGTGGATTAATGATATTAGGGGCTATCTTGGCCTGTAATGAGGGTACACCTCTAAAGAAAACATCGGGTAACAGAGGACCCAACATTTTGTCATTTTTGAGTACAGCCCAATGTTTTCTAAAAATGTTTTTAATTCATGTTTGGAGAAAGAAGTAATGAAAGACCATTTAAACCACAGGGAATCATCATGTTTAGCCTTATCTTGCAGTACAGATCCCCAGTCTAAACTTTTCACCTCATTATTCTCTATATTTAATATCCCTTCCCGATGAAGCGATTCTTGAGAAGAGTTGCTTGCCTCTCATAATCAGTACTGTTAGCAGTGGCGGCCGCTCCATACAGGGCACAGCCCCCCTAATTCATGTGCCCGGCCTCTAATCTACATGCAGGGTGCTGGACGCATGGATTTTAATGGGGGTTTATTTATTTTTTAAGCACGTGATAAGAGTCTAAGGCTCTAATTGGCTTTAAAAAAGGGTGGGTTCTGCACCCCAAGCCTACCCAGTCGTGTGACAACAGCGAATTAATATTTGCTATTGTCTTCCTGCTTCTCCTCCCGGACAATCAGGAATCAGGAGGAGTGCGATTGGTTGTCTGAGAGTAAAATCGGGGGAGGGGAGTGGTCGGGTGGTTTGTTTGATGCCCCTGGCTGGAGTACCAGCCACCACTGACTGTTAGTGCAATTACATCGCATTCTGGCAACTTGACTGTGAGGTACAAATTGCAACCAAGCCCTATGATGGCAACTGTCCGTTTAAGAGTTATGCTCAGTGGATTTGAAATAGGTACTAGTAATTAACCTTTTGTTATCAGCCCTAATTTCCAAATACCATAAATGTATGGTTTCTCTGCTAGCATCAAATGACCATGAGATGCCTCAATCATTGGAATTAAGATCCTCCATAAATCGTTCTAGCGACTCAGTCACCCTTCCAAAGGAGGAGGATGTCCTCCATATACCTGGCCCAAAGCAAAAGTTTGGGCCTGGCATAAGAATAGATGACATCCTCCTCTCATTTGGCCATGAAAAGATTGGCCAAGCTAGAGGCAAACTTTGCCCCCATAGCCACGCCCTTCTTTTGAATATAATATTGATGGTTAGACCAAAAATAATGAGTTGTGGCAAAAAATAACAAATCCATAATGAAATTCTTTTGTATTTGAGGAATATTAATTTATTTTGCTAGATAATATTCCACAGCTTTTAAAACCTAATTGGTGTGATATGCATGTGTAATAGGATGCAATGTCTGCTGTGACAAGTAAACCAACTCCTTCCCAAGCAGAGGCTTTGTGAGGCCATAGGCAAAACATAGACATGAGGCCCCACTTACTCCCATAATGGGAAGAAAAATTCAAGCAATAAAAATGGCTGCAGAAAGATGTACGGATCTAGCACACAGTTCATCAGCACCACTTCCAGAGCACCCTCCTCACCCATCAGACATATGCAGCAAATACAACATCTGGGACCCAGCAAGGTGTCAACCCCTCTAGAAATTTTCCCTGTGTCTTGGGAGAATGGGGAGGGATGTCACTGAGTCATTCCACATCCACAGGGGAAGGAAAGGGAGAAAGGGAGAGAGAGGGGGGGAGAGAGAGGTAGGGTGGGAGGGAGTGAGAGAAAGAGAGACGGGGGTGACAGAGGGAGAGGGTGTCAGGGAAATGGCCGTGGAAGTATTGGCAATCTTGCCAGTAAAAGAAATGGGCACCATAGGCCCATCATGTGACAGATGGATCCCCCTGCTGGCCTATAAAAGACTGCCTCTGTCTGACCCAAGTTGCTGGATTGTCGTCAGCTTCCTGTATTCCTGAACCTCTGTTGTTCCTTGGATGGAGATCATGCACGGATAATCAAGCAGAGGCAAAGTCCGTGTAGCAAGCCGTGGTCATGCACGGTAATGAGGCACAAGGAAGGCCAAGGACCAAGCCAGGGGATGAGCCAGGAGAGGAGGTCAACAGGTCTGTAATAAGCTGAGTGTCCTTGATCCAGCTCGTTACAGACCTGTTGACCTCCTCTCCTGGCTCATCCCCTTGCTTGCTCCTTGACATTCCTTCTGCCTGATTACCCGTGCAGGACCCCGGCTTGCTATATGGACTTTGCCTCTGCCTGATTATCCATGCATGACCCCAGCTTGCTATATGGACTTTGCCTCTGCCTGATTATCCGTGCATGACCCCAGCTTGCTACATGGACTTTGCCTCTGCCTGATTACCCGTGCATGCCCCCGGCTTGCTATATGGACTTTGCTTCTGCTTGATTACCAGTTTATGACCTCAACTTACTTCATGGATTTGCTCTTGCTTCTTGCCACCCTTTGTTTGACCCTCAGCCGGGTGTTCACTGCTGTCCTTTGAAGCACGGTTTATTCCAAGCACAGCGGGGAGTTCCTGGCCACCAGTGCACAACCACGCACTGGCAGTCCTCACAATGTGACTCTCTTCTGAACCCATCCAGATCCTGCCGGCATCCTTCTTCGGGCTGTATCTCTTCTGTGGCACTTTCAGAAGTATACTGCACCCAGCTGCAAGGCCCTCTCTGCATATTGGCTTCAGATCAGGTACATGACAGCGGGAGTGAGAGAGGGGGGCTGAGGCAAAGGGGGTGAGAGAGAGAGAGATCCTTAGCCCTGTCCCTGTCTGCAGCCCCTCCTGTGCCCCATGTCCCAGTCTGCATTCCCTGTCTGTGGGAAGGTGTGTGCATGATGCTCGGTACAGTATCATCCATGCCAGCAGGATATCCATGATGGCCAGAAGCAGGCAGGGTCTGTTCTTGTTGTAGATGGGGACAGTGTTCTGCTCCTTCCAGAGGATCTGTTTGGTGTGAGATGGAGTGGTCCCTGGCTGCCTACACCTTCTGCCCATCCTAATGTTCTGGGAGGTCTTCAGAGCTCCTCTCCCTCCAAGGCTATTGGTGCTTGCTGCCCTCGCTGCTCATCCTCCCTACCAGGCCCAGACTGGGACAAAAAAAATAGGCCCAGCATTTTAGACTGAGCAGCCCATGATACCGGTCCATTCCCCGCTTTTCATCCTGACAGATCCCCTGTAGCAGCTAGCGGGAGAAAGGAGGGGGGAACCTAGCAGAGCTGCGGGGAGTGAGGGGGGGGGCGGAAAGGAGCACAGGGATGGTGGAGAGCATGGGAATGAAGCGGAGAGCACTGAGGGGAGGGGGTGGAGAGCATGGGGGGCAGCGAGCACTGGGGGAGAGGAGAGCACTGGGGGGAGTGGAGAGCACTGGGCAGGAGCTGGAAAGCAGGGGAGAGCAGAGAGCACTGGCGGGGTGGAGAGCACAGGGGTGGGGGCAAAGAACAGGGGGGAATGGAGAGCACTGGGGGGGCGGAGAGCACGAGGGGGCAGAGAACACTGGCATGGGTGGAGAGCACTGGGGGAATGAAGAGCGCTGGGGGGAGCTGGAGAGCACTGGGGGGCAGAAAGAACAGGGCTAGAGAGCACTGTGGGAGGCGGAGAGCACTGGGGGTGGAGAGCACAGGGGTGGGTGCTGGAGAGTGATGAGGGGGAGCTGAAGAGCACTGGGGGGGCAGAAAGAACAGGGGTGGAGAGCACCAGAGGGCAGAAGGAACAGGAGTGGAGAGCACCGGGGGGTTGAAAGAACAGGGATGGAGAGTGGGGGGGCTGGAGAACACTGTGGGAGAGCTTAACATTGCAGAAGGGAGTTTAATAAGACACGTGGCCACTCATTAAAATTAGAATAAAAGAGGTTTAACCTTAAACCACGTAGAGGGTTCTTTACTGTAAGAGTGGCAAGGATGTGGAATTCCCTTCCACACGCAGTTATCTCAGCGGGGGGGGGGGGGGGGATCGCTAGTAAAAAAAAAAAAAATGATTAGATAAACACCTGAATGACTACAACATACAGGGATATACAAGTTAATACTGACATATAATCACACACATAGGTTGGACTCAACCTACTATGTAACTATATAAATAGAAACATGGAACAGGAGAGCACTGGAAGGGGTGGAGAGCACTGGAGGGAGTGGAGATCACAGAGGTGGGGACTGGAGAGGGGGACAGAGAGGGATGAGGGAACTGGAAAGCACTGGGGGGAGCTTAAGAGCACTGGGGGGGCAGAAAGAACAGGGGTAGAGAGCACAGGGGGCTAGAGAGCACTGGGTGCGCAAAGAGCAGAAGAGAGCAGAAAGCACTGGGGAGGAGTTGAGAGCACTGGGGGGGCGGAGAGCACAGGGTTGGGGGCTGGAGAGGGGGCAGAGAGCAATGGCGGGAGCTGAAGAGCACTGGGGGGAGCTTGAGAGCACTGGGGGGTTGGAACTCTCCAACCCCCCAGTGCTCCCAAGCTCCCCCCAGGAGAGCACTGTAGAGAGTGGAGAGCACAGGGGTGGGGGCTGGAGAGGGGAGCAGAGAGTGATGGTGGGAGCTGGATAGCACTGGGGGGCTGGAGCTCTCCAGCCCCCAGTGCTCCCCAGCTCCCACCATCACTCTCTGACACCCTCTCAAGCCCCCACCCCTGTGCTCTCCATCCTCTCCAGTGTTCTCTGCCCCCCAGTGCTCTTAATCCCCCAGTGTTTTCTGCTCTCTTCTGCTCTTTGCCCACCCAGTGTTTTCCACCCCGCAGTGCTCTCCAGCTCCCCCACAGTGCTCTCCACCCCTGTTCTTTCTGGCCTCCCCTGGTGCTCTCCACCCCTGTTCTTTCTTCCCCCCCAGTGCTCTCAAGCTCCCCCCAGTGCTCTCCAGTTCCCTCGTTGCTCTCTGCCCCCCTCTCCAGCCCCCACCCCTGTGATCTCCACCTCCTCCAGTGCTCTCTACCCCCGAGTGTTCTCCACCCACCTCTGCTTTTTGCCCCCCCCAGTGCTCTCCGCCCCCAGTGCTCTCCAGCTCTCATAGTCATCTTCTGTTCCATGTTTCTATTTACATAGTTACATAGGTGAGGTTGAAAAAAGACACAAGTCCATCAAGTCCAACCTATGTGTGTAATTATATGTGAGTATTACATTGTATAGGGGGGCAGGGAGACCTGGGAGGGGCCAGGGAGAGCAGGGGGGACGGAGAGCACTGGAGGGGCAGCAAATGAAGTTGGATAGGAGGAGAAGCGGCTATAGAGGAACTAGTTGCTGCATATAGAGGAATTGAACTTTCCATATTCCTCTTGCAGCCGCTGAATGCCTGCAGGAGGGAGAGGAGGAGAATCAGGCATTCAGCTGCTGCAGGAGGAATATGGAAAGATTGATTCCTCTATATGCAGCTGCCCCTGCTTCTTCTCCTATCAAGGTGCACAGGGGGCTGCACGGGCACTTACTTTCTCACCGGTCGGCCAAGCAGCATCGAGAGATTGGAGCTCCTTCCTCTTCACAGTCATGGGGACTGCTGAGACAAATAGGCCAAGCAGGTGCAGAGAGGCTGGGTGAGTGGTACAGGCTGAAGGAGCAGGCCAGCTACTTCAGCTGCCTTAGGGCCCCACATGGACATGCTGCCTGCATGCCTTGCGGAAATGGCACCTGGAGTCGGGCGCTGCCGCCACCTAGAGGCCTTTCCTCTCTCGCTCTCCGCACCACAACCGGATGCTCCAAGACGAGGCTGCTATTAGCCCAGTGCCCTTGGCAGTACCCCATTGGTCAGTCAGTCAGCCCCTGGGCCACAGAGTCCCAGCGGGGGTAGAGTGAGCCACTGGCAGTGCCGGGACAAGGTCATTTGGTGCCCAGGGTGAAGATGGCAAACTGCGCCCCCCCCCCCCCACACACACACACAATATTTTCGAGCCAGCAGCACAGCATTGTGGCAGTCAATAATTGCTTAACCTGCTATCCTCTAGCCTGCAGAGGCAGTATTAGGGCTAGAGGATAGCAGGTTAGGCAGTTCCTAATGGCTCAGTCCCTAGGATCAGTAAAGGATAATGGCCTACAGGCCCTCTTACCAGACCCAGTGAAACTGCCGCAGTGATCCCTCCAGCTAGATGTTTGCTCACTCTGTGTTGCCCGGGGTGACTCTGGTCAGTAGTGTAACACGTCTGTACCCTGGTAGTGGCTCAGTGTGACTCTCTCTGGTGGCTCTGGTTATCAGCATGGCTCTCTCTGGTGGTTCTGGTTAGCAGCATGGCTCTCTCTGGTGGCTCTAGTTAGCAGCGTGGCTCTCTCTGGTGGTGCTGGTTAGAAGCGTGGCTCTCTGGTGGTGCTGGTTAGAAGCGTGGCTCTCTCTGGTGGTGCTGGCTAGCAGCGTGGCTCTCTCTGGTGGTGCTGGCTAGCAGCGTGGCTCTCTCTGGTGGCTCTGATTAGCAACGTGGCTCCCTCTGGTGGTGCTGGTTAGCAGCGTGGCTCTCTCTGGTGGTGCTGGTTAGCAGCATGGCTCTCTCTGGTGGTTCTGGTTAGAAGTGTGGCTCTCTCTGGTGGTGGTTAGCAGCGTGGCTCTCTCTGGTGGCTCTGGTTAGCAGCGTGGCTCTCTCTGGTAGCTCTTCTTAGCAGCGTGGCTCTCTGGTGGCGCTGGTTAGCAGCAGGCTCTCTTTGGTGGTTCTGGTTAGCAGCGTGGCTCTCTGGTGGCTCTGGTTAGCAGCATGGCTCTCTCTGGTGGTGCTGGTTAGCAGCGTGGCTCTCTCTGGTGGAGCTGGTTGGAAGCGTGGCTCTCTGGTGGTGCTGGTTGGAAGCGTGGCCCTCTCTGGTGGTGCTGGTTAGCAGCGTGGCTCTCTCTGGTGGTGCTGGTTAGCAGCGTGGCTCTCTCTGGTGGTGCTGGTTGGAAGCGTGGCTCTCTCTGGTGGTACTGGTTAGCAGCGTGGCTCTCTCTGGTGGCGCTGGTTGGAAGCGTGGCTCTCTCTGTGGTGCTAGTTAGAAGCGTGGCTCTCTCTGGTGGTGCTGGTTAGAAGCGTGGCTCTCTCCGGTGGTGCTGGTTAGAAGCGTGGCTCTCTCTGGTGGTGCTGGTTAGAAGTGGGGATCTCTCTGGTGGTGCTGGTTAGAAGCATGGCTCTCTCTAGCGTGGCTCTGGTGCCGCGTGGCACTGGTTACACTGGTGGGACTGGTTAGCAGTGTTGCTCTCTCTGGTGACTCTGGTTAGCAGTGTGGCTCTCTCTGTTTAGAAGCATGGCTCTCTGTTTGGCTTCTCCAGATGCCCTCCTCTCTCTCTGTTCCTGTCTTTTGGAGCAGTTAAAGTATATCACGCATTCTCCCAGCTTGTTTCTGGGTTCCGGGTTCTCTCTCTCTTTTTGCAACAGCACAGTGCATGCTGGGAGCTGTAGTCTCTTCCCTGTGGAGAGCAATAGGTCGCTGTGATTGGCCCTGCGTTGTGGCCAATGGGGGGGAAAGAGCGGGCAAGAACCTAATGAGAGAGTCGCTATCTCTCCTCCCGCACTGCTGACAGGAGAAAGGGGGGAGCGAGTGCGGGAAACATTCTGACATCCCGCAGCTCGCCTCTCCCCTGTCACACCGCCGCTATCAGAGCTTCACTGATGGGGGGTGGAGGGAGCGGGGCTTGACAGCACCCACTATAATGGCCAGCTTTCTTTATGGTGTCACCCAAGTGCGGTCACCCCCCCACCCCCATCCCCATAGCAACGCCACGCCACTGCTTCCATCCCGCCTCCGGCCAGCCTCTCAGTGTGTGACGCTGGGCAGGGAATACCAAGTGCCTGTAAGGGGGTGTATCTCCACTGACAGGGGAGTGAATAAGTGAAGCGCTGGTCTGTTCTAGGCTTGTGCCGGGTGCAGAGCGCACTCGGCACATCGTTACAGGTGTAGGTATTAGCGGCTGGTGTGTCCAGACAGTTTTAGAAGCACACAGCCAGCACTTCACATGCGCCCCCTTTCCTCCAATAGTACCGCCCAGGGCATCCGCCCCTTCCACCCCCCCTTGTACCGGCACTGGCCACTGGCACCATAATCAGTGATTGATCACAGGCAAATTAGGAGGACATGAGTCCCCTGTGAGTGTGAGGCCTTAAGTGACCGCCTAATTATAGAGCCGCCTCTGTTCCCAAGTAAACACATTCAAAAGCTTTATAGTAACTTTAGTAGGGATGGGTCGAACACACCTGGTTCGGTTCACACCAGAACATCTCGAACATGCAAAAAGTTCTAGCGAACACGCAAACTCTATTAAAGTCTATGGCACATGAACATGAAAAATCAAAAGTCCTCAATAGGGCTTATATGCAAGTTATTTCCATAAAAAAAGTGTATGCGGACCCGGGTACTGTCCCACGTGGCAATGCAAAAAGGAGTGATTTTAATCATGCTTAAAGTGAAACAAGAAAAATGAAATATTCCTTTAAATATCGTGCCTGGGGGTCCCCTTAGTCTGCCTGTAAAGTGGCCCATTTGTGCGATGTATAGAACATGCTGCAGCAATAATGAAATATCTAAAGGAAAAAATTTAATTGAAACTTGCTAGCGGCTGTAATGTATTGCCGACTCCCATCAATAAAGATTTTTTTAAAAAACACGCCAAAATATAAAAAAAAAAATGGCGTGGGGTCCCCCCAAAATCCATACCAAACGCTTATCCCAGAATGCAGCCTGGCAGGCCAGTAAAAGGGGGGGGGACGAGCGAGCACTCCCCCCCATCTGAACCATACACATGCCCTCAACATGGGGGGGTGGGTGCTTTGCGCCTCCCCACCCTCAAAGCAGCTTGGGGACAAGGGCCTCTTCCCGACAACCCTGGACTGTGGTTGTCGGGGTCTGCGGGGGGCTTATCGGAATCTGGAAGCCCTCTTTAACAAGGGGGCCACCCCTTGTTAAATAATGATGTTGCATACATTTTTTCTGATTTTTACATACCTCAATTTTCAAGCACCTTAAAAGTCCCAGGGGTATTTTTACCCCATTTCCCTTCTCTTTGTGTATTTTGTATATGGGGTGCTAAGGGTTAACTGTCCCTGCCCTCTTCATTCAAAGATTATTATTCAAGGGTGTCACCCGCCCATCATCATTTGAGGTCAGTTACAGTCCAAAATCTTTTTTGTTATGTTCAATCTTATTTCTTTTTTTCTTTCCTTTGCATAGATATTATGTTTAGATCTGGGGAAAATTGTTAAAATCTGCTGTGTCACTATCTATGTCCATATATTGCTATTTGTGATTTTCTTTTTCTTTTTTCCTTTTTCTATTTCTCTTTTCAGGTACAGGCCACTATGGCCAACTACTGTGGTAGCGCTTTTGATAGCCTCATGAATCACATTCAAAAATCCCAGAATGCATCTAGTGGTGGTTTAACTATGGATCGGTTTTTCAAGAGACTCCAGCGGATGCTCGAGAAGAAATCCGGGTTATTTTGGAATAAATGGTATTTTTCCAAATATATTGAAGACCATATAGCCCCATGGGGTCTCAGAATTCAAATCTTCCCCTCTATTGCTCACTTGGATGTAGAATTTAGGCAGGAGTGGGAGGAAAATTTACAAATTTGTTCCTTTAAAATGATGGAGCTTCTGTGCAAACAATATTCAAATGAACTTATCTCAGTGGATAAGGAGATTGAGAAATTATATGAAGATAATCAATCAATTACCTCAGATGGCCTCTTCTCCACACGAGAAGGTGCTTTAAAAACAAACCTAGAAGGATATGTCACTGAGATCCTTAAAACTAAGGAAAAAAAATATGTCAGGGACAAATTAGCCTATGACAACAAACAAGCTTACCATTGGGGCAAAAAAAATAATAAAGTTAGGAGGCGTAATAATCAAATACGCAACCCCAAACAACCCACTAGTGAACCCAATGATTCGGATTCATCTATCTCTTCTGTTTCCTCCTCTCAGGGACAAGATATGAGAAGCAGCAGAACTCAAGAAGAAGCTAAATGCACCAAGAACAATGCTACCACGGGCACTGTAAGACGCACTCCGAGAACGAACGCCCCTATGGTCACTCGAGCAAGCACGGCCAAAAATTCATCAGTTCACGCACCGGGTCACTCTGATGTTCACACGAGCACTTCTTTCACAAACACCTCTTTAACACTGTCTCCCAATACACAGGTAAGCAATGTTAATCCTGTGCCCTCACAATCAGATTTTCGCTCAGCACCCATATTTTCCCAACCGGTTATGGATCCAAAAAAGACAGTAAGTTTAGACTTGATGAATCTGAAAATGCCGAGAACCAGTTTGAAGTAATACATTTGTCCTCTTACCCCCTCTCAGCCGAACAATTGTCAATTCTCAAGCTCGGTTTGACTTTCTGCCCGGTTCAAAGGGTGGATCAATTTGAGCTAATCAAAGACATAAATCTTTTTTCTAGAAAATTGATGTTCAAAATTCTTTATGATAAACCTGGTACATCAATTAATGATCGAGCCTTGGCCAACTCTGCTTGGGAAGGCATGACCATTGCAGACATCAAAGCTATGGAGGAGTTGATGGAGCTGTGGGAGGTGGGTGGTCTGGAGGAGAGTGATCTGCTTGAGGCAGATTCTCTCCTGCAGACTGCGGACCCCTTTCCTCCCCCACCTCCATCCTCCGTCCCTTTCCTCCCCCCCCCCTTGACCCTGTCTCAACCTCGGGAATACAAACCAAAATCCCGCACTTTTCCTACTCTCCAAGGGAATCCTAATGTATGGGCATTCACCAATCAGGAAACAAGAGAGATTACCCAAACCAAATGGAAGGATTTGTCCCGGTCGAACTTAACCGCTTCACAATTAGAGGCTCTCAAACTCCTACAATGCAATAAAGACATTGTGATCAAGCCCTCCGATAAGGGGGGCAATTTGGTCATCATGGATAAAAGCCAATATGAAACCATGGTTTTGGCTATAGTCCAAAATCATCAATGGTACCGCAAAGTTTCTCCTAGTCATCTCACCCTAACGGTTACCAGATACAAACATCTCATAGGCACAGCATACCACAAAGGCCTTATAAACAAAAATACCTGGGAATTCCTTAATGTTGCTTCACCCCGAACCCCTACTCTATACGCACTTCCTAAGATACACAAAGACACTAAGAAGCCCCCGGGCAGACCTATAGTATCCGGTAATGGATCTCTCACAGAAACGGCCAGCCAACTGGTGGATGACTTTCTGAGACCCCATGTAGAGGGTCTCACATCCTACCTTCAAGATACCGGGGATCTTCTCCGCATTCTAGATGGTATTTCTATACCCCCTGATTCGTGGCTGGTGGCTCTGGATGTTGAGGCCCTCTACAACTCCATCCCCCACATTCTGGGGGTGGAAGTTGTGGAGGGCTTCATCTCCGAGAATCCAGAGATTTCGGTTGAGTACAACAAATTTATTCTGGATCTGCTTCTCTTTATTTTGTCCAACAATATTTTCCTTTTTGGAGGCTCCCACTACCTCCAGATACAGGGAGTGGCTATGGGGACCAAGTGTGCCCCATCCTATGCTAACCTGTATCTGGGGGGTGGGAGCGTGAACTTTTTTACAGGGACGACATGCAGATGTATTTCGAGCAAATTCCGGTGTGGAGACACTTTATCGACAATATCTTTTTTTATTTGGCATGGCAGTAAAAATACCCTCCTCTCCTTTTTGGACAGTAAGAAGATAAATAAATACAATTTGAATTTTACTTTTGAGCTGAGCCAACATTATTTAACTTTTTTAGATGTCCAAATCAATAAACGAGGATGGAAGTATTCGGACCACTCTATATCGTAAGCCATCTGCTGGCAACTCATTACTCCACGCCA
The DNA here is from genome assembly GCA_037952835.1 of Lithobates septentrionalis. Taxonomy (NCBI): domain Eukaryota; kingdom Metazoa; phylum Chordata; class Amphibia; order Anura; family Ranidae; genus Lithobates; species Lithobates septentrionalis. The sequence goes on from JBBDGP010001127.1 coordinate 3,986,682, forward strand.
CCAGCTCTCATCCTGTCCCTCTCATCAATAATGTACCGTATGGACAATACCTAAGAATTAGACGGAACTGCAGCGCAGATTCAGATTTTGAAAAAGAAGCAAAGTTGCTTCGGTTTCGACTACGTCAACGAGGCTATAGCAATAAATGCTTAAAAAGGGCATATTGGAAAGCCAAAAATCAGAATAGGTCTTTACTTATACATCAAGTGAAATCTAAGGAAGTGGAAACCCTTATCCCAGAAAGCAGCCTGGCAGGCCAGCAAAAGGGGGTGCGAGCGAGCACTCCCCCCCACCTGAACCATACACATGCCCTCAACATGGGGGGGTGGGTGCTTTGCGCCTCCCCACCCTCAAAGCAGCTTGGGGACAAGGGCCTCTTCCTGACAACCCTGGATTGTGGTTGTCGGGGTCTGTGGGGGGCTTATCGGAATCTGGAAGCCCTCTTTAACAAGGGGGCCACCCAGATCCCGCCCCCCCTTTGTTAATGGGTATTGCAAACAAAACAAAAATAAATAAATAATGTCCCTCGATGTAATCCATCATCAATCACGCCGCCCGCTGCCCCGAAAAATGGAAAAAAAAAAGCCTGCTGTCATCTCTTCGGAGGCCACCTATCATCTGCCTCCTCTCTGCTTTGACAGCTCTTTTAAAGGCAAGGGGCTAGCCCACCAGGTTACGTCATCCGGTGGCATAGCCCGCTTCTGACGTTATGTGACTATTTTCGCGGGCAGCGAGATTGACAATGAATAAAGGACTTGTCAAAAACTGTATTTCTTACTTTTTTACACTTTTTTGGTACCCGATACCCAAACACATGGGGGGGAGGATCTGGGGGCTCCCTTGTTAAAGGGGGCTTCCAGATTCCAATAAGCCCGCCGCCCAGGGGTGTCGGGAAGAGGCACCCTAAAGCAACCTCCCCATGTTGAGGGCAAGCGGCCTGGTATGGTTCACAAGGGGGGGCGAGCCTGCCAGGCTGCATGTTCGAATAAGGGTTTGGTATGCATTTTAGGGGGACTCCACTTCAATACAGGGCACTACCCCCCCCCCCCCTTCTACCCAGACCAATTTTCAACTTTTAGTGCTCTCACACTTTGAATGAGATTTACTGCATCAACACTGTACCCAAACTAAATTTTTTAGCATTGTTTTTCACACAAATAGAACTTTCTTTTGGTGGTATTTAATCACCACTGGGTTTTTTCTTTTTTGCAATAGAAAGAGCGAAAATGTAAAAAAAACAATCACACTTTTTTAGTTTCTATTATATAATTTTGCAAATAAGTAATATTTGTTCATAAATATGTGTTCATAAATACTGCTACATATCTTTGGTAAAAATAACCCAAATTAGTGGATATTATTCAGTCTGTGTGAAAGTTAGAGGCTACAAGCTATGGTGCAAATCATAAAAAAATGATCACACCTGATGTACTGATGGCCTATCTCATTTCTTGAGGCTCTGAAATGTGAGTACAGTACAAATACCCAAATTTACCCCTTTTTTGCAAAGTAGACAGTCCAAGGTATTTAGTAAGAGGCATGGTGAGTTTTTTGAAGTTGTCATTTTTTCCCACCAATTTTGGAAAATCGAATAAATAATTATTATTTTTTTACACATAATTGTCAAAACAACAAGTTATTTCTCACACACAGCATATGCATGCTTCCAATTACACCCCAAAATACATTCTGCTACTCCTCCTGAGTACAGCGATACCACATGTGGTTTGGTTGGACTTGATGGACTTGTGTCTTTTTTCAACCTCACCTACTATGTAACTATGTAACTATGTGTGAGACTTTTTCATAACATGGCCACATAGAGAGGCCCAACAGGCAGGGAGCACCATCATTCCTACCTATCACATTTTTGAAGGTCCCGGAAAAATGTGAAATTACAGTATCTCACAAAAGTGAGTACACTCCTCACATTTTTGTAAATATTTTATTATATCTTTTCATGTGACAACACTGAAGAAATTACACTTTGCTACAATGTAAAGTAGTGAGTGTACAGCTTGTATAACAGTGTAAATTTGCTGTCCCAACACACAGCCACTAATGTCTAAACTGCTGGCCCCTCAGTGAAAATGTCCCAATTGGACCCAATTAGCCATTTTCTCTCCCCGCTGTCATGAGACTGATTAGGGTTAATGGGGAGCAGGTGTGTTAAATTTAGTGTTATCGCTCTCACTCTCCTCAACATGGCACCTCATGGCAAAGAACTCTCTGAGGATCTGAAAAAAAGAATTGTTGCACTACATAAAGATGGCCTAGGCTATAAGAAGATTGCCTGAAACGGAGCTGCAGAATGGTGGCCAAGACCATACAGCGGTTTAAAATGACAGGTTCCACTCAGAACAGGCCTCGCCATGGTCAACCATGTTGAGTGCACATGCTCAGCGTCATATCCAGAGGTTGTCTTTGGAAAATAGAAGTATGAGTGCTGCCAGCATTGCTGCAGAGGTTGAGGGGGTGGGGGGTCAGCCTGTCAGTGCTCAGACCATACGCTGCACACTGCATCAAATTGGTCTGCATGGCTGTCGTCCCAGAAGGAAGCCTCTTCTAAAGATAATGGACAAGAAAGCCCACAAACAGTTTGCTGAAGACAAGCAGACTAAGGACATGGATTACAGGAACCATGTTCTGTGGTCTGATGAGACCAAGATAAACGTATTTGGTTAAGATGGTGTGAAGCATGTGTGGCAGCAACCAGGTGAGGAGTACAAAGACAGGTGTATCTTTTGCCTACAGTCAAGCATGGTGGTGGGAGTGTCATGGTCTGTGGCGGGCTGTATGAGTGCTGCCGGCACTGGGAGCTACAGTTCATTGGGGGAACCATGAGTGCCAACATGTACTGTGACATACTGAAGCCGAGCATGATCCCCTCCCTTTGGAGGGTAAAGGTGATGGATTGGCCAAGCAGGTCTCCAGACCTAAACCCTATTATTGAGCATCTGTGGGGCATCCTCAAACGGAAGGTGGAGGAGCGCAAAGTCTCTAACATCCACCAGCTCCGTGGTGTCATCATGGAGGAGTGGAAGAGGACTCCAGTGGCAAGTTGTCATGAGCAGGTGTGACCAGAACCGTGTGATCTGCGACAGAGGACACCAAAACGTATGTAAGTGAAAATATATTAATTTATTAAAGAAAGTGAATAATATAAATACAACCAACCAACTCCAATATGCAAATAACAATAGACAGATAAGTGTAATAAATGGGAAATACCAGGTTCATAAACAATAGCCAGGCCAGGGTCATACACAGCAGATCAGCAGATGGACAAGGGATGTTCCAGAGACATAAACGTAAGCCAGGCCAAGGTCATACACAGGGAGAGCAGCAGATGGGGTAAGGAACACAGGACAGGGAGAGGATGGATAGGTCAGACTGCAGGCAGGGATGCAAGGTAACAGGTGGGACAGGATAGGGTCCGAGACAGGTTCAGGGCACAGGATCAGATCCCAGGTTCAGGGCACAGGTTACAGGATCAGATAGCTTGCGGGTCAGGAGGCAATGACGAAGTCAAGGCAAACATGTAAATGTTTGCCGGGTATTTATAGGCCTACGATTGGCCTCAAGTGACACCTGATTGTAGGAGGTACTGTCTGCTCCACACTGCCAGGATCCATCCGCTGGTGGACGCCAGTACTGCGGCCCAAAGATGATATATTATAAACAGGGAAAAGCTCTCCTGACAGTTCCTAACTGCCAGGAGACACCTGCTGGTGGGCCTCAGTACTGCATGCCAAATAACAGGTCTTACCAGCGGATGGAACATTTCCTGACAGTACCCCCCCTCAAAGGAGCGACCCCCGGGCGCTCCAACCAGCCGTTGCTGGGGAAAGTCCATGGTGTCCAGCTGGGCAGTGGGCACATCAGGCTGGGCAGCGGACAGGAACACTCCAGGCTGGGCAGCGGACAGGAACACTCCAGGCTGGGCAGCTGGCATGGGCACTTCAAGCTGGGCAGCTGGCATGGGCACTTCAAGCTGGGCAGCTGGCATGGGCACTTCAAGCTGGGCAGCTGGCATGGGCACTTCAAGCTGGGCAGCTGGCATGGGCACTTCAAGCTGGGCAGCGGCCTCATCAAGCTGGAGGGCAGACACCGGGACATCAGGCTGGAGGGCAGACACCGGGACATCAGGCTGGAGGGCAGACACCGGGACATCAGGCTGGAGGGCAGACACTGGGACATCAGGCTGGAGGGCAGACACCGGGACATCAGGCTGGAGGGCAGACACCGGGACATCAGGCTGGAGGGCAGACACCGGGACATCAGGCTGGAGGGCAGACACCGGGACATCAGGCTGGAGGGCAGACACCGGGACATCAGGCTGGAGGGCAGACACCGGGACATCAGGCTGGAGGGCAGACACCAGGACATCAGACTGCAAAGCTGGAACCTCAGACTGCAAATTGGGAGCAGGTTGGGTTACTGGCAGGATTGTGTGAGTGGGGAAGAACTTCCATTTCTTCTTGGGCTTAACTACTGAAGATCTGTAGGTGAGGGGTGCAGCAGACTGGAGAGGAGGATTGGGATATGGCAGGGAAGAGGTAACAGTGGCTGGAGGAAGTTCGTGTGGGTTTGCAGGCAGCAGGGAAGAGACAGGTGGGTTGAATGCAGGATAGGTACAGGGAGCAGAGACTGGATATGAGTATTTGTTTGGCAGCAGCGTATACTGAGCTGCAACTGTGGTTGACATGGGTGATGGGGAAACATACATTTGGGTAGGCTGGTGTTTGGTGGCAGAGGTGGTTTGTTTAACTGGAGCTGCTTGCATCATGTCAGACCATGCTGAAAGTATAGGTTGTACAAACTGTGCTTTTAAACCTCCCTGTCTAACAAAAGACTGAGCAGACACAATGCACTCAGCAATCACCTGTGAGGGACAGGCTGAATAGTGCTCACAAAAATCGTCTGGATCATCTTCACAAAGCCAAACTAGTGATACAACCTGATTTATATCAAAAGGAGGAGTGAAATCATCACGGCCCTCAGGAATACAGGGCAGGGCCAGCTCAGTACATAGTTTGATCAAAGGCTGCACCTCCCCAAACAAAATATAACCCTGATCGACCAGGGAGTGAGCCAAACGTATAGTGGCAAACAACTGATCACTAGACCATCCTTTCAAAGCCTGGCGGCAATAATCACCACTTTCAGATGCCAGCAGAGAAAGATAAATAACCTCATCGGCATTCATGTTTGCAACCAACTGTATCAAAATGGTTCCCCTGTGCAGCCACTTCTGGTCAGGGATGGCCTTGACTTACTGTCATGAGCAGGTGTGACCAGAACCGTGTGATCTGCGACAGAGGACACCAAAACGTATGTAAGTGAAAATATATTAATTTATTAAAGAAAGTGAATAATATAAATACAACCAACCAACTCCAATATGCAAATAACAATAGACAGATAAGTGTAATAAATGGGAAATACCAGGTTCATAAACAATAGCCAGGCCAGGGTCATACACAGCAGATCAGCAGATGGACAAGGGATGTTCCAGAGACATAAACGTAAGCCAGGCCAAGGTCATACACAGGGAGAGCAGCAGATGGGGTAAGGAACACAGGACAGGGAGAGGATGGATGGGTCAGACTGCAGGCAGGGATGCAAGGTAACAGGTGGGACAGGATAGGGTCCGAGACAGGTTCAGGGCACAGGATCAGATCTCAGGTTCAGGGCACAGGTTACAGGATCAGATAGCTTGCGGGTCAGGAGGCAATGACGAAGTCAAGGCAAACATGTAAATGTTTGCCGGGTATTTATAGGCCTACGATTGGCCTCAAGTGACACCTGATTGTAGGAGGTACAATCCACACTGCCAGGATCCATCCGCTGGTGGACGCCAGTACTGCGGCCCAAAGATGATATATTATAAACAGGGAAAAGCTCTCCTGACAGTTCCAAACTGCCAGGAGACACCTGCTGGTGGGCCTCAGTACTGCATGCCAAATAACAGGTCTTACCAGCGGATGGAACATTTCCTGACACAAGTGCTCGAATTTCTTGTTAAAAAAAAAGGGAGTGTTCGAAAATAACGGCGGCCACACAAAATATTGACACTTTGGGCCCCATTTCGACATTTTCACTTAGGGGTGTACTCCCTTTTGTTTCCAGCGGTTTAGACATTAATGGCTGTGTGTTGGGTTATTTTGAGGGGACAGCAAATTTACATTGTTATACAAGCTGTACACTCACTACTTTACATTGTGGCAAAGTGTAATTTCTTCTGGGTTGTCACATGAAAAGATATCAAATATTTACAAAAATGTGAGGGGTGTACAGTGGAACCTCGGATTGCGAGCAACGTGGTTAATGAGTGGTTAATGAGCGTTTCGCAATACGAGCACTGTACTTTTAAAAATCGTAACTCGGTTTGCGAGTGTTGTCTCGCAAAACGAGCACGATTCAGGCCAAAGCGGTGTTCAGTACTGCTTTTGGCCTGAGGTGGGGTGGCACCAGAGCCGAGCAGAGCCGAAAGTCGCTGATCGCAGCCGATCGGCGCTGTTAGGAAATGCACAGAAAGCCCAAGGACACTTCGGCTGACCTTGGCAAATCTGGGGTAGGAAGTCTTTCCGAGGTTTGCCGAGGTCAGCCTCGGGGCTTTTCGGCCATTTCCGAGGCTCTCCAGCGCCCCCCGCCTCTGGCCACATGCGGTATTGCATCCCATTGAAGTCAATGCGGAACTAATTATTTTCATTTCCATTGACTTCAATGGGAAAACTCGCTTTGATATGCGAGTACTTTGGATTACGGGCATACTCCTGGAACGGATTATGCTCGTAATCTGAGGTTCCACTATACTCATTTTTGTTAGATTCTGTACATGCACCTGTCAGACAGGTGCAGAAAAATCGGGCCTTTTCTGCATGTTGTGGCTCAATAACACGACCAGCTCCGGAAAAAAAGGAGAAGCGTGCCCCGCCTACAGAGAATGCTCCACGGCCACCACTTTTCACTGTAGAGGCAAAGGCTGCTTGCCCTCTTTTAGTGGCCTGTGAGCGTCTGCCTCTCCTTGTTGGCCTTTCGGAGATGATTTTTATTTTATTATAGTTTTTTTTAAATAAAGAAAATAAGGGTGCAGCCATTGTGCAGAATTTTATTTACTGCTGCTGCTGCAAAAATGGGAACCCCTGCTGATGCAGAAAGAGAAACACATGCGACGCAGAAGGGGGGACAGCAATTGTGCCATAAATATTCTTAGTGCTGCTGCGCCGCCAAGAAAAAAAAAGTATACCACTGCTGTGCTGACGCAGAAGGAGTTATACTTTTTTTTTTTTGGGCGGTGCAGCAGCATTAAGAATATTTAGGGCACAATTGCTGTCCCCGCTTCTGTGTTCCTCCTTCTGCATCAGCAGTGGTTCCCTTTTTTTGCAGCAGCAGTAAAAAAAAAAATCTGCACAATCGCTGCAGACACAGAAGGGGGAGTACTAATATTGCAGCAACAGAACCTGATACTGCAAAGAAAATAAAATGGGATCAGTGGTGACACAGAAGTGTTGTACACACCAACACTTCATTAGCACCAGAACACTGTGTTATTCACACTACACTATGTTATATACTCTACACTGCACTGTATTATATATTCTCTACACTACATTGTATTATATATTCTCTACACTGTGTATGGTGAAATATCTGCGCTGCCCCGGATTTAAAAAAAAAATAAAAAAATTAATATATAAGAATAGCGAAGAAAAAAGAAAAAAAAAGAAAAAAATGTAAATGACAAAATCAAATGTGACCGTGTGCTAGGTGCTGCAACTCAAAGCCTAAATATTCAGCTCATAAGTTTGTGGATAAAGTAAAATTGTGCAACCAAATACAATAGTATATCTGAAAAAAAAAATTGAACTGGTGTGTGTATTCAAGTCCATGTTGTGCTCCAATAGATATACTATGATGTTGAACACTCAGTATAAGGCTTGAAACTTCTGTTCGGAAAGTAAAAGAGAGGCCACTTACCGGATAAGGTGGATCTCAGATTATAGAGATCAAACTCGCTCAGCCAAAGATCATTCAGCTTGTGAATACTCCTAGGACTCCTCCAAAGCAGGTTTCCTTTCTGATACAGTGGGCTCCTGTATTCATATGATATTCCTTGCGAATGCGATGGCAGCTCTCTTAATAATCTCCAGCATTGGGATGTATCACAAGATAAAAAGAAGAAGATGCTTCATGGTGCCGTACTCCCATTTAAAAGATTTATTAAAAGCTTGACAGGCACTGACATCCAAAGACAATGAAACGATTTTCAAACCGCCGCAGCTCAAGCCAGCCAGCTGGTGTGTGGTGACGTCAAGAACTGGTGCTCCACCCAATGCGTTTCCCCATACAAGGCATCAACTGGGAACGGAGGCTCTACACTACACTGCCTTATATACTCTACACTGACTGACTGCACAACACACTAACTACTCTGCCTAATCTCTATTCATATACACTATACATGGCCACTGTGTAAGCAGCCTTATATAGTGTGGGGTGTGGACTTCCCCCTGAGCCATGATTGGCCAAAGGCACCATGCCTTTGGCCAATCATGGCTCTTACAGCACATCACACTGTGATTGGCCAAAGCATAAAGGTCAGGCGCATGCTTTGGCCAATCAGCAGCCATCAATGCACTGCAATTTTGCAGTGCATTTTCGGGCACTTGCTGGTCGGGGAATGTCCCGCGAGCTCCCCATTTTTTTGCTTGTTATAAGAACAAACGAATACCCGATGTTCCGATCCTGGCCTTAATAGAATCAATCCCACTTATGATGGAATGACCAGATGGGTGAAATAGGTCTTTATGGATTTTCAGCAAATAATACATGGTTGGAATATGGGGGGCAACTGGTATTAAGTATGCCATCTCCTTCTTGTCTAAAATCCTATCCTTGAAACCTTCATCTAATATTTTTTTTTTTTTTGAAAGAAGAAGTAGGATTATTGTTCAATAATCCATAGGTATCTTGATCCCCAAGGATTTTGAACCTTTTTTGTTGGTTAAAAGCAGTTTGCAGTTATTTTAGACAATTATTTTAATAAATGGATTATAAAGAGGATGTCAAAGAGATCCAAATAGCATAAAGAGGATGTCAAAGAAATCTAAATAGCATGTCCGCCTATGAGTTTTTACTTATACTGAGTTATGGCACACCACTGGTAAACATAACCAGCAAGAAGGACTACAAGTTCCAGCACGATTTGCAGAGACAGCACTTGACACTATAAAAATTGCAAAATTTGATCATCACATTCTGCATGTATGGAGATACAAGGATAAGGACTAATTTATGAATGACACATGTTTATTTATGTATTTATCCATTCTTTATTTCACATACGGTAATTCATTTTTTCAATTGTTTATTGCAAAATTGGTTTAATTGCTTATTGCAAATGTATTTATCACAAGTACACAAGTGGGGATTTGTTTTTATGTAACCGGTTCAATTGATTATTGCAAATGTATTTATCACAAGTACACAAGTGGGGATTTGTTTTTATGTAACCAGGCAGCGATCAAAACACCTATGTATGTAATTTAAAGGAACAGTATCTTAATAAAGCAGCAGCCAGTGATTTGGTTAATTCACATTGGTTAATATCCTAAGCGTGGGAATATATAATTAATCTGTACTTCACAGTCAATTCATCAGACCGATTATGAGAGGCAAGCAACTCTTCTCAAGAATCGCTTCATCAAAAAGGGTTACATTAGATATAGAGATTAATCAAGTGAAAAGTTTAGGCAGGGAATATTTTTTTTTTTCAAAACTCTTTATTACAAATTTCCTTGAGACAGGGAATATTTACTGCAAGATAAAATGATTCACAGTGGTTTAAATGGTCTTTCATTACCTCTTTCTCCAGACAACATAAACAAATTAAAACCATTGGGCTGTACTCAAAAATTATCAAATTTTGGGTCCTCTGTTACTTGACAGACCTGGTGTTGCCTTAGAGGTGTACCCTTCATTACAGGCCAAGATAGCCCCTAATATCATTGATCCACCCAAGAAAACCACCTTTTTTTAATCTAATTGGATATTATCCCTGTAGGAGGAGTTCAGTATGTTGAATTAATGCTCTAGGTAGGAGAAAATCTTGTATCTTTACCTCTACAGTCACTGCCAGATATTACTCAATTGGACAATTTATCACATGTACATCAAGAAACATAGTATATCTCATTACCTGCCCTTGCGATAAACTATACGTAGGCAGAACTACAAGGTCATTTTCAGTGCTTGTAAGTGAGCATATTATTAACATCAAAAAAGGTATTAAAGAACATACAGATAAGTTAAATAAAAAATACCGCGCTATACAAAATAAGTGAAAACATTAGCTATTAGGAATTGAAATATATAAATATTATGTCATAAATGGTGAAAATATGTGAGAAGACAGCAATAAATGTTAAAAACTAAAACGAACAAGTGGAAGCAGCTGCTATAAGTGGGATACACACAAAAGGATATGGAATAGTTGTTAGCAGCGCTAATAGCAGTGATAAACCAAATACTTTACATAAACTGTGATAATTTAACTTTATAAATACAGAGAAAGATAAAGGGATTTTAACGGTGCAAGCAACTGGACATGAAAAGAAGATTTTTCTCTTTTTTTAAAAACAGTTTTTTAATTCAACCATTAAAAAAGAACAAACAGTTTGTACATAGTTTCTGAAATTACAATTTCTAAAAACATAGTGGTCAAAATATGATACGAGATATCCGTTTGGATAAAGGCCCTGGCCGGGTAACAGGTCGCAGGCTTTTAAAGCTTGCCTTAGGGTAAGCGAGCACTTTATGTGGTGTCATCACTGCGGTGCGGTGGAGGATTTACTTAGTCATTGTGTTGGAAGATTATTCACATGGGTTTAAGGCTTTGAACATTATTTATTTATACAGATGGACGTTTTTTTACAACCCACGTACCTTTTTTGTTAAATTATCACAGTTTATGTAAAGTATTTGGTTTATTACTGCTATTAGCGCTGCTACCAACTATTCCATTAAAGAACATACGGTTCCAAAACACTACGCTCGTTGTCACAAAAAAGACCCAAGTGACACTTTTTGTGGCCATAGACAAATATGTGGCAATGTGAAGAGGGGATCAAAAAAAAAAAGGGGGGGGGGTCTCCCAGATAAAGACCTGTTGGATCCATGAATTAAGATCCTTTACCCCACATGGCATGAATGTGGGTGGGATATAAATGCTTTCATCATCAATGCATAGTCTCTCCCCTCTATCTTTGTTACCGATATCGTCCATATAAATATGTTTTTATTAGCGTTATACAATTTAGATTTTTTTATGCACCATTACAAATAGATTTATTTTTGTTTACATAAGGTTTATTTTCATGATACTACCCTCTGTTGAGTTGTATATATGATTTTTATCTATGGTGATTATTTATGTAATGTCTTACTTTGTTTTTATATTCAGTGATAATTGGAGTTCAACTCAATAGTGGACAACTATATTAATCTTATATATTTCTGTGATGTAAAAAAAAAAAAGAGACAAAGATAAATCATTTTTCCACCTTTAATGTGACATATAAACTGTGCAACTCAATTGAAAAAACAAACTGAAATGTTTTTTTTTGTTTGGGGGGGGGGGACTAAAATAATGTGGTTGCATAAGTGTGCACATCCTCTTATAACTTTATAACTTGTGATATAGCTGTGTTCAGAATTATGCAATTACATTTAAACTCATGTTAAATAGGGGTCAATACACACCTACCATCATTTAAAGTGCCTCTAATTAATCCCAAATAAAGTTCAGCTGTTCTAGTAGGTCTTTCCTCACATTTTCTTAGTGGCATCCTACAGCAAAAGCCATTGTCCACAGAGAGCTTCCAAAGCATCAGAGAGATTTCATTGTTAAAAGGTATCAGTCAGGAGAAGGGTACAAAAGAATTCCCAAGGTATTAGATATACAATGAAACACAATGAAGGCAGTGGAGAAAATATGGCACAACAGTGACATTACCAAGAATTGGACGTCCATGGAAAATTGATGAAAAGACGAGAAGAAAACTGGTCACGGAGGCTGCCAAGAGGCCTATGGCAACATTAAAGGAAAGATTAGAGGAATTTGGGAGGCAGACGTGCTGACGTCATCGCAGTGTATAGCGTGTGTGTGGACGGGTGTCTGCGATCCGGACGGCATTTCCTTACGAGCTTTTCGATCTTCTGCTTTATTGTAAGTGCACAATTTTTATCTACAATAAAATAGTTTTTTATGGATTCACACTATGGAGAGTTTCTCTTTATGCTCGTGTAATCTGGATCGCTGGTCCATCCACTGAGCCATGATCTTCTGGTATATCCCCACCTTAATCAAGTGATTTACTGCTGGTGCTGGTCTGATGTCTGGATATCGATCTCAGTTTACAGGCTTGCTATCGCTTGCCCTCTGGTAAGTGTGCATTTTGTACGGTGGAGGTTCACTATCACTGGTGTTTTTCATTTTTGCACAGAAGGATTATTTCATTTCATTACTTTTTCTACGCATTGTGTTTGTACATATCTTACACAATTGAGCTGCAGCTTGGTGTTTCTATTTGTTTTTATTTGTTCTAATTTTAGTTTTAGCGCGGTTTGAAAATTTTAACTTTTCTCAACATTAAAGGAATATCTAGCAAGTACTCTCCTGTATTCTTCATATGTCTGGGCTATGGGGTAGAGTGGCAAGACGGAAGCCTAGTCTTAGGAAGAAAAACATCCAAGTGTGGCTAAATTTTGCAAAAACACTTTCCCAAAAGCATGTGGGAAAATGTGTTATGATCTGATGAAACCAAGGTTGAACTTTTTGTCCATAATGCTAAAATGTGTGTTTGGTGCAAAAACAACACTGCACATCACCAAAAGAACACCAAACCCACAGTGAAGCATGGTGGTGGCAGCATCATGCTTTGGGGTTGTTTTTCTTCGTCTGGAACAGGGGCCTTAGTCAAGGTAGAGGGAATTATGAACAGTTCCAATATTGGCACAAAACCTTCACGCTTCTGCTAGAAAGCTGAACATGAAGAGGAAATTCATCTTTCAGCATGACAATGACCTAAGCATACATCCAAATCAAGAAAGGAATGGCTTCACTGGAAGAAGATTAAAGTTTTGGAATTGCCTAGACAGAGCCCAGACCTGAATCCAATTGAAAATCTGCGGGGTGATCTGAAGAGGGCTGTGCACAGGAGATGCCCCCACAATCTGACAGATTTGGAGTGTTTTTGCAAAAAAAAGAGTGGGCAAACATTGCCATGCTGATAGACTCATACCCAAAAAGACTGAGTGCTGTAATGAAATCAAGGTGCTTCAACAAAGTATTAGTTTAAGGGTGTGCACACTTATACAATCATATTATTTTATTTTTTTTATTTTTCCTTCCCTCCACCTAAAAGATTTGTTTGTTGTTCAATTACGCAGCTGACGCTTGGCCTCCGAGAATTGCGCCCTCTTTTTCTGGACCTCCGCGGAAAAATCCGGGAATACTGCTATGTGTGTTTCCCCAAATGGTATGTTACCTTTTTCACGGGTAAGGCGTAGAATAGTATCCCGGTCTCGGTAATTCAGAAACTTTGCAATAAATGTTCGCGGAGGGGCTCCGGGTGGCGGGGGCCGCGCCGCCAGACGGTGCGCGCGCTTCACCACAAATGTGGAGGAGAAGGCCTCCCTGCCAAAGTTGGTAATTAGGAGATTTTCCAAGAATGTGTGGGGGTCCGAGCCCTCCGACCTCTCCGGAAGTCCCACAAATCTGAGATTACAGCGGCGTAGTCTGTTTTCCATGTCGTCCTGTTTGCTGAGGACGGCATTTAGTTGATATTGAAGCCTCTCCGTGGTGACCTGCAATGGCGGGATTTTGTCTTCCGCCTGTCCAATCCTACGCTCTGTTTCGGATACCCTCTCCCTCAGCTTGTGGATGTCCTGGCGAATAAGGGAGATGCCGACTTTAACTTCCTCAATCTTAGATGTGAGGGTCGTTTGTCAGAGGAAGACAGCGTCCAGAATTCGAGCAGTGTCCACGGAGAGCGGAGTCTCTTCCCCTGTGGCTGATGCGGCGCCATCTTCTCTCGTCGGGTCCCGCTCCTCGTGGCGATACTTGTCTAGTTTTGCAAGCGTCCCGGGGGCTCGCTTAGGTGGCGACATGATCACGGGAGCAGCCCTAGGTAGCCAAAGCAGGTTATGCCGGGTTTAAGGGTGATTTGGCCCCGCAGGATGAAATTAGAGGATAAATGCAGCCGGAGCTCTCACACCACGCTCCTTACTCCATGCAGCTTCAGGCCACGCCCCACAGGTTGTTGTTCAATTGAGTTGTACAGTTTATAGGTCACATTAAAAATGTGGAAAAAGTTCTGAAATGATTTATCTTTGTCTCATTTTTTTACATAACAGAAACCTGGGGTATGTAGACTTTTTATATCCACTGTGTATATATATATATATATATATATAAAATATATACACACACATACAGTACACCCCTCACATTTTTGTAAACATTTTATTATATCTTTTCATGTGACAACACTGAAGAAATTACATTTTGCTACAATGTAAAGTAGTGAGTGTACAGCTTATATAACAGTGTAAAATTGTTATATGTAGCGCGGGTGATTTACTGTTTACTAGCGTAAATTTGCTGTCCCCTCAAAATAACTCAACACACAGCCATTAATGTCTAAACCACTGGCAACAAAAGGGAGTACACCCCTAAGTGAAAATGTCCAAATTGGGCCCACAGTGTCAATATTTTGTGTGGCCACCATTATTTTCCAGCACTGCCTTAACCTTCTTGGGCATCACCTGAGCTTCACAGGTTGCACTCATGCAGCCCCAGACCATGACACTCCCACCACCATGCTTGACTGTAGGCAAGACACACTTGTCTTTGTACTCCTCACCTGATGGCCGCCACACACGCTTGACACCATCTGACCCAAATAAGTTTATCTTGGTCTCATCAGACCACAGGACATGGTTCCAGTAATCAATGTCCTTAGTCGGCTTTTTTTCAGCAAACTGTTTGCGGGCTTTCTTGTGCATCATCTTTAGAAGAGGCTTCCGTCTGGGATGACAGTCATGAAGACCAATTTTATGTAGTGTGCGGCATATGGTCTGAGCACTGACAGGCTGACCCCCCCCACCCCTTCAACCTCTGCAGCAATGCTGGCAGCACTCATACGTCTATTTCCCAAAGACAACCTCTGGATATAACTCTGAGCCAGTGGCAAGGCCTATTCTGAGTGGAACCTGTCCTGTTAAACTGCTGTATGTTGGCCACCGTGCTGCAGCTCAGTTTCAGGGTCTTGGCAATCTTCTTATAGCCTAGGCCATCTTTATGTAGAGCAACAATTATTTTTTTCAGATCCTCAGAGAGTTCTTTGCCATGAGGTGCCAAGTTGAACTTCCAGTGAACAGTATGAGAAAGTGAGAGCGATAACACCAAATTTAACACATCTGCTCACCATTCACACCTGAGACCTTGTAACACTAATGAGTCACATGACAACAGGGAGGGAAAATGGCTAATTGGGCCCAATTTGGTCATTTTCACTCAGGGGTGTACTCATGTTTGTTGCCAGCGATTTAGACATTAATGGCTGTGTGTTGAGTTATTTTGAAGGGACAGCAAATTTACACTATACAAGCTGTACACTCAATACTTTACATTGTAGCAAAGTGTAATTTCTTCAGTGTTGTCACATGTAAAGATATAATAAAATATTTACAAAAATGTGAGGGGTGTACTCACTTTTGTGAGATATTGTAATTAACTCAGCGAGAAGTGCCAATGTGGGTGGGTCTTATTCCCCTTGGCTATCCCTCTGAGTAGCACTTCAAATGGTGTTCCTCCATTGAAGTATTTCCACTAATACATCAATGACAATTTGTGGCTATTTTATTAAAATTAAAATAAGATGTAGTCAGTTTCTTTAATCATTTTTGGTGATCTTGGATAATCAAATTGAGGCTTGGCTACGTGATGTATAGTGGAATGCGGGCATCTTTAAAATGAAAATGAGGCTTGGTTATCTCCTCTGGATATATTGCAGCCATCTTTGGAAATTATAATGAGGCTTGGTTATGAGATGTATAGTGGAATGTAGCCATCTTTATAATGGGGCTCGGCCATCCATTTTATACATGTTGCGGCCATCTTTAAACCGGCGTGAGGCTTGGATGGGTTCCCGGCCCTAATTATTATTGCCATTTTCTCCTCGTGAGTGTACTCTATATAAATACGTGGTGACAATCATGACCTTCATGCCCCCCCCGATGATATCAATTGTGACAAAAGGCATAGAGCAGCGTTTATGCTTGTGACGTCACCACGCACACCCAAACCACGAGTTGGTCGGATCCCTGGACTGGTACTTTTTATCCTAATGCATGTTCATATTAAGTCCACGTGTTCTGGTAAGAACCCATTTTTATCTAAAGGTGGAGGTTCACTTAGGTGACTCACATTATGGATTGGAACCCTTTCTTCACATCGGATATGTTCATTTGGCTTGGATAAAATTGGAACTTTCACACTTTTTTTTTTTACATGGACACATTAGACTGTTTCATTACATTGGCTTTATTTTCTGGACTACATGTTTCTTTTTGGTTTATTTTTTGTTGTCCATCAAGACACTAGGCTACACTGGTAGGTGTTTCCTTTCATCATTGTAGGGTGCAAGTTTCATCAGCGGTCTTCATTTTGGGGTTTGGCTAGTGCTCAGTCTTTGATTGGTTCTGTATTCAACCCTGTTGGAAGGGCTTCTGTATTCTCACATCCTGTTATATCCTTATATGGTCATTTCCTCTGTATTGTTCATTTCCTGTGAGGTCACAAACTTTGTAGGAGGCGTTTGGCTGTTGGAGGCACACCCTCAAGTTGGGACTTCCCGTTGATATGTAAATAAAGGCAGACTCAGGGGCTGAGGGAGGCAGTCATGCTGAGCTGAGAATGTAAGAAGGAGCTGATGTCTGTTTACTGGGGAACCAGAGGGGAGGCATACAATCAAAAGGTATGTTATATCATTAGGACGGAGATGGGTGCTTATTATCACAGGAGATATGGCTGTATGCATAGCATACAGCCATCTTTCTACGACAACATTATGGTTAAATGCATTAAGAGGTAGTGGATTTTTGGATGAAGATACCGTGGCTGTACATCTACTATAGATAATCTAAGAAAGTATCTCAGAAGAGCACAGATTAGAGTGTGGTTGATCTATTTGTCCTCACTTGTAAGAAACAGACTTTTGGAACATGGAACCCAAATCTGCTAGTGCATCCAACACTCTCCTCCCTCCAGATTAACAATGGTGCTGTCCAGAGATGTTGCTCCTTCTTCGAGAATGTAAGCACTCTAATACAAGAAGTGTGTTACTGGCCAGATCACCAGGTGAAAACAGAGGGGGGAAAAAAAATTGCAGCCAAAACGAAGGATTGGTAAGCTGCAATATGTTACATTTCTAGTTTTGGAATCAATACTGCTTTACCACCTAAACCAAATTTTGCAACTTTGGCATGTGTTAGTAAAACTGTAAATATCATTGCAACTAAGTGTATGAAAGTGGCTCATACTTTGTTTTTTCAGGACAGATTGAGCTTTCATGTGGTGATTAATGTTAATGGATAGCCCAGAATTTTGTTTTATTATCAAAGGAAAACCCAAAATAGTAAAAAAAAAATCAAAAAAAAAATCAATGATCGTGGTGTTATTTGTTCTTTACACATAGTGTGTTTAGGGAGCACAAAAAAATATGCAAACTATTTGTGTCTTAGCCCGACTGACACGGAGACCCCTTTCACACTGAGACCGCCTCTGTGTTAGAGCTCACGTTTAGTGGCGCCTTACCACTGTGTAAGCGGCGCATTTTGCCGCTAGCGGGGCGCTTTTAACCCCAAAGAAGGGGTTAAACGCGCCTGTGTTGCGGAGCTTCCAAATCGCTTTTCAGGCGCTTTGGAAGCGCTGCCCATTCATTTCAATGGGAAGGGCGTTTTGATATACTGCGCTCCCATACCGCCTCAAAGATGCTGCTTGCAAGTGCACTACCCCAGTGTGAAAGAACTCAGCTTGCACACTCAAGCGGCATGGGAGGCAGTTTTCAGGTGCTTTACAGTCGCTATTTCTAGCGCTAAAATGCCTGAAAACTGCCCCAGTGTGAAAAGGGTCTAAGGGTACTTGAACACAGTACAGATATGTAAGCAGGCTGGCGGTAGGCTAGCCTGCATTTTTGGGAGGAGTCTGAGAGGTACATATACCTCCTCCTCTGCCCAATTCACGTTGGCTTGTGTTCAGGGTTTCCATGGTTATGGCCGACGAGCGTCATTTCCGGGGTGACAGCTGATGGCATGTCCGCATTCACAACTGCCAGGGCAATCATTGGTCGGGCAGCATCGCTTCTCCCAGCACTTATCACAGTGCTCCAGGTTTCGGTCGGGGAGGGTCTATGGATGGGGGGTGCCTCGTTTGACATGGACATGTATGCCGTTATCAGCGTTGCCATGCGCGCGGGGGGGGGGAGATGTCATGCTGCAGGGGGGAGCCTTGTGGGGGATGAGGAGGCTTCTGCTGGGCTGATCAGCCCTCGGTGCTGGTGGAAGGCCAGTGAGCGGGGGTGGCTGCGGGTCCCAGCAGGTTAATCATTTGCAGCAGGGTGTGTGTGTGTGTCTAGATATCTTGCAGCCATTGTTGTCAGGTGTCCTGGTTGGGCTGCTGGTGGTTCAGTCCTCAGGGTGGTCAGGACCTCTGCTCAGGTCATTACCCCGCTTGTTTACTTATGGCTCTGTTTCTCTTTTGTGTCCCTTCTCCTGCACAGGCTGCCGAGCCTCGCTCCAGCTGGTCGGGTTTCACGACACTAGTGCGCATACTTGTCTGTGTGTTTCTTTCTTAGTGACAGGATAGCTATCGAGCTCTCCAGATGCTGTCACTTGTTGTCCATCAAGACACTAGGCTACACTGGTAGGTGTTTCCTTTCATCATTGTAGGGTGCAAGTTTCATCAGCGGTCTTCATTTTGGGGTTTGGCTAGTGCTCAGTGTTCATGCATAAGCTTCCTTCACCCAGATGGGTTTGGCAGGGACTTGTAGTTCCACAGCATTTTTAGTCATAGCATTTCTGTCATAGCATGTTCAGCCATAGCATTTCAGTTTAGCACCTCAGTCTTAGTGTATCAGTCATAGTGATTCTGTCACAGCCTTTTCGGTCATAGCAGTTTTGTCAGAGCGTTGTCAGTTTCAGTGTTTTTCAATCATAGCGGTTCTGTCACAGCATTTTCAGTTACAGCGTTTTTCAGTCATAGCATTTTCAGTCAGAGCGTTTCTGTCATAGCGTTGTCAGTTACAGCGTTTTTCAGTCATAGTGGTTCTGTCATCCCGTTGTCAGTGTTAGCATTTTTCAGTCATAGCGGTTTTGTCCAGCGTTCATTCATAGTGTTTTAGTTTAGCGGTTCATTCATAGCATTTTAGTCATAGTGTTGCAGTCATAGAGGTTCTATCACAACGTTTTCAGTCACAGTGGTTCTGTCATAGGGTGTGCAGTCGCTACGTTTCAGTCGCAACGGGTGCTGTCATGTGTTCAGCCATAGCGTTCCAGTCTAGCAGGTTTAGTCATAGCGGGTGCTGTCCTAGCATGGTTGGTCAGCATGTCCAGCCTCAGCCTCTTGGTCATAATGTGTTCACTCGCAGCGTTCCTGTCCAGCATGTTCTGTCTGAAGGGGGCTGTCACAGCGGGTACTGTCATAGTAGGCGCTGTCATTAGGCGTTCAGTCATGGTGTTACAGTCGCAGCGGGTCCTGTCCTGTGGTTCCGTTATGGCATGTTACTGGCCTAGCAGATCGGGCACAGCAGTTCTTGTCAGCATGGTCTGCGTTTCTGTCATAGCGGTCATGTCCTGCATGTTCTGTCGTTTGTCGGTGCCATACAGCCACGGCACACACCAATAGCTGTTTCATCTTTGTTTGTTTCCATGTCTCATCGTACCTTCGTTCTGTGTTCTTCGCACAACTGGGTTTAGGTGTAGCAGCGCTCACATCTCAGTATCTGTCACTTCTACAGATCCATATGGGCTGAGGTTTTGTTTTTTAAATGATTGTTGACAACAATCTTCTCGCCCATATAACATACGTCATACAATGCACGTTCATTTCATTACACCTGTACGACTACCCACCACGGTCTGTGGGTACACTAGCGCTGGGTGTTTCAGTTTTACTACCTGTCTCTGCGCTGCAGTTTACTCGGGCTCACTTACCACATACACGGGGGGGGGGGGACGGGACTGTCATCAGGTTCTTTTACGCGCTGTGGTCTTGCCATTCTGGTCGTCATCATACTTAGGTAGGCATAGAGGGGTGGTGTTCTCATGTCTGGTTGTCTGTTGTCACTTCCATAGTTTCTGTTTTCCTTGGGTTGGTCATGCCGCATTTTTTTCAGAAGCAACTATTCATGTTCATCCCTTCAACCTCACATGGGGGTTCGGAGCATGGTAGCACTCAGTCATCAAGGAGTTGGTCCATACATATGCACAGCGGGGATTTGTCACGGGGGTTTTTCCTTTACTAGCCACAGCCGGGAAGGCGGTTCACTTTAGATTGTTTCCAATGCCATCCCAGCACTCCCATCCACCGGCGTGGTACAGGTTCTGGGCATTATTTTTCAACGCAGATTCATGTGGGCTAATATGCTCTCCAAGGTCTGTTTTGGTTCCAAGACAGGATGGTGGTGATCAAAGCTCGCTCAGTCAGGGACGGGGTGTCAGCTCTGCCCCAGCTCCTGCTCTCCCTACTTCCCCTCAGTTCACAAGGCTTGTTAAGCCTTCTGGTTTAGGATGCCTGAGCCAAGCATGTTCCTTGTCAGGGGCGGTATTGGGATCTCCCATTCCCGGTCTTCAGACAAGCCTGCCGGAAGCATTTGCCAGGCCTGCACGCGGGCGTCATCACTATCTCGTCAGATTCTGTTGTCATAGTATCTTGGCGTCAGCAGACAGTCATGCTTTTGTTGCCAATTAAGTTACTGGAGGCGGTAATTTCCTAGGGGTTCTGGTCTGGTTCTTTACCTTTGTTCTGAAGGTAGGGGGCCGGGCTACCAGGGTGCCCAGTGGCAAGTTTCCAATGTCGTTTGTTACATTTTGGCTGCTCCCTTTCCTGCGGAAACATGTTTTATCAAGGTACTCGTCTGGATTTGTCAATACAGCACTTGCATAGTTGGGGAGGGGGTGTAGTGACATCCAAACTGTTGTCATCATGCTTGCGCTTACTTCCATCAGATGTGCCCGTTGGTAGGGTAAGTCAATGGTGCGGAGGTCATTGCTCCACAGGGGTTCATTCATTAGGTCATCTCCTGTTTCATGGAGACCCTGGTTACAGCCCAGGGATCTATAGTCTCTCGCAGGATGAGTGCTGGGCTAATGTCCCCTTGATGACCCATAAGTGGTAGGTTCGGGCCAAACGTCATCTCATTCTGTGTTCCATTCTCGGCGTAATCTCTTGAGTACGATGTTGCCTGGAGAACTGCTCAGGTACATCAGATCAGTCATCTGTTGTCCGACCTCTGGCCTGTTTCAAATAGGGGGATCACTGTCACTTTGGGTATGCTGTATCATGCCTTGAGACTTATTCCCCAGAATGGTGTCCGGCCCTCCTTCCAGGACTCAAATTGGTGGTCAGGTCGCAAGCAGGAGCTCGACCCGTGTTATATAGGGTGGGACCAGGTTCTGGGTGTCGGGTAGGGTTCTCCATGTTTGAACGGTGCTTATTGCCACAGCACATTGGCCTTATCTGCCAACACCATCAAACACATCCATCTGGTATCCAGCACTTCAGACCCCTGCATACTCCTAGCAGGTTGTCCTTTTTTGGCTTATCCTCTCAAACTTCTCCATACCAAGCATAGACAGGCTAGGGATTTGTAGGAATTTCACGGAGTTACATAACTGGTGTCCATTCGAAGTGTTTGATCTTCTCTGCCATTATGATGCAAGGGATCCTCGGGTCAGCCCTTGCTCCCTTCCCCTCACGTGTCCTCATGCACAAGCAATTCGTTCCCAAGTCTGGGTTTTCTCAGAGTCAGGCTTCATCCAAATCAACCACGGGATATTTATGGGTTCTGGGCAGTTGCTGGTTTCAAGCAGGGGGTCCCATCCTCAGTATCAATTCATGGGACGTTGGTGTTTATCCTGTCATAGCTGATGCCTCGGATCTGGGTTCTGTAGCCATTGCGGCGTGCGCTACCCTGTTAGACGGGTTGTTACTTACCTCTCATCACACCTACTTTCGTGTCTTTAGCCCTCTCTTTCAGGCGTACTGACCAGCTAGGCCAAGGCACCTCAGGCCTTGGTAGTTAGGGTATCGCATTTCCAAGTGAAGACTCTAACTACAAATGAACATTAGATATTCTTGGCAGAAAGAAAAAAAAAAAAAAAAGAGGATCGACAGTATAGCACATGTGTATTCGCGCATAAGCATTTACAAGTGTACAAATTATTCAGTTTTTTCTTAATGAAGGGAAGGTGGCGTATGTGCGTATTTGAGCTTGTACGCGTGTAAAAATACTACCCAGTAATGTAGATTTTTTTTTTTTAAACTGATCTTTACGCAGAGCAAGTTTACTTGTGTATACAGGCCCATTAAAAACAATAGGCTGCATCTAGATCGGTTAAAAAATATCCCTAAATGCCGAAAAAACGTGGTCTTTTTAGGCATCCTGTGTGCAATAAGGCCTAAATAGATTACCTTTTTTTCCCCTAGCTAAAACACACCGAATCTAATACTGCCACCAACTGACAAACACTGACACTTCTATTGACACTCACCAATGCCGCGTACACACGATCGGAAATTCGGCCAGCAAAAGACCGATAAGAGCTTTTGGTTGGAAAATGCGATCATGTTTATGCTCCATCTGACTTTTGCTTGCTGAATTCCAGCCAGCAAAAGATTGAGAACAGGTTCTCAATTTTTCGGTCGGAAAAAGTTCCTATCCGAAAATGCGATCGTCTGTAGCAATTCCGACGCGCAAAATTCCTACGCATGCTCGGAAATAATTGGACGCATGCTCAGAAGCATTGAACTTAATTTTCTGGGCTCGTCGTAGTGTTGTACGTCACCGCGTTCTTGACGGACGTAAGTTCAGCGAACTTTTGTGTGACCGTGTGTATGCAAGGCAAGCTTGAGCGGAATCCCATCAGAAAAGCCATCATATCTTTTTCCGACCAAAATCCCGATCGTGTGTATAAGGCATAAGGCTGCATTCACACATTGGCATTTCAAATCACAGGCAGAATTGCTGCGATTCTGCCCGCGATTTCAAAACACCCAGGTGTGAATCACAAAGCGCATAATGCACATCTCAGATGCCATTCATTTGAATTATGGTAGTTTTAAAACTTACCCCTGTAGGGGTTAAGGAAGCTGGTGAGTGTCTGCACGATCACAGCGTGTGACACAAGCACCCGGTCACCATAGAAATAAGTAGCAGTTGGATATGCCTGCCTGGTTTTAAGGAAACACCAAGGAATTCACACAGACTGTTGATTCTCACCTATGTTGCACTGAGCACAAGTCACGGATGGTTTTAGCCAGTCTTTTATCAGTATTAATGTGTGATTACAATAACACTGTCTGTTTTGTGGCTAACTGCATTTATTTTCTCTCCGTGTTACAGCTCCTACTGTGGTCTCTCACGCCCAAGGTGAACTAGCAGGACACACTTATCTGACCATATATTGTAAAATATATCGGTGCATATTTATATTTATTTTTGATGTTGGTACTTATTGATACTTATCCAGTATTCTTCTTTTTTGTTTTCCCCTGGATGGCATGATCTTTTCTGTGCCTATCCCATTGCTGTCATTGTGCGCGGACCCGGCACGGTAAGGCTGTCCCTTCTGGGACACATTAGGGGAACTGCCTTTGTTCCTCTATTCCTGATCTGGATCAGCATCAGCTGAATCCAGCCCAGGCTCTCCGTGCCAGTGGGAGTGGACTGGCGGCGCGCATCTCCGGGACAAAGCGCCGTGACGTCAGCCATTACGGTGCGCTCCAGCATGACTGGCACGCATGCGCGGTGTGGGGTTGGGGCCGGCGCCTGCGGGAGGGGGGGCCTGGCGCAGTCCACGCCCAGGGGGTCCATCATTGGACCAGGCGTAGCATGCATCCCTCGAGGCTGACTATCTGTCAGCTGGTGGGGGGTAGGAGGAGTGAGCCCAGGGGAGACATGGTGCGCACAGCTGATTGTTGTTGCAATCAGCTGGCAGCGCAATCAGCGGAGTTAAATACTCAAGCCCATTCACTCTGATCTTGTGATCAGAGGAGGATGATGCACCCACGCTGTGCTCTTGGCTGCTAGAGTAAGTTACTGTTGATTACTTGGGGAACCAAGATTATTACTCTTTAGACTATTTCTGACACTTTTTGTGGTTTACAATACCACAGTCTGTTCACATTTTTTACTAGTTTTACTTTCTTTTCAATACCAGGTTTCCTCACTAGTTTCAGCCGTTTGGCTGCCAGCATGGTGTTCTGTGAGCCCTCCTCCCCTCCCCTACGCTACAACTTGTAGGTGTCATTTTTGGTTCTAGTTCCCAGGTATGCTTCCTGTTGCTAGTTCCCGTATATATGCATGTAATTTGTACCTCCCCTGGGACCCGTTATTTCTCGGATCCCAGTACATACTAGTGTTCACCTTTATCAAACTGCCATCTCTTATGGTATTGTATGCTTGGTCTTAGGTCCAAAGATCCTTTTGGACCCCAGCCCGCGCACAGGCGCCGCGCCAAATCCTTGGACGTGGCGTTTTTCACCACCTATGGGGATTGTACCCCTTATATGAATCGCCTATAGTACTTCATCTTACCAACAATTGGATTTTCGCTATGTGCACACGGCCTGGGAGACCGCAGCGGAGCTGATTGTATGTCTTGGATGCCTCTATAACATTTGCATTGGGTAAGTGAGTTTCATTCTCACACAGACCTTCACTGGGTGTGGGGGGTATACCATCTTATATATGTATGTGGTGTTAATTATTTTTCCTTTTTGTCTTGTACTTTTGTAATGTTTAATAGATGATAACTCTCACTTGTTAAACCTTGATGAAGGACTTCCCGAAACGCATCGGTTTAGTGAGACTTACTCCATTCCATACCATTGGTCTGTTCTAATTGCCATGTTGTGGTATTCTCTATTTTATACATGTTGCCCTTGATGCAATTGTGTGTATATATCGATTTAATTTTTTATATGGTGTATTTTTTGTAATTTTTTTGTACTTTGTAATAAAATTACCTTTTTTTTTACTTATGCTGTAATGCCCTTAAAATCCCACCCAAGGGGAACCCTTTGTTCTTTTTCTCTACTATGGGATGTGGCATACCCTCTTTTTACTACTTCCGGTCAGAGCCCTCTTATATAATTATCATAGCTGCACTGTACAGATGTCACGTGTTATTATATGTGTTTGGTTTTTTCATATTCTATGATAAGGAGCACAAGTCACTTTAAATCCTTTTAGCTGGGACATCTTTCCCTTCCCTTAGCCTTCCGTTTTCCCTCTCCTCCCTACCCCCCCCCCCCCATCTCCCCCTTCACCCCCAGCTCACAGTTAATCACTTTTCACTAAGCAGCTTTTTTGACTATAGTACTTTTAGGACAGCGCCACACCCACTTTTTATTTTGCATTTACTTTTTGGTAGATGTTCCGTGTCTCAATCTTCCTGCTTTTCAGCATTGTGTCTATTAGACGGTCTGAGAACCCTTTCGCTTCTAGCAGCTGCTCCTCAGACACCATGCGGCCAAGTCCGATGCCGCTAGCTCACCCTGCTCTGAAGAGTGTTTTTGTACTAGTTTACTAATACACTCTTTGCCTTTTCCCAGGTATCTTTAAGGGTAACCTTACAGGAAGGGCACCTCTTTTTTGAAACATGAGAGACCCTGTTTTTTTCTGTTTTCTGAAAAGACATAAGACAAAACCCCACACCATTAATACACAGTACCCTTCCCCCGCACATTTGCAGGAGTGCAACACTTTCATTCGGGCTTGCCTCACCAGGGGCCCTATGAATCCACCCTCTGACACATGAGGGTTTTTAACCTACTCCCCCCCCCCCCCTTAGCCCTAAATGATAGATGGGGGGCGAGGGGGGGTGGTGGTTCAGGCCAGGGGAGCTCCACCCTAGGTTCCCCTTACCTTCACATGGCTGGAGCTGGTCTCTGCTGGAGCAGTGCGGTCTAGGTCCTCTGCATCTGCCATCCTCGTGTCACCTCCAGAGCCTGTGCTGTCTCTACAGCTTGTATGGCTCCTCTCCAGCCCATGCCTGGCTCCTTTTCAGTGTTCGCGGCCGGAACCGGAAGCCGCGAACCCGGAAGTGCCCGCCCCTTTTGGCCGGAAATGAGGTCACCCGCCACAGGCCGAGCAGTCCCAGTACCCGGCCTGTTTGTTTTCCACATGCTGCTGGGGGTATGAGACTGCAGGAGCTGCGCTCCGCTTCACTGCACCCAGCGATGAAAAGGCCGCCCCCCCGACCTCAACCTGCGCTCAGGGATGCGGGGGTGGCAATAAGAAGAAAAGTTTTTCTGACCAGGTTAGTGTAAACCGCTGTGGTCTATACACCAAACTCTCAGGTCTGTCCTAGGAGTCCCCACTCCTCTTTCAGGACATGTTTGCCTGAGCCTCCCTGGCTCTCCTCGCTGGTTCCTATGGTGTCTCCCCTCTGGGAGAAACACAAATAACTAAGGAGCCAGCAGGGGAGGAGGAAATTTATACAAGCTGGCGCAGGTGTTTCCAACAGAAGGGAGGAGCCAAGCTCTTAGGTGGCTATCCTGAAAGATGATTAGGGGAAAAAAAATAAAACTGAGGTCAGTTGGGAGTGGAAAAAGATGTCCTGGTAAGCCATCGTTTGGCAATGTCCAATCACCTGAAGGTAGCTGCATATAATCCATGGTTTAAAATGAAAGACCCTGTATTCTGTACTAACTGGTCTGTTGTGAATACAGCTGACAGTTATCCTTGGAGATAAAATAATTCACCTAGACTAAAGTTAGGAATGCAAATCAGTAAATCCCATCAGATAAGAGTTGCAGTGGAATAGAAATAGCAACACAGAATTAAGCGAACAATAAGCAATTGAAAATGGAAATGATCACCTCTCGTTTTTTATGAAAATAAGATCATCAAAGGTTTTTAGGTCTAACTAAAATATTCTTTTAGATGCATAAGCAAATACATTTTTTTTCTATTAATAGCTTAGGAAAAAATGAACAAATTGCAAGTTGGTTGAACTCTTTATTTACAGCTATTGCAAGGATTGCAAAACAAATACAAGCTTACTAATACAACAGCGTCCACAGATCACAGTTATAGCTGCATCTTTAAAAGCATGCTTTAGTACCACCTACCCCACAGAGAACATCTCATATATACTTTTTTGTATGGCTTAGTAAGAAAAGAGACATGGAACAATTTCTTTTTTATGAAAGCTATGTAAGCATCCAGAAGAGCAGCAACGATGATGGGAAAGAACATAACTTCCAAAGCACATCTGGCTGGCTGCAGAGGATGTGTCTTGCATTCTGTACAAAGAGTATCCTGCAGAAAGAGACATTAATTTTAGTATTGTTTCACTTCTTTAATGTTGCAGTGTAGTCACATTCTAGTAAAATGACAATATTCCCAGTAATGTAAGAAATGGCTTATTGTTCCCAATAATCCCTTTACTGTAAGATTCTGGTCACTTTAAAATATACTTCTACCTTCTCCCATGTGGTTTGTTGCAATGGCAGAAGTGCTCCCAGAACCACATCTTGACCTCTGCAGCAGACCAGTCACCTTTGGTCTGTGACGCTGTCAGCCTCTGCACACCGACTCATCCTTCTGCCAGTGTAGGACTTCCTGAGTGAGGGTGTTCTTTCAGTGCTGTGCCAAAGCCTTCTCTGAACCCAAGTCTTTTGGGAGTGTTATGTTTTTAGCCTTATTTTACATTGCCAGTTTGTGTTAATAAATAGCAAGAAGAAAAATAAATGGGATTTTTTTGTGATGCCAAGAACCCCCCCCCCCCCCCAGCCTAGGTTCACACTACTGCTATGCGATGTACTGCAAATTTTTTTTGTCTTGTGTGAGGTACAAATTTGCCTTGCATTTTGAGGTATACAGCTGCTATTTTACCACGATTTTACGGCAAATTTTAGGAGCCAGATAGTGAACAATATGCAGAGATGTGAACTGTGTGCTACGAGTTTACTGCAAGTTCAATTGAAGTCTATGAAGATAAAATTCGCATTGCACCATAGGAATTTGCATCGCTCCCATAGTCGACACACACAGGACCCTTTTTTTTTTTTTTTCTCGCACCGAATTCGCAATGCATAGATGTGAACCACAGCCATGGAATACTAGGCTTTTTACATGACTTGCGAACCTGTGTTCCTAAATACATCAAGCCTGCTGTAAATTCGCATCAGTGTGAACCCAGGCTCAGTTTAAATTTCAGAAAGTCATATCTTTAAAATTAAGAATTTTATTACATTTTGATCATTAAAATTCTATGGGGAAAAATATTCCCTTTAGACATACATAAAACAATGTAGTGGCAGCTCAGCTTTCCTGATTTATCATTCTCCCATAAATATCTATCATGTTAAAAAGATATCAATACGACAAGTATCATATGGATCAGAAAAAAGGAGGGGGGGGGGTGATAGTTGAACCACCACCATATGTCTAAAAGGGGATATTTTTCCCCACAGAATTTTAATAATCAAATTGCAAAAAAAATCCTAATTTTAAAGACATGACTTTCTTAAATTTACTCTGAGGGGGGTTTCAGCGCCACAAAAAAATCCCATTTGTTCCTGTTTTTATTTTCTAAGTTGCATCAGGATAAGA
Organism: Lithobates septentrionalis; assembly: GCA_037952835.1. Classification (NCBI taxonomy): domain Eukaryota; kingdom Metazoa; phylum Chordata; class Amphibia; order Anura; family Ranidae; genus Lithobates; species Lithobates septentrionalis. The sequence continues at coordinate 4,015,592 of JBBDGP010001127.1, forward strand.
TGCTGATGTGTTCAGTTGGACCATGTGCCTTTCTAATATTTTAATCTGTGTTAAAATATACTACCCTATTTTTTTTATTTTTTGTCTTTTTCTGTACAAGAGTCCCCCACTCTGATCTGAACTTGGCAGCATCTTAATCCCTCATTAGTACGTATTTAGGCTATTCTTAATTGCTTTGGGCTGACCTTTAGAATAGCTATTGCAGAGTTGAGTTTTTGCACACAGGAAAAAGTGTCCATCTCCATTGCTTTCAACTTCTGCCTCGACTCAGAGCTTACCCCTGACCAATAACATTTAACAATTTAGTGCGATTACCTTAGCAGAAAAAGGGAGAGGTTCACCTTAGATTTTTAAATGGATGTGCACGGACTCTGTATACAGCAGTTACCCATCACTGTGGAATTCCTGGGTGCACAGTAAATGAAATACTGTACTGTGCAAAAGTTTTAGGCACGTGTGAAAAAAAAAAGCTATGAATTAAGAATCATTTCAGAGATATACACTGTGGATGTTAAGTGTTAATTGAAAAAAAAAACCTATTAAAAAAGTAAACGAACAGACGAGAAATCTGGGGGCGTGGCCTGACTGTCATGGTGTGAGGACGCTCGGACACTGAGCTCCCGCTAACCCTTGGGCAATTTACATTTTAGCAATGGTCTCTGGTCTCCTAACCTGCTCTGGACATGCCACCCGGTGGCAGCGGATAGTGGGCGAGTGGGCTACAATCCTACTTCCCACTTCACACAGCCGGCTCCAGGAATGCAGCCAAGAGGGCACCTGGACATGAGGCATCCCAGCGCCATTCATCAGCACACAGCAGCAGCAGCTCCATGGATCTCTCAGCCTCAAATAAAGAAAAAATAATATGGCGTACACAATTGTGACACAAGTTAGATTGTAATTGAATGTTATTAAAAAATACCTTTCCTTTTCAATCTGCAGCTCTGTAATTTTCCGAAAATGCAATGCAGAATGTATACAGAATGCCCCCCAGAAACATAATTTCCTGCTTTTGCGATTGGCTCACTGATTTTCCCAGAAGTCTGCACTAAGATACAAGTCAGATTTTGGCATCCCCTGCAACAAAAATTTCATTTTTGGTGAGATATTCCCAATAGGAAATCACTTCTAAAGGGATGCAGGCCCAGCAGCTTTCCTCATTAGTGCCCTGCAGGTGCCACAGCTGACTGACGATTATGAAACCACTCCCACAGACAAGCACACAGGGATTTCTTCAGAATAACCAAAAGGTAGGAATCTGCAAAATCTGGTAAAATCCCTGCAATGTACATAGATCACCCAGAGAGGAATGTTTTTTTCTCAACAAAAGTGGAGTTACTCTTTAAGGTAGCACATTAGAGCCTTGCCTACTAAAACAGACATACAACAGCTAATTGCAGCAGTAGAACTCTCATGTAAGCAGGCTATTGAGGGGATTAAAGAGGAAACGACAACTTTGGGGCACAGGGTAGAGGCTGTGGAGACTAGCCAGGATGAGATCTTACATACTATTGCAGCCTTACAGGAGACTGCCACACATGAAGATGTTCTTAACTCTCTCCTTGTCCAAATGGATGATTATGAAAACCGGAAAAGGAGGCAAAATATCCGTATTCGTGCACCTGATTTATTACATATGGTGCAGGGCCTGTTTCTCCAACTCTTGGACGATGCTGCTCCAGCTGATATCTAGATCGATAGGGTCCATAGAGCCCTCCAACCTGTCCCCTCAGGATGCAGAAAAGCCACGAGCTGTAATTTGCAAATTGTACAAGTACTCTGTGAAAGAGGCAGTTCTGAAGGTGGCTGGTACTCAAGCATCCATTGACTTTGATAGTGCCAAATTGGCTCTATTCCTGGATCTCTCTCGGAGAACCCTTCTGCAGCAACGTGTTGTCTGTCCGGTGCTTGATGTGCTACGTGTGGTGAATGTTCCCTATATCTTGGGGTTTCCTTTCCGTTTATCGGCTACAAGGAATGGGAAGTCTGCAACTCTTCGCACTAAAGATGACCTGATAAAATGTATTGATTCATTGGATCTCCCTCCAGCTGACTTTCTGGATTGGAGATTGCCCAGCAACATCCCTCTCCACCAGCGCCTGTAGCATTGGCGACAAGCCTCTTCTAAAGCCCAACAGGGGAATCGCATGGGTCCCCGAACCAAAGATGCCACTCCACCACCTACAACCTGACTGATTCCTGTGGGGTCCTTTTCGGCTTTGTGAGTTTGCTGAGCCTCCCGCTGGTTGACAAGATGTTCCAGGATGCTGAGGGCTTGGCCTGCTAATCTCAAGTGAGAGGGCACCTTCTTTTTTTTTTTTTTATGTTCTTTATCCAGCGATGACCTGACTGGTTGTTTCTAATAATTCTGTTTGCTGCTAACATTATTATTACAATGTTAGGGGACTATGCTCTCCCTAAAAGAGGGGTCGACTTTGGCAGGAAATGCGTCACTTGCCCCTGATGTGTTATTTTTACAGGAGACGCATTTTACTGCTAGCTCGACTCCTTCTATGCCCCTCACCACATTTAGCCAATGGTTTCATTGTGCATCCCCCATCTCTAAACACAGGGTGTATCTATAGCAGTTCTTAAGGATCTTGTCCCTTCTCCATGTCTTTTATGCAAACTGATCCAGAAGGCCGATTTCTTTTTATTAAAAGGTTTAATTCATGGACATAAATACTTTTTTGCAGTAATTTATGCACCAAACTCCCATACAGCCAAGTTTCTTTCCGTCACCATGAAAAAGTTGATGGGTTTTAGGGAAGGTATGGTGATTTTGGGGGGCGCATCCTCAAGTAAATCCCCTATATCGCATTGAGCGCTTCACCATGTCAAGGGACACTTCCGTGTCCTTCATCTAGTTGACAGTTGCATGACAAAGACAAAGACTATAGCTTAGATTATTCCAAAAATCTTGATACATATTCTCAATTGGACCTTCTTTTTTGATCAGCTTTACCTGAGCAATGTCCTCTCTACTTCAATTGAGTCCATTACAATTTAGTATCATGCACCGGTCTTAATGACTTACACCCCCCCCCCCCCCCCCGCTGCATACCAGTCTGAGAGGGTTTGGAGACTCAATGAAATCTTCTTGATGACACTACTGTCATAGAGGCCGTTTTCCGTTCCCTACAATTTTATTTTGAAACGAACACTACCGAGGATGTGTCCAAACAGGCGTTATGGGAAGGTCATAAGGCTGTGATTAGGGGGGAGCTGATTGCACATGGCACCAGAATTATGAAAGAGAAGCAAAGGGAAGTCATGGAACTGCTAAAAAAAATTCATACCCTTGAACTTAAACATAAAACACATTTTGTCCCAGCAGATGCTGAGCAACTAGACGCCTTGCGTGTTTCCCTATTTCAGTGTTTAGATCATAGAGCCAGGGACAAACCTTGATTTTATGCGCATCGTTTTTACAAGCACGGGAACAGATGTGGTCGCCTACAGGCTAGACAACTGTAGAAATAACAGGCTTTTTGCCATGTGCATAGCTTGACTGTTTAAAATAAGCGGATAGCGGATACCTGCTCTGTTGCTGAAGAATTTCAGCAGTTCTACTCTTCCCTTTACAATCTACCCCCTTCACTCTTCTGATGATGGATCTTTTAGGGATAAGGTTGGGGCCCATCTGCAGGAGTCAGCACGTCCGGTTCTCTCTGATCAGGTTATCGAGGAACCAGAATGCCCGATCACTGTAAAGGAACACAGAACTGCAGTGAATAATCTTCCAGTGGGTAAGAGCCCCGGGCCCGATGGTTTCACAAACCAATATTATAAAACATTTTCTTCTACTCTAGCTGACCCCCTTAACACTTTAATTCCATAACCTCCAATAACTTGTTACCTCATAAGGTGCTTTTAGCAAACCTGACAGTTTTGCCAAAGCCGGGCAGGGATCGGGAGATTTGCAAACCCATCCTCCTATTAAACGCCGATACCAAATTATTGGCATGTGCAAAGCTGGCCCCTCAAAGGAACCCTATTGCCCCTTCAGGCTCTGCAATCCTCCTACGGTACCTTTCATTTATGACCTGGAGGCATCGCCAATTGACCGATTTTATTTACAAATTAGACCATAAACTGCGCCCTGTGACGAGTCTCAATGTTTGAAAATGTTTGAATGTGTGGACACCTTCCTGACTCCAGACACTTACTTTTCCAAATGTGTAAATTGGTATTAGGTGACTGCTTAATGATAGTTCCTTAGTAGGGAATGGGAGAAGGAGCTTGGACTGGAATTTACCCCCCCCCCCGACCGCGGTGGGCTGGGATGTGATCACCGAGGCACGTTCCTCCATATTTGTTGGTCCTGCCCTAAGATTAAAGTATTCTGGGATGCCATTACCCCTTGGATACAAAAATTGTCCCCTAGACCAATCACAAATTTCTGCAGCCTTCCAAAAAAAAAAGGTTGTTGCCAAAACACCCAAGAACCACTCATTCTCCTAGTGAAGTGTGAAAAGCAGCAGCTTTTAACTGCCTTAAAAAAAAAAAAATACACCTAGGGAGCATGTGCGCAGCCATACATTGCCTTCCACCGCAACCTCAAAGACAAGCGATTTTGGGTGTATCACCCCGGGGGACCCCACTGCTGTGCTAGATGGCAGGAGGGGTGGACCGGAGACATTGCTCCCGTGGCCCATCAAACACTTGTTCCTCAGGAGTCTCCAGAAAGATGGCGCTGACTCCTGCAAAGACAAATCCACATGGCGCTGGAACCTCAGGAAGCCCTGGATCCATGGGTCTGCGGTCACAACAACTGGGGTCTCTTACCTGTGAGTAAATTCCCCCAACAGCACAAATCACCAGCCTCCATACGGAATCACTGGTAGAACCCCGGATGACTTATTGTCCTTTCAGCAGGTACAGTCTCTAGCCTGCTCTAACATTTCAGAGCCTGTTTACAGCCCACTTCCTTTAGAAGATTCTAAATATCAGACTCTGTTTAATAAGTTCTCTGCCTCCTAGAACAGGGCCTAACTAGAGCTGTTCAACAGACCACTATGACTATTAAAGCTGATCTACAAGGGTTTGGCTCCAGGATTGAAACAGTGGAACATAAGCCGGATGCCAGAGTAGCTTGCACAAACCAGAACACAAGTTGCATTGAAAGTTTACAGCAACAACTTGACCAAGCCCTGGCGACAATTGATGATTTAGAAAAGATGTCGCAGATATCATTTTCGTATACGTGGGCTATATGTTAATCATGTGGCCAACACGCTACTATCAGAGCTCCTGCTGGACCTGTCCGAGAGTTGCCTAGACTTGGATAGAGCTCATCGTGCCCTTCAACCTATGCGCCCTAAGGGACTGGCTCGGGACATAGTAAAACCGTACTACTTCGGTACTAAAGAGCTGGTCATGCAAAAATCCAGGGAACGGTCTTCTTACCCTACTGAGCCACCCAGTACAAATCTATGGGGATATTTCACCATTTACAGCTCAAAAGCATAGGGCTATGAACCCCTACTACAAGCCTTAACGCGCAAGTCACTAACATACAGATGAGCTTTTCCGTTTCGTCCGTCTTTCACCTATGCTTACTGTTAATACTCTTTTTCCACTCTCCAGGAAGGCGAGAATGTCACTTCGTTTAGGTCTGATCTCTCAAGATGGCTCCCCTTCTTGGCTCTCTTCTCATACTAGTCCTGATCCAGATGCTGGTCCTTCTCGTCCTATCTCTCTGTTGTGGCACCATGTCTCAGATGGCCTCTCTGCACATTCAAAGCCTCCCTGAAGTGCATCATGGGTCTCCCTTTTTGGGGCGATAATCCTCTGGACACTCCTTGTTTTTGCTAGATTTTTGATGCTGGGAATGTGGGCTCCACAGGGGCCGCACATACAAATTTTTCTTAGGCTCTTTAGTGGCCTTGTTACTTGCTTCATTATTATATAATTGTTATTTCCCTACCCCTTATGAGGTGACAATTTGCCTCTTATGTTTAGTTGGGGTTGATGGGGAATACCTACCCTTGAGTGGGCCGAGTGGAGTGGTAAGTCATGGAGTGTCAGGAACCATGAATCAGAGACAGAATTGTAGTAAAAAATATTTTACAGCGCACACATACAAGAATGACATTTCCTGCAGGGCTAGTTGAAAACACCTGAACCTCAAAAAATACGGGGGTTTGGTCACACTATATGGTCATATAGTGCTAAGCCCACTTACTGCGACAAAGTACCCCAAATTAGTGGGTTCTACTCTAGTAATAGAAGACCTGGTCAGGGCCTATTACAATATACAAGAACATATTTGATCTACAAACAGTAAAAAATATTTTACAGTGCACACATACAAGAATGACATTTCCTGCAGGGCTAGTTAAAACTATAAAATATTTTCTACTGTTTGTAGGTCTTATAGCAGCACCATCTTGAATTTAAAAGCATTGTATGGTGTGCCCCCGAAATATGTTCTTGTATATTGTAATAGGCCCTGACCAGGTCTTTTGGGCTGGAGCACCCCTCCCCCTCCTCATTACCTCTTATTTAGTGGCCACCAGTGTATAGGATGTATCCCCTTCAGTTCTCCCACATAGAGGAGTTTAGCTCCCATGGTTGAGACAAAGGATCTTCCATTCTATTACTAGAGTAGGACCCACTAATTTGGGGTACTTTGTCGCAGTAAGTGGGCTTAGCACTATATGACCATATAGTGTGACCAAACCCCCGTATTTTTTGAATATGTTCAGGTGTTTTCAACTAGCACTGCAGGAAATGTCATTCTTGTATGTGTGCGCTGTAAAATATTTTGTACTGTTTGTAGGTCTTATAGCAGCACTATCTTGAATTTAAACGCATTGTATAGTGTGCCCCCCAAATATGTTCTTGCTTAGAATTGCAGTAAAAGTCACACTTTTTATTAAAATGGTACAAACAGAGCAAACGTAGTCAAAACATAGCAAGGGTTCGGTAACCAGAGTGGGTAGTCGGAACAAGCCAGTGAAACAGGAATCCAGAGATCAGCGTAGTAGAGACAGTAAACAGGATCAGGAACCAAAATGAATAAACTAATAATATCCAGTCCAGATGTGTATAATAATACATTAACAGATACTATAGCAGCGCTATAGTCAGTCCATACTCTGACCGGCATTCATATGGTTGAATCATATGAGAAACGAGTAAATGACAGTTGGTGATTAACCACTTCTCGCCCGGCCTATAGCAGATTGACGGCCAGGCGGTGGTTCCGTTATCCTGACTGGGCGTCATATGACGTCCAGCAGGATAACATGCCGCCGTGCACCCACGCATCGCGGCGATCGGTGTGTCAGCCTGACACACCGCTACACCGATCTTGGTAAAGAGCCTCCGGCGGAGGCTCTTTACCACGTGATCAGCCGTGTCCAATCACGGCTGATCACGATGTCAATAGGAAGAGCCATTGATCGGCTTTTCCTCACTCGCGTCTGACAGACACAAGTAGAGGAGAGCCGATCGGCGGCTCTCCTGGCGGGGAAGGTCTGCGCTGTTTATCAGCGCAGCCCCCCTTAGATGACCACACTGGACCACCAGGGACGCCACTAGGACCACCAGGTAAGGGGGCAACATGTGGATGGCCAGGTATGTACCCCATGGCCATCTACATGTGCCCAATCTGTGCCACTGATTGGCACCATTATATTTCAGTTAAACCCAGCAATGCCACCAGTGTAATCAGTGCCACCAGTGTTCATCAGTGCCACCTGTCAGTGCCCATTGGTGCCACCTGTCAGTGCCCATCTGTGCCCACCTATCAGTGCCCATCCGTGCCACCTATCAGCGCCACCCATAAGTACCCATCAGTGCCACCCATAAGCGCCAATCAATGCCACCTACGAGTGCCCATCAGTGCCACCTATGAGTGCCCATCGGTGCCACCTATGAGTGCCCATCAGTGCCGCATACCAGTGCCACCTATCAGTGCCCAGTGCCACCTATCAGTGCCACCTATTAGTGCCCATCATCAGTGCCACCTCATTGGTGCCCATCAATGCCGCCATATCAGTGCCCGTCAGTGCAGCCATATCAGTGTCCATCATTGAAGAAGAAAACGTACTTATTTACAAAAAATTTTAACAGAAACAAAGAAAAACGTGTTTATTTTCAAAATTTTCGGTCTTTTTTTATTTGTTGCGCAAAAAATAAAAACTGCAGAGGTGATCAAATACCACCAAAACAAAGCTCTATTTGTGGGAACAAAATGATAAAAAATTTGTTTGGGTACAGTGTAGCATGACCGCGCAATTGTCATTCAAATTGCGACAGCGCTGAAAGCTGAAAATTGGCCTGGGCGGGAAGGTGTCTAAGTGCCTGGTATTGAAGTGGTTAAAGTCCAAATAGCAGATGGTGGTCCTAGTGATTGATATAAAAGCGTGCACCATACACCAAGATCCACAATGCCTGCATCACACTCCCCTAAGGGTACACACTTACCACATATCAATATGTCTCAAGCCTTGAAATACTCATATAGCTGTCATCCAGATGCAGGTAAGGCCAGAGCTGCATATCACTCCTCTGCTGCCACTTCCAGCAACGTTTCCTCTCTACTGCCTCCTGACTCGGAGGATCAGGAAACAGAAAGGAAGTCAGCCAGGCAAAAGTCTTTAACAGGAAAACACAGCCGAGAGCATCTGGATATGTTGAACAGGCGATAGCACAGGAGATCTGATCTGATCCAGGCAGTTTAAATAGCCAGCAGGGCTAGCCGACGAGCAGGAAATGAAGACCAGGTGAGTCACTGTGGAATGAAGAGTACTGGCAATTAACCGACAGTTCTGTGGCCCCATTGGACTGCGGGTGATCTGCAGATAAGGAGAAAAGCTCTGAGAAAGAAGGGCTGAGCCCAGCCCTGACAGTACACTCTCCTTAACGACCCCTCCCCCTTTAGACGACCACCAGGTTTGAGGGGAAAATGTCTATGGAAAGCACGGAGGATGGCAAGAGGATGTACGCCTGAGGATGAGACCCAAGAGCCTTCCTCCAGACCTTTCATACTCCTCATGGTTCTCAACCTGAACTTGGTGAGGACGTGGTATCGAGGTGGTGAAGCGGTTGCATACCAAAGGTTTTAATAAGGAGACATGAAATACATTTAAAATACACATATTAGAAGGAAGGGCTAAAGCGTAAGCCACTGAGTTGTTTCTACAGAGAATACGGAAAGGCCCAATAAGCCATGGTGCCATTTTCAGTGAGGGAACACAGTCAGAGGTTGCGAGATGACTGTCAGACCCTGTCCCCAACTTGGTAGGAAGGCGCAGGTAGGCGTCCTCGGTCAATATGGAGTCTGTACCCATCATTGGCACGTTGCAAGGACTTTTGGACCTGTATCCAAGTGGAACGAAGACTATGGAGTCCTCCAATGCAGGAATGCTCTGAGGAACAAAATGAGTCAGGCAACATGGATGGTTGGAAACCATAATTCGCCATGAATGGAGGCAATCGGGAAGCGGTATTGACGGCGCTATTGTGAGCAAACTCCGCCCAAGGTAACAGACGACCAGTTGGTTTGGTGGTCAGAAATGTAGCCATGTAAAAACTGGTTGGCACGTTCTGTGGCCCCATTGGACTGCGGGTGATCTGCTGTGCAAAACAGGCTTGCCAAAACCTGGACACAAACTGGCTACCCCTGTCCGTGATGATAACCTTGGGTAGCCCATGTAAGCGAAAGATCTCCCGAGCAAAAATGGAAGCAAGTTCTTTGGATGTGGGCAACTTCTTAAGTGGAATACAAAGACATTTTCGAGAACCGGTCAACCACCATAATAACTGTTGCCCTGAGAGTTGGGTATCTCCACAATAAAATCTATAGATAGGTGGATCCAAGGCCTCTCTCCATTGGGTATGGGTTGTAGGAGGCCCACTGGAAGGTTTTGTGGTGTCTTACTCTGAGCACACACTGAACAAGCAGCTACGAAAGCTGCTACATCAGCGCGTAGACTATGCCACCAGAATTGTTGGGAAATAGCCCAAATGTGTGGATTCTTCCCTGGGTTGCCAGCAGCCTTGGGAGGATGGCCAGTCTGGAGCACGGCAGTGCGGAGACTCTCAGGAACAAAGCAGCGGTCACAAGGTTTCTCAGGAGGAAAATGGATTTGAGCTGGAAGAATTCTGTCACCCAAAGGTGAAGTGAGACTGGTACGAACCGTAGCCAGAATACGATCGGGAGGTATCACAGGAACCAGAACCGTCTCTTGGAAGCGGAGGAAAACTGTTGCTACAATGCATCAGCCCTTACGTTCTTAGTACCGGGTAAGAATGAGACTATGTAATTGAAGCTTGACAAGAAAAGAGCCCATTGCGCCCTTCTGGGAGAGAGGCATTTAGCCTCAGACAAGAATGTGAGATTCTTATGGTCAGTCAGAATAAGAACCAGCACAGTGGTACCTTCGAGGAGATGCCTCCATTCCTTAAAGGCTAAAATGATTGTTAACGACTCTCTATCTCATAATTGCATTCCGCAGGAGGAGTAGCCAAAGGATGCATAGTGCTTTCAGAGGTAGGATGTTGAGACAGGAGGGCACTAACTCCAGTCTCAGATGCATCAACCTTAAGGATAAAAGGACGTAAACCCACTGGTATGGGCCACTGTAGAGCTGCCGAACATTTCTCTGGGTCCATCGAAAAACCAGCAGTGGAAATGACATAACCCAGGAATTTAACCTGTTCACAATGAAACTTGCACTTCTCCAATTTACAATACAGGTTATCTCTCAGCCTCTGGTAGCTCTCTAGCGATATGGAAAATATGAGGATATCGTCCAGATAAACCATCACACATAGCTGCAACAAATCTCGGAGGACATTGTTGATATATTCCTGGAAAACTGCCGAAGCATTCCAAAAACCAAACGGCATTACAAATTATTCTGATCAGAATCCCAAAACTATACCTCTCACACGTGTACAGCTAGAGATAGCGGCGCTAATATAAATTGTGTAAAATAATGGGTCAGAGCAGCATAATGCCTATGACCCTCTACTTATACATAAAAATATTAATAATAATAATAGTGTCATGAAAAATATTAATTTTATCATGAAAAGAAATTTCTTTAACACCCAGTGAAAAGTGTCACTATAAATAATAAATTACAAGAAATGAATGATCAAGTTCAACAGTTGTTTTTCAATCTTCTTGTGTGAAAAATCTTCTACTCTTCCACCACACCACCGTGATAGTGACACCACTCCCTCTGAAGAGCGCACTCACCAGATTGTATAGCCTCCCACTCTCGTGTTCGGCAAAACAGCAATTGAACCACACCTTGGTTCAGCAATTGAACCACACCTGTACACTGTGTATGTACACACAATTTGTCTTCATTTACACATCTTTTATATAGCTTTGCACTTTTCTTTGGCGCAGTGGAGTAAGAGAGATTCAGGGGCGGTTTATTTGTATATCTCTTATTACAAATTATTCGTTTATGGTATGTTCTAGTATTAAACGCAGTTCTCCATTCGTCGCCCTCCTTAATCCTCACGAGATTGCATGCCCCTCTCAAATCAAGTTTCGTGAAAAAAGTTGCTCCCTTGAGGCAGTCAAATAATTCCGTAATCAACAAAAGTGGATAAGCATTCTTAAACGTGAAGCGATTGAGACCTCTATAATCAATACAAGGTCTCCCTTCACCACTCTTATTTTTCACAAAGAAGAAATCAGCAGGAGACAAGGATTTACGGATGAATCCTCGAGAAAGTACATCGGCAACATACCATGGCTTTGTCCTCCGAGACAGACAAAGGGTAAATCCAGCCACAAGGGGGTATGACACCAGGTTGAAGGTCAATTGTGCAATCATATGACCTGTGTAGAGGCAAAACTACCGGCCTTTGTCAAAGACATCGATAAATGTGCGGTACTCTGGCAGGGAGGAGCATGAAGAGGTGCACAAGACATTAGCAACTTTCTAAAAACATGTCCTCCTGCATTGTGTGACCAGGAAAGAAGCTCAGCACGAAGCCAATCAAAAGAGGGGTTGTGCCTCTGTAACCAAGGATAACTAATAACCACCGGGAAATGAGGTGAGGAAATGACTTGGAATTGGATTATCTCATAGTGAAGAGCCCCTATTGCCATGGTCAACGAAACAGTCTCATGAGTCACATGGGCAGTCTGTAGAGTTATCTCATCAATAGCGTCAATAGCAAGTGGAGTGGCACGAAGCTGCAGCGAAATCGAGTGCTTAGACACAAAGGCACCATCTATGAACAGGCCTGCAGCCCCAGAGTCGATTAGAGCCTGTATCTCAATGGACGAATGGAAGAAAGAGTAACCGGAACCAGGGGCTTATTCTTCTGGATAACTGGGGAAGTAACAACGCCACCTAAGGTCTGTCCCCTACAGGACCTCAGGTGCAAGTGTTTCCCAGACGGGTAGGACAAGATTTCAGGAAGTGACCTGCCTGGCCGCAATAAAAGGCACAATCTCTCCCTCCTCCCAAAGGCCCTTTCATCAGCAGAGAGACGCGTGAAGCCCAACTGCATGGGTTCTACTTCACTGGCAGACTCGAAACCAGGAGGTATGGAAGGTGAGGGAGGCAAGGGTGGGACTGTAAAGCTCTGAGTCAAACGTACAGGAGGCTTCCGCAAACGCTTCTTAAAACTTCTAAGTCTAGAGTCAATGAGAATGGCAAACATGATCAACCTCTCCAGCTCAGTGGGTATGTCTCGGGCTGCTATCTCATCTCTGATGGTATCTGAGAGACCATGAGAAAACGTAGCCACGAGGGCCTCATTGTTCCAAGCAACCTCTGCTGCCAGAGTACGGAATTCAATGGCGTAAATCGGCAACAGTTCTCGTACTCTGTTTGATGGACATAAGGCTCTTGGCAGCAGAAATATTTGGAAAATATTCGAGGCGGGTGCCTGCACAGAGACTGGAGCATCACCAGGGACAGCCTGCAACACAGATGAAGACACGTGACGTGTCGTAACGCGTAGGGATTGGCTGGAGCGGCACACAGCTGTCTACACAAGTGAGAGGGCGCTGAGAACGCCAGGCTTCTCAGACGTTTTTTACTCTGCCTTTTTATATGCTTGTAAATGTAAGAGCATAGATTAAATAAATATCTCCCTTTGCTTAAAAACAATAATACACTAGTGGAGCCTATCTTCTCTCTCTCCCCCTCCCTTCTTTTTGTCTCCCCCCTCTCTCTCCCCCCTCTTCCTCCCCTGGGTCTGAGCCACACTAGAGCGGAGGAAATAAGGAGATAATAAGGAGAGCTGAGCAGCAAAAAGGAAAAGCTACCAGACAGTATTTCTACACTTCAAAAGGCATTTACCAAAGCTTGATTTCTACTGTTTTAAGGTGAGAGTTCTGAGAGACTGAACTAGGAGGCACCACTATAGGAACGACCTATTTAACATATAAAGACATACACAGATCTGCATAGAAGGACTTTTCTACCTCTACAACAGCGCCACCTATTTATAAATTTATGAACTGTTTTTTCTTCAATTCTACATATGCTATCGTCATTGTTTTAAGACACATGGATCTGGATGATGATGGCATTAATTGAATCTATAATTAATTGATATTAATTCTTGATATTTTTTGTATATTTTATTCATCCTTTTGAGGGGTTTCACTTAATTATTCACAGTCGGTAATTACCTTTATTCACTCACTAATATTTATTATCTATTTGCATCTATGTATTTATGGTATTGGAGCTAGCTGTCACTTTATGGTTGTTTGGTTATTTTAACCATTTGCACGGATGCACTTTTAAACACAGTATTATCACTCCACTGTTAATCAGTGGTAATAGATTTATGTTTATATAGAGATTGTAGATCCTTATCAACATTATCACAGTTACCAATACCCCAAACACTTCTGCTCCTACTTCACCCTATACACATCACTCAAGTAAATATTGCGCGAAATTTTCTATATTATCATTTCATTAAGTGGTTGTGTGAGCACTTTTATTTTGCAGCAATATTTTTTCTTATTCTTATTTTTATTTTATTTTATTTTACTTTTATATCTATCTATTTATTAACCTATAGTATCGTGTTATTAGTATTTGTCACATCCACTAGCGCGAAGGATATTTTACTATTCACTGTACCAGAACAGCCTCAGTGGCAGGATCTAGGTGAGTAGAGCTAATCAGGAGCGCCCATAATGCTATGGGAAACTGAAAGATGCGATGAACCTGCTCATCCAATCTGGAAAAAATATTACCAATAAGTGGATTGCCTGCATCTTTTGAATTCATGGCCTTCACCTATTGTCAAGAACGATGAATCAGACTGAGACAGAAGTGCAGTAAAAATCACACTTTAAAAAAAAAATAAAAAAAAATGGTACAAATAGAGCTAGGTAGTCAAAACATAGATAGGGTTCGGTAAAAAGAGCGGGTAGTCCGAACAAGCCAGTGAAACAGGAATCCAGAGATCAGTGTAGTGGAGTAGGAAAACAGGATCAGGAACCAGAAAGGAAGTCAGTCAGGCAAAAGTCTTTAACAGCAAAACACAGCAGAGAGTATTCGGATATGTTGACCAGGCGAAGGCACAGGAGATCTGATCCAGGCAGTTTAAATAGCCAGCAGGGCTAGCTGACAAGCAAAAAATGAAGACCAGGTGAGTTTCTGTGGAATGAAGAGTACTGGCAATTAACCGACAGCTGAGCATAGAGCTCTGAGAAGTAAGGGCTGAGCCCAGCCCTGACATGGAGATGCTGCTTGTAATCCATGAGTACACCTACTGACTTCTCGACCCCTTGTAGGATTACATTACATAATACACAAGGCCTTATCTCCCGACTTAAGCCTTGGAAGGCTTTTCATCATTATCATTCTTGCCGGGCAGACATCTTGCTTCTTCAAGAGACACATTTTCCTCACTCATACGCCTTTTGTACATAAGCAATATCCCGTCTTATTTAACTAATGCCCCTGACTAAAGGGATGGCTGTATGTTTCTCTAAACGTGTCTTTTACCTTACAGCAGACAATTTGTTTTCTGCTTTACCTGCTTTCTGCTGGTTTTCTTGGGGAACAATTATGTACTTTCATCTCTTATTATGCAGGGCAAGATACTTTTTTTTAGGAAAGTATTGAGGGCTTTGACACCCGACAAGTTATTTTGGGCGGGGATACTAACCTTACCCTGGATTTAAGTCCAGACAAATGCAACCCATCGCGTGCGACTCAAATGACCCCCGAAAGCTGGCATGCGTGTGGCTAAAATGCTGCATGCTCTCAATTTAGTGGATGCGTGGCGCGAGTGCAATCTGTATGTGATTACACTTTTACTTCATTATGCATTGATCACATCTTTGTTTCGAGTTCCCTCATCCCTGGCATTGGTAAAGCTGGTATCAAGGCTGTGGCTTGGTCGGATTCCCTAGTTTGTGTATCTTTTTTGTCCCCATCGGTCCCTTCTAGAACATTTAAGTGGAGACTCAATGAATTCTTATCAGATAAATGTTGGTGTGAGGATATTTGAATGGGATTGCGTCAATATTTTCAGGAAAAGCTGATAGATGATGTCTCCCCAGTGACAATTTGGGTGGCCCAGAAGGTGACCATTTGTGGGAAACTCATTCAGACGTCTTCCTAACTTAACAAAGCTAGATGAGAACGCATCCAAACTCTCTATGGTAAATTACAGTCATTACTTCTACTTCATAAGTAGGCTCCATTCCCCTCTATTCTCCAACAAATAGATCAGACGAGATTGGAGCTTAACCTAGAACTTACAACACGAGCGGAAAAAAAAAGTGTACGCTGGGCTTCCACAGTTTTATATGTAAAAAAGACCCCATTGGATCCCTTCTTGCCCATAAATTGAGTCCCCAAAATACACACTAGGGCTGCCCTGAAACTGCGTTGTCCTAATGGCTCCTATTCCAAAAACCCGTGTAGGGTTCTCAAGACCTTCCTAACCAATTACTCTATACAAAGCTTCGGTGGGAGAGGATGCACACTTGCGCTCTTCTTATATGGAGGGTCTTCCCCTTCCCCAACTTTCCACTGAGCATAGGTCAAGAATGGAGGCTCCTTTTACTGCACAGGAAGTTTTGCAAGCAATTACAGCTACTAAGGTGGGCTCGGCACCTGGCCCGGATGGCTTCCCGACCCTTTATTACCGTTAATTCCAGGATTTGTTCGTTCCCCATATGGTCTGCTACTTTAATGCCTTGCAGGGATGGAGCCCCCCTGGATCCTCCCTCCCACATGGCTTATATCTCTGTGATACCAAAACCACAGAAAGATCCCGGAGAACTTGGGAATTATCGCTCTATATCTCTTACAGACAATGACTTAAAATGATTTACGACGGTTCTATCATATTTTATCCCATTATATATTCATAAGGAACAGGTGGGCTTCATCCTGGGCAGGCATAGTCTGGACAAAACTGGAAGGGCCATTGATCTTATTTCTCTGATGCAAACCAATTGGGCAGGGGGCTACTTCCCAAGAAGGTCTACTGTTATCATTGGACTTACAAAAAGCCTTTGATTCAGTGTCCTGGACCTACATGTTCTTGGGTTTTAAATAAGTGGGGCTTTGGACAACATTTCCTCCAGATCATGGGGACCCTGAACTCTTGTCCACAGGCGAAAGTTAAGCTGGCAGGGTATAATTCTGAACCCATAGATATTTTGAAGGGTACTCGTCAGGGATGCCCCCTGCTCTTTGCTATTGCGATAGACAAGCTAGCGATAGCTTTCCAGGATAATCCTGATATTAAAAGGGGCATCCTGTGGCACACGGGGGCATAAGTGCAATTTATTTAAGGATGACATGTTTCTGTTTGTTACGTCACCTCTAACCTCACTTCCAGTACTGACAAAGACCCTCAGAGAATTTGATGCGATATCCAGCCTATTAATGAGACTAAAGCTCTAACTCTTAACAATAATACTCCTGTTAGACTGTTTACATGCCTTAGATAAGCTTTTCCATTTCAGTGGCAAGATAAAGCTTTACCAAACCTGGGAATCTCCCTTACGGCGTCTTACTTGTTGCTATATTCGACTAATTATCCCCCCTTTTTACATCGCATGACTAAAAACTTCTCTCGCATTGGTCGTTACATAACCTTTCGTGGTTTGGAAAAATTTCCGTGGTCAAAATGACACTACTACCCAAATTATTATACCTATTCCGCTCCTTACCCGTTCCCCTTAACAGGGCTGACTTGGCACGCTTCCAATCGAAAGTTATTACATTTATTTGGGACTCTAAAGGGTGGGTTGGGTGTTCTGCATTTCTGGACATATTATAAGGCGTCACAACTCATGCAATTGTCCGTGGTAGATTGTCGACAGGAACGTCCCGATTGGATGTCTATGGAACAGCTAGCCATTCCATCCCACACTATTGACTTTCTCCTTTGGTGCACAGTGAAATCTAGACCACCTATTCTGGCACCTACGCTTTCATGCACCTGGTGCATGGTAGGTGCTTTCATGCACCTACCATGTTCGCACTGACCCAACTTTGGTGTTTGCCTTTACTCCTCTAGATCACTTATTTTAAAACCCAGCCTTCTTTTCAGGTATAGAAATCAGAGCCTTTAAGTGGTGGATGGACAAAGGCCTCAACCCTATAGGTCATTTTTTTTTTTTAAACACAGAGGTGCTTTCACCCTATCCCATTACAATACTGTGTTGGAGATGCCTTCTCTGAACGGTTTTGTTTTAAATTGCTAATGTTTTACCTCCTCTGACTCTCCTTCTTTAACTGCTTATGAACAATGGTGTACTAAGGATCAGGGCTCCAGGGGTGGCATCTCCATGGCTTACTTGCTTCCCTTTCGAAACATCCATATATGCTGGCATGGGAGAGGAATCTAGACTTCTTTGTGGAGCCTGAGTCCTGGTACTCCAGATTAGCCTTGTTCAAGGGTGTATTAAATGATTCTTTGATTGAGGCGAGTGTTAAAGTCTTCATGCAGTGGTACTTGGTCCCTACTCATCTTGCCAAGATGTACCCATCCACTTCAGCGGATTGCTTTAGAGGATGTGCATTACAGGGTACTATGCTCCATATATTGTGAGAATGTCCGTGCATCAGGAGCTATTGGAGGCGGGTCTTTGCCATGGTTAGCAAAGTCATGGGATAGCAATAGACGAACGTCCTTTAAATGGCACTGTTAAATGATCTTTCAGACAACATGCCGTGCTTTATGAAACGATTAATTAACATGATGCTTCTGGCATCTAAAATCACCATAGCAGGAGAGTGGAAGTAACCAACTGTTTCTATCTGCCGCATGAAGCATAAAGTGTCTTGGATTATGTTACACGAGAGGGTAGCTAGTATAATCAATGACAAACTGAATCTTTGAAGGAACATGGGAGCCATGGGCAACATATGTACAGGTGCCTCTCTCCTCCACACTTGGATAACTATTACAACCTGTGTCTTCTGTGTGTACAAGGTCTCGTCTTTCCCTACTTTTTCTCTCATTCTCTTTTCTCTAGCTTATCTTTGGGCTATATTTTATGGGCACATTTTCAATGGTAATATGCCGTTATCAGATCTGCCAATGTCTTAAACATAACGGCTTTTATGGGCTGGTATTAGCTGCAAATATACTTGCTATAACTGGCTTACTGCAGGGACCAGTGGGCAGTTTAGCCATTCGCCTGCTCTCACTGTAACGATACCCTAATTAGTTTGAAATGTTTTTTAGTTAATGTTTTATTTGGCATTTGCTCATTGATGTTCTACTTCATATGTACCATCCCTGTGTGCTGTGTAACGTGGTGTAGTTTTGTTGATGCAGATTATTGGCTCTATGGATTTGTGATCTTAAGATCTATAATGATAATAAAAAAGGTTTTAAACAAAAAAAAAAAAAAGAAAAGAAAAGAAAAATACACACCTGAACCATAGCGTGGTGAACCCATCTGGAATAGGTGGACCCCTTCCTAGGACAATTTGAATGAACAGAGGATCAAAGCCTCCAAAATAAACCATGGAATTCAAACAGACATGGAGAACAAAGAATGTCTCCTTACAAGAAAACATTTCTGATACTCTCCTAGCAGAGGTAATGCCACAAAGGTGGACACATAAAAAAAGGAGAACAGAGAAATTGATTAGATAGGAAGCGGATTAAAAAAAAAAAAAAAAAATGCGACAAAAGAGGTGATTTGACTGGGTGTGCAACAGATAACCCCTTGAATAAAAGTACAAAATCATAGCGTTCTACAACAATGCTTTCTGAAAAAGGATAGTTAAGTCCAAGACTGGACCTATGATGGTGCCAGGTGCTAATCCACTCCCAACTAAAGTAAGAAAGCTACTTCAGGGGAGGGAATGTATGCAATCAATGTGCAATGATTCCATGGAGCAACCAGGGCATCCACTACCTGTGCTGTCAGATACAGAGACGTGGAGACAAAGCTGTCCAGCTGCTTGAAGAAGAGTGTTAATTTGAAATGATTCCATGGAGCAACCCAGGGCATCCGCTACCTGTGCTGTCAAATACAGCGACCTGGAGACACAGCTGTCCAGCTGCTTGAAGAAGAGTGCTACCAACCAATTTACATCTAGTGCCCCCCCCTTCCCGGAGACACAGGTTCTAAAATGTGTGGAGGGAGCATTCCTTTGGACTTCAGAGTTGTTGCATGAGAAAGTCAGCCTGCCAATTCTCCACGTCAGTAATTTACACCACACATTCTACCCAGTTAAGAATTAATTTGACCATTACCACTGCAAGACTATGTTCCCCCTTCATGGTTCACATAAGCCAAAGCATTGCCTTTAAACACTAACCAGATTCAGGTCACGTTCACTGACCGGTTGTGTTGCATTAACTGAGGAAAGAGCAAGGAACGGAAGCTCCTGCCCCTCTTCACTGATGTCAGAAACCTGAAGCGTCAAGGATTTTGTCACTTCTGGTTTTGATTTGTGGTTTACATGACGTTACTGGCTTGTACAAACATCTGATCAAACTGATCTTGGTTTGATCAGATGCTTTGGAGGCTAGAGGAGAAATATTGGGTTTAAAAGGCCCCAGATCTCTCCATAAAGAGGAACTGTTACAGCAGTTGCTATTAATAAAGTTCAATCTTTTAAACATTAAAAATAAAATGAAGGGTACAAAAAGAAAGAACAAAAAAACCCCAAAAAAAGTAAAGCTTCCCCGTCCCCCCATGCTCACGCATAAAAGTGAATGGACACGTAGGTTTCGCATGCATACATAAATGGTGATCGCACCACACATGAGGTATCACTGCAAACATTGGTGCGAGAGCAAGAAATCTACCATCACACCTCCTGTATAACTCAAAACTGGTAACATGTAAAGGCTTTCAAATTTTATCCATGACAAATGTGGACAACATTTTAAAATCCATTCAGTACTGACTGTGTGGGCAAATAGTGCTAAAAAAAAAACAAAACAAAAAAAATGGATCACAATATGGGAAAGTCTCCCCCAGTGGGGTTTTTCCGCAAAAAGAAATGGTATACTGTGTAACAACCCGATTCACTAAAAAACATGAATAACCAATTCTCCTTAGCTACAATACAAGCTTCAGTGCTACTGAGACAGCATAGGGTGGTGACAGAAAAGACATAAACGTCTCATTTCAAACATAGATTGACAGGTTCAGCTTTCGCTATCTTCAGGTATGCATACATGGCGTATGAGCTCCTTTTGGCTTTCTGACCCTATGATCTTACATAAGTGTAGAGATGATACGCAACATTTTTGGCTGGAAAACAATCAGGGGGCTTCCGAAAACATACAGTGGGATGCCTTTAAGGCAGCTATGCAGGGTTCCTATATGAAAGGAGTCAAACAGCTAAAAAAAAGCCAACCACTCCAAGTCTTCTCACTCTGTCACAAATAGTCTCTGACTTGGAAGCACTTTATGTTTCTGATCCATCTCCTGCTATCGACAATGGATACATGCTGAACCGGAATATGCTTTAGCTTTTACAGATAATATACAGAAAAACACCTTTATTCAGCACAACACGTTTTTTAACAGTGGGATAAAAATGGGAAATTGCTGGCTCTCCTGACTAAACCGACTCAGGAACCATTTAGTGGATAGTGTGGGTGATATGTCGGAAACTACTGAACGTATTATGGCTGCTTTCCTGCAGTTTAGCACTGATCTTTATACCTCCCTCGTACAATATACACCTGATGATCTGTTGGGATATCTGCAATCTAAAAGCCTTCCTTTCCTTACTACCAAGGTGAAAGACTACCTGTACGCCCTGATTTCTGCTGATGAGCTGGAGCACACTCACAACTGTCTCTGCTGTGGATAGGGAGGGGAATGCCTCGATGCCAAGCACTTGTTGGCTGCTGTGAACCCAGGAATTGTGGTGAAACTGCTATACTGTGCAAATGAAGAAGTGCCAGGAGTTTTTGCAAATCAGAAGGTGCACCCAGAAGAAGAGGGCATGGTGTGCACCTAGAAAAAAAAGGGGGCTTGGGACCAGAGCAGTCCCAGGACTGCAATCAATGGGAGAATCACAACGGTATTGATCAATGAAAAATACAACTTTATTGATTATTGCACAGTACTATAAAAAATATATAAATCTCACTGATGTGGCACCAAGGCCGTATGAGTGAGATGGGTTCCCTCACAAAAAACACCAACACTAACATGTATAGCACACTGTAGAAAAAAAAAGGGGTGATAATAAACAACGTTGTTACATTTCATACGGAGAACTTTCTGCGGAAATGGAAAGAGGATTGCAACACTGTTTGGAAGTTATGAAGCTTATAGTGGAGGAGGAAAAGGAACAATTGGTCACATTACAGCAACAGATAGTTAACAGTGGCTCTAGATTGGAGCCCTATAAGGACAGTACTGACTTTGAGAAACTCAATGACACCCTTAAAAGAGAGGTTGATAAAACACAAAGAAACCTCAAAATAACTAAACAAAGCAAATTTAAACTTGATCTCGATGATTGGGCCAGAGACAATATCTTTGACCTAATCACTAGAGGTCGCCGTGGGAGATCCCGCCAGCGTAGACACTATTCTCAGGCAGGAACAGATACGAGTGCGCATTCATCCGGTAGTGAGGAGACGACAACTAATGCAGTGTCTTTTTTTAGACAAAGATTCACTGGAATCTTACGATCGGCCCCCCACCAAAGGCATACTCAAAAAAGACAGAGCAGGAGTAATAGACGGCGGAAAGAGGCACGCAAAAGGAAAGAAAAAAAAACAAACAGCAAGAACCCAAAGGTGGATCATACCATCACAAGGAGTCAGAGACAGCACCACTAATTGATCCAGTGCCAGATAATCAGTGTAATGAGGATTTCAAGATCATGAACCTCTCAAAATTCAAATTGGAAAAAATACATCTGGCATTACTCAGTAGAGAGCTGTCTTTCTCACCCTCGGTGGGAATGGATCAGTTTGGGATCTTTAAGGACCTCAACCTGTTCCTTAGGAAAGTCTACTATAGATCCCTATACTCCAATAGATCAAAACAGTCTGATATGTCCCTAAAATTAGACATTTATGACACACTAGCCCTGAATCAATTAGAATCTCTATTTTAGGAGGGCGAGGTATTCTCAAGTGATGAGGAGACACCCACAAGCTGCAATTGGAGAAGAGATGCAGGTCTGCGTATTAGATCTACCAAGATGCCACAATTCAGGAAGAACAAAAGACTTGGCATCTTTCTGGACCTTGTCCAGGAGGATCTTGCCAAGATAGACTGGCATATCAACGTTACCGGCAATCTGCCATTGGATGAGCGCAAGGCCCTGAGGGAACTCCGAAAATCTGATGAGATTGTTATCAAACCCAGTGACAAGGGGGGAATGTGGTTCTCCTTTCTGTGGAGTTGTATGAAACAGAAGTACGTCGGTTGCTCTCTGATCAATCTACATATCAAATACTGCAATCCAACCCATTCAACCCCCTTGTAGCGCTCATCAATGACAGTTTGCTCCGGGCCCTGGAAGTCATCCTTATAACTAAAAAAGAACATGACTATTTGAAGGTCACAGACTTTAATGTGCCAATGTTCTATATAATACAGAAAATTCATAAACATATGGAGAGGCCCCCGGGAAGACCGATTGTATCGGCCATCAGAGGCCCTTTGGAGAGGGTGGGAAATACATTGACTGTCTGATCAAGGATCTGGTGGAACTACTCTACCCTCATACGTTCGGGCACCGGGGACGTGTTGAATAAAATCAACAATTTAACAGTCCCCTCTGGAGCCCTCCTTGTAGGGATAGATGTTGAATCTTTGTATACATCGATCCCA
This sequence comes from Lithobates septentrionalis, assembly GCA_037952835.1. Taxonomy (NCBI): domain Eukaryota; kingdom Metazoa; phylum Chordata; class Amphibia; order Anura; family Ranidae; genus Lithobates; species Lithobates septentrionalis. The sequence continues at coordinate 4,038,849 of JBBDGP010001127.1, forward strand.
CATGAATGGGGCATTTTGGCAGTCCACCACTTCCTTGATCAGAAATTCCCCCATATGGGCGCACAGAATGAGTTTATTTTGGAACTATTCGAAATGGCTCTAAAGAATAATTACTATCGACAGCTGCGCGGCACCTCTATGGGGGCCCCATGGGCTCCAGCGTATGCTTGCCTTCATCTTGGATGGTGGGAGGAGGATACTGTGTACACCTCATCGATGTACCAGAGCCACGCCCATCTATGGCTACGGTACATCGATGACGTACTGATGGTTTGGACTGGCACCCGTCAGGAACTTGTAGACTTCATGGACATATTGGGCCACAACACACGCAACATACATTTGACGTATGTAGCTGACTCCTGTGCAATCTCTTTTCTTGACCTGTCAATTAGGATTGAAGACGATAAGTTGATCACCAAAACGTTCCGTAAAGAAACTGCCGCTAATACTATGCTGCGTGCTGATAGCCATCACCCACGGTCCCTGATAAGAGGCATCCCGGTGGGACAGTTCCACTCCACTGATGATGATTATCGCCGCTAATCTAAATCCTTATATCAGCGATTCCGTGAACAGGGATACTCACAAGAGCCAAGAGGATTGCGGGTCGGAGAACAAGGGCCGATATGCTTGCACCCCAGACGGGAGGAACAGATACGTTGAATGACCCAGTAAGGTTCATCACCCCATACAGGATACAATAGCAACAGGTGGGGTCCATCCTCTCTGATCATTGGCATATCCTCACTAGATCAGACACTCTGAAAGCAATAGTTGGCGAAAGGCCACACATGGTGGCCAAAAGAGCCCGTAACCTGAAGGATGATTTGGCGGAATCAGAATTTAGAGAACCAATCAATAGGAACTGGCTCACCGACATGCCGAGGTTGCAAAGCATGTTGCCGTGTGGTCATTGTGCAACATGCAAATTCGTTGACAGCTCTAGAACATTCCGCCCTATATAAGAATGATCATTTCATAAGCACAAATGTCCAGATGAAGTGCTTGTTCAAAGCACGAAACGCGTCGACGTAGCGATGCTATAGACGCTGGCAGCCCCCCTGTCAGCAGCAGGACGTTCCATGCTATTTTTATACTGAAGAAACCAGCGTTATCATGGAATTACCTAACAGCTCCCTCCAGTGGCCAAACACAGCAACACCATCTGTGCAGTGAACCGAACACAAACTGATCTATTGCTTTCCATGCAAATGTGTGGCTACACTGTTGGACACAAGGAAATCTCCAAGTCTGCATGTCAGCAGAGCTTTTCTTTGCCTGACCAGCCGGAACCACAGCGTGTGAGACACCCCCAGTAAGGACTCAGCTACTTCAGACGAGGGAAGGGTAAGTACCCTACAGGGACAGTTACCCCCCCCTGCTATTTGTGTCTTTACACACACTTAAACCTGTGGTCACAGCTTGCTGCTTTTAGGCTAGGCTGCAGCAGCACTGTGTTTTGAACCACCCTGGCATGTGTTTACAGTCTGTTGCATTTGCTAAATGAACTGTGTATATTCAATGTGCCTCTATCTTTCTTTGGAATTCTGGAGATTACTGATCGATTTATACATGGATACATTGTTACTGGACCATATTCCGCACTGGCCTGGCTTTCAGTGTTAGCCACATGCTTGCTATTATCACATACAATCCACGGTTCCACTGCCTATTGTGCACGCCTACTGACTCCTTCACCTTTCATTCATCAAGCCTGTGCCAGGGCATTAGTGTACAAGGTTACATGAAGTCAGTTTTTGGGGGGCCTGCTGATACCACTTTGCCAAACAAGGGACTCTTATCCTCAGACGCTCAGGGTCTTCATCATATCATTTCAGGGAGACCACCGCTCAGAGCCGATCTGCATATATGGGGGAGGGTGTGCCAGCATGCTTGTTTTAAATGTAACAACGTTGTTTATTATGACCCCTTTTTTTTCTACAGTGTGCTATACATGTTAGTGTTGGTGTTTTTTGTAAGGGAACCCATCTCACTCATACAGCCTTGGTGCCACATCCGTGAGATTTATATATTTTTATAGTACTGTGCAATAATCAATAAAGTTGTATTTTTCATTGATCAATACCGTTGTGATTCTCCCATTGATTGCAGTCGTGGGACTGCTCTGGTTCCAACCCCCCTTTTTTTCTTACTAGATTATTACTCTGCTACTAGGGAGATACCCCATCATATAGACGTATCGGCTGATCAATCATTATTATTATAATTTTTGACACTTAAACACAAGTGGATTCCAGTGGTTTTTATTTTTTTGTTACCATGGTGTGCAGCTGCAGTAAACCAAATGAAACGGACAACGCAGATGCAGTAAGCGCCCAGGTAGTGCAGTTGCATAGGTGTCTCAAGAAGGTCGCGCAAGTGTGCCAATACAGAAAATGACCACAATTTAAAAAAAACCTGCGACCACTCAAAAAGAGGGCACTAGCAAAAAACTGAGGCTAGCTTGATGTAGGAGGGGTTATACAGGAATATGTCCCCGCAGTTTTTTTGCCAGTGTCCATTTACCTGAAGGTAGCTGCATTTAACCCAATGGTAAGAACTTAAGATCACATGTCCTGCCTGATCCTGTGTCCCGTACAGTGCAAATAAGAAAGAAGTTCACCCTGGAAATGCATCACATAGCTACTAGTGCCCAGAAGGAATAGGAGTTGCAGTCAGCACTTTCAAGCAATGAGGATGCCACTCTATGCCATCAATTAAGCATAACTCGCCTTTGCCACCCTTGGACAAAGCTTTCCACAGTGTTTAAACTCTATACACCCAAAATTGCAATATGGTTGGTGACATACTTTAAACAAACGTGTGTGTGTGTGTACTCGACACTTATTTAATACCCCTTAAAGTATATTTCCACTTTTGCAGATAAATTTTGATAACATCTATTTTATATGTGTTACGTGTTCTTAATCACATAGCATTATTTAATAAAAAAAAAAAATTAAATATGTTTATTCATTTCAGATGCCCCTTAATAACTCTAGTGCAAAAATTCTACTTGGTTCTCTTTGTTTATGAAGATGGTGGAGGAAGGGGGGTGGGGGTGGAAAGCAGTGTTTGCCATAATTAACCCTGTATGTACTGTGCTAGCAGATGTCATTATCAGTTGTCAACCAGATTTCTAACACTGTCTGCCCCAGCAAAAGATTAAAGATGTAGAAGCTTGCTTTCTTCACCGTATGTTAATGAGAGGAAGCTCAGCATGTCCAAAAGCTCTCTATTGGAACAGCCTCACCTTGAACTTCAGAAATGCTTGCAGTCTGCCATGACATCCTCTCCAAGGGAGGGGAGGGGGGAGAGCAGAGAGGAGAGCTGCGGATGATGGAGGCACAAAAACTAACCAGTGTCAGGGCTCAGCAGCCATAATAAACAGTGGTCAGTTTACAGGGGGGGGGGGCATAGCCAGGCAGGATCAGCCAGATATTTTCAGGAGTTACAAGGGGCCAAATTACACAGCACGAGCACGGTGCTGTATAACATGCTTTACAGGAACATGATCCAATTTTTTTTTTCGGGTTACAAACACTTTAAGTCCCTTTATATTCTGGGTTTACCTTTACCTTGAGGTAAACAGATAGGCACTGGGTGATATCAACTCTTGAAGGGGAAAAGGCACTTATTGGACCTTGTGAGTACAAGTACTATTCATAATGTGAGAGCACAACTTGGATGAGAATGCAGCACAGAGTGGAGGTGTTTTAATTATTACATGGTGATGAAGATTTTGGAAGTGGAGGACTGATCACAAAAAGACAATTATAAAGGACTTTGTCACTCATGGTGTATGGGAATTTACATATTGGGCAGAGTTGATTATATAGGAAGGTACATTATAATGAGTTTTTTTTTGGTTTATAGTATGCGAATCACATTATTGGTAGTGGCAAGCTTTACCAATTAGCACTTATTAGGGTGAGAAATAGCAGCGCAGAAGAAATATCACATATAATTAATTGTATCATCAGACTGTATTGTGTGTCGTCAGATTAGATTCAAGTATTTTTATACCAAACTCCATGTTTTAGTGAACTTTAAAGCAGTTGTAAAAAAAAAAAAAATCCTGCAAGGCAATATCATAATTACAAAGTTACACAGTTGGTTGGGTTGAAAAAAAAAAACACAAGTCCACCCAGTTAAAAAAAAAATAAAGCATACAATCCCATATACACAATCCCTTACCCACAGTTCATCCAGAGGAAGGCGAAAAACCCCAGCAAAGCATGATCCAATTTGCTACAGCAGGGGAAAAAAATCCTTTCTGATCCCCCGAGAGGCAATCGAATTTTCCCTGGGATCAATTTCACCTATAAATGTATATATTGTTAGCATCGCATACAAGCACATTATGATAGACTTACCTTAGAACGAAGCCTTCCAGCGCCGTGATGTCAGCGCTAAGACAGCTGACATCTTCACACGGTCTTCCCTCTGGGTTCGCGGCCTCCAGCTACATGAGTGTCTGGGGGTGCTAAGACGTCACTCCCGCACATGCGCGCAGGAGCCGTCGTTTCTGGCATGGGCTCTGAAGGTCCGGCACAGTGGAAGTTGAGGAGATATTCACAATACCTACAGGTAAGCCTTACTATAGGCTTGCCTGTAGGTACAAGTGGTGTAACAGTTTACAACCACTTTAAACAGTTTATTTAGACAAAACAAACTATTTCTTTCACTAACACATGCAGTGGCTGTCAGCTCTGTGTGAACTGTATGTAGTCTCAGCTAATCCAAGGAAGCCTTGTATTCATTCAGAAAATACAAAGCTTCCCGTGAATAACTGAGCAGTTTTCCGCCCAACTTGATTTTGTTCTGGGAGCAGGACAGGAAATTCCTGACCCATTGCCGCAACACAGCGCTTTATAATGTATGGCTGAGGCAACATACAGTTGATAAAGTGCTGCAAGCCCCTGCATGTGTTAGTGAAGGAAACTGATTGTTTTGACCAGCTTGTTGTAAACTATTTAAAGTTCACTAAAACATGGAATTAGGCTTTACATAAAGTAAAAAAGACAAATAATTAAATATATTAAGGAAATATTATCCTGTCATAACCACTGCAAACTGTACTGTAACTACTGCTGTGGAACTATTTACCACTGGTAGTTTTCACTGGAACTAGTTCCAAGGAGGTGATGCACTCTGAAGTATAATTGTAGTCTTATAGCGAACTATACACAGCAAAGGTGTCATTGACATTATAATACCAATACTACCCATTTGGATGATCTTACCTTAAATGGTTACTGCTCGGCCATTCTTGACAATGATCTGTCTGCAGATGGCCTGTACAACTTCAGATGTGGTACCCTGGCCGCCAATATCTGGAGTGTGCATCTGTGAGGAATGCCAAAATATGAGATTTGTAACTAAAAGGTAACACATTATTCATATATAGGGAAAAAATATGGCTACCAACAATCTTTTCTACTGAGAAAATAGATTTTTGCATGTAAGGTAAACTTTTTAACAGTAGTTGACATAATCACACAGCATTGACATTACCATAAACACACCAACCCATACAGGTTGAACTGGATGGACTGGTATCTTTATTCAACCTTACAAACTATATGTAGCAGTTTATAAAAACAGTTTTCTGCGCTTAGTGTTAATTAAGTTCTTATACACACATATACATCTGATACAATCCCAATAGGTGATGATATAAAGTGCTCGTGCTTAAATGACGTATCTATGTGCAGATGTGCTCAGACTGGGTGCCCCACATGGATGTGCACTCACCCCTAGATTTTGACCACCTATCTCTAATATGGTCTCTTAAGCGTGTGGGGATACCCCTGTAGAAGTCTCTTGACTGACATCTCATTCAGATTAAAACCTCATATAGATGGATGGAAATGACAAAAGAAGGTCCTCATTGCGCAATGCTATTACAAACGAGTTTATTTGGTAAAAGACAATAAAATATTTCCACTCACATTTAAAAGTGCCTATAGTCCTGGCACCCGGCGTGTTTAGCAGATGATTAAATTATTGGGTAATCGGCCCATTCATGGGAAACACCATGTTCTTTGCACCCTGGGTCCCCCTGCAAACTTCCAACGTCAACTCACAATGTTTGAATCCTACTGCCAGGACGGTGGTCTCCTGCCTTGTTCTCTCTTGTTTTCAAAAAAGCTGATAATGGACAACCAAATGAGTTAGATCAATGGTTAAAACAGCTTAAATCCTCAATGGACAAACAAACGCACATGGTGGGACATTGTCAGATTAGATCAATATACTAGTGACAAGATCACACCTAGGAGCCTCAGATGGGACTTAGGTCCAAATGATGGAATGACTGACCAACATCTTACAGATGAATGGTTGACGTTTCTCAACCAATGTGAACAAAAAACGCTGGGGATTATTATACATAGGAGGAAATATAAATTTCAAAATATTGAACAAAAAATTGCTGAATTAAAAGGACTCATGTCCCCTTTCATGAATTCGGTAGAATTCAAAGAGAAACAATCAAAACTACTAGAGGAAGTACAAAAAATAGAGAATGATACTAAAAATAAGAGATTAAAAAAGTACACCAGAGATGAAAAAGATTATGCCACTTATAAAATATATAAATGGCAAGAGAATATGAATGCAGATACAGAGGGTAACCCAGTAGAATCCAGACATGTTCAAGTTATACAAGACAGCTTCTCAAGGGCTCAACCAACAAATACACATACTCCTTTATGACACAGAAAAGACACGTATTTTGAGTGATGAAAGCACTTATAAAAAGCTTACTAATAATCCTTCTCGGAATTTAAAATTCCAGTTACAAGAATTAGTGAATAATACAGGGGACAACAACATTCTTAACAAAAGAGAATAAAGATATTTTAGTTCCAGACGCTCCCATAATGCCGGTGCTTTACCAAGTCCCAAAAATGCATAATAATGCAGCCAAACCTCTAGGCAGGCCAATACTGAGTGGTATAAATTCACTATTCTGCGAATTGGGAGAGTATATAGATGTTTTTCTCCAACCACTAGTGGTGAAAAGCCCATCCTATTTAAAAGACAGCAAAGATGTCATCAACCATTTACAACATGTTGAAATCAATGAGAACAGCATCTTGGTCACAATAGACGTTGAGTCTTTGCATACCAACATTCGCCAACAAGACGCTATGAATGCATTAAAATGGGCACTGAATAAATTCACTAATCTGAAATACAGACAGAAACAATTTATTTTAAAGGGCCTGAGACTTGCTATGACCAACAACTTATTTTGGTATGGGGGACAACATTATAACCAAATTAAAGGCATTTCTATGTGGGCCAAATATGCCCCAAGTGTTACTAACATTTTTCTTAACAAATGGGAGGAAGAGGTAATATATGATAACATCTTGGCTGACCTGCAGGTATACCGCAGGTACAGACACAATATTTTGCTGGTATGGAAAGGAACTGAGTCTACTCTAGATGAATTCATTAACCATATTAACAACGTCTATGGCATGAAATTCACGGTAAACGTTCATAAACAAAATATGGACTTTCTGGACCTCCATATCTTTAAACAAGAGGGTATGCTGAACACAAAAACATATTTTAAGAGCACGGACAGGAATGGCTATATTCCAATCAGGAGTTGTCACCACCCCAAGTTGAAGATGGCCATTCCAAAAGGCCAATTCATGCGTATAAAGAGAATTTGTACTATTCATTGAGATTACATAGAACAAACAGATGTTTTGATCTAAAGGTCCAAAGATAAAGGGTATCCCCCATGACATACTACTAAAAGTAAGAGAACAGGTGGGAGGCATGGACAGGAATGCACCCCTAACAACGAAAAAGAAAGAAGAAAAAGAGTATGATGTCACCTTCATCACAGGCTTTAATAAACAATTCAAGTTTTTGGAACAAAGTATTAAAAAATACTGGCCTATTCTACAAAAAGATCCCATTTTAAATAACGTACTACCGAGTAAACCTAAATTTATTTATCGTAGGGCCCCAGGTCTAAGAATAAAATTAGTAAGAAATATATCTGACCCCCCCCCCCCCCGTACGGAACGTAGCAACCACTATGCTTAACCTGGAAGGTTTTTATAGAGGTGGACCAAGTAGGAGCACACGGAGGGCTCCCAGGAAAAGGACACCTCACCTCTCACCAAACCAATAAAGAATACCCCATTAAACCATAACATGTGACACTAGACACGTAATTAACGTCTTGGAATGTACCTGCAGCTACCAGTATGTGGGCAGGACTTCTAGGATGTTAACAAAACAAGTCAGTAAACACCTAAAAAACATACGTAGTGGATTCCCAAAACATAGCGTGTCCAACCATTTTAGAATGGCACACAAAGACCCAGCTGGACTATCCTTTTATGCAATTGACACCATTAACAGACACTGGAGGGGTGCCAATATGATCCAAAAAATATCCCAGAATAAAACTAAATAGATTTTTGAACTCCAAACTTTAACACCATTAGGGTTAAATGTAGAATCAATCTTAAATGCTTCATTATAGATTATTAATGATTACATTTTCTAAAACCCATACGAAACACCTGGGAATCGAAACGAACACCGTGAGCGGTGTCTTCAATGAATGGGCCGATTACCAATAATTTAATCACCTGCTAAACATGCCGGGTGCCAGGACTATAGGCACTTTTAAATGTGAGTGAAAATATTTTATTGTCTTTTACCAAATAAACTTGTTTGTAATGGCATTGGGCAATGAGGACCTTCTTTTGTCATTTCCATCCATCTATATGAGGTTTTTGTCTGCATGAGACGTCAGTCAACAGACTTTTACAGGGGTATCCCCACAAGCTTAAGAGACCATACTAGAGATAGGTGGTCAACATCTAGGGGTGAGTGTACATCCATGTGGCACACCCAGTCTGAGCACATCTGCACATAGATACATAATTTAAGCACAAGCACTTTATATCATCACCTATTGGGATTATATCAGATGGATATGTGTGTATAAGAACTTAACACTAAGCTCAGCGAACTGTTTTTATATTGTTTATTGCTTTCTAGCAAATTTTTACTGCAGCTGGTGTATTGTTGAATATTTTTCTGCTGTCTATTGGTGCTAAGGTTTAATTTTTTCTTGTTATATGTAGCAGTTCATTGCGCAATTCAGTCTTTGCCTTCTGGGTATAAAAAGGCAGTCATACCTTGTGGCTACATCCTCACACAAAGTGAACAAGTGCAGAAGTAGGAAGTAGTGAATAAACTACAGCACAGAAGGATAACCTTCTAAAGAATCACATAAATGCCTGTGGCAACAGGCATACACAAAATCAACATGATGGGCAAGGATTTATGTCCTCCAGTGAACTATTAGAGAAATGGATTTAATGGCAAATAAAAAAAATCCATTTCTCTCCTAGTGTTGGAGGAACACACCTTTGGGACTTTGAAAAGCAGCCACCCCACCAAAAAAAAGAGGAAAAGTTCTTTACATCAGTAGGAAACCCTCAAGCATCTTGGCGGGACCAAATCATACTACCGCCTGTGGTGTCTCGTGTCCAAAATTGGTATAGTTGATGCAGTGCCATCCACATAATTGAACTAGATGGACACATGGGCAAAGGACCAGGTAGCTGTTTTGTGCCCTTGCAAAGCAGATGCCTAATGTTGAGAGGCCAAAGATGACCCAACCACCCTGGTACAATGAGCAATCACAGGAAATGAAGGCTCCAGACTTTGGAGAGAACAACCCTGTAAAACAATCTAGGGAATTCAGTTAGAAAGGTTTGCACTAAAAGTCAGAGTTCCTTTACAGGGACCTATCAGAATGATAATAATGGAGTCTGTCTTCCAAAATGCAGCTATGGTTGACAAAAACTGATGGCCTGAATCAAATCTAGTGGGTAAAGAGCAATATCTTCAGGGTTAGTACAATATCCTCATTAAATTAATTTCAATTTTTGTTTTCTAAAATAACAAACATGTCATACTTACCTTATTTGTGCAATGGTTTTGCATAGAACAATTCCGATTCTCCTCTTTTGAGGTCCCCCGCCAGCACTCCTGCCTCCTCCTGGGTTCTTGCTATGGGGGCACTCGTGCAGGCTCAATCCGCAGCTGCTGTATGCATCTATTGACACTCAGTGCAGCTCAGCCCCACCCCTGCTCTCTGATCACAGGATTCCATTGACAGCAGAAAAAGCCAATGGCCCCTGCTGCTGCCTGGCCACCTGTGAAAGAGGAGAGAGAACAGCAGTGCTGCTGCAGACATGCACAGCACTGAATAGAGATCGGTCTCAGGTATTTAAGGGGGCTGGGGGGAGCGGGCATTAAAAGTTTTTTTTACCTTAATGCAGAGAATGCGTTAAAGTTATGCCTCGTACACAAGTTCAGATTTTCCGACGGAAAATGTTCGATGGGGGCATTTTTGACGGAAATTCCAACTGTGTGTAGGCTCCATCGGACATTTTCCATCAGAATTCCGGAACTGGATCGAAATCGGATCTGGATCTCAAATTTTCCGGCAACAAAATCCGTTCTTGTAAATTCCGATCGCGTGCACACAATTCCAATGCACAAAGTGTCACACATGCTCAGAATAAATTACGAGACGGAAGCGCTCGGTCTGGTAAAACTAGCATTCGTAATGGAGATAGCACATTCGTCACGCTGCAATTTTTTAAAGTGGATGTAAACCCAATGTCATCCTTTCTAAACTACTGCCATAGGGGTTATCTATAAGGATATACATGCCTCCTGCATGTATCTTTACCTGTCAAATGTCCCCCCTCTGTCTGTTATGAGACCCGAAAAACTGCAGATTCTGTGGGTCGGTCTGTTGTCTGGAGCTCGGTGGGTGGAGTCGTGATGTCAGTAGACTCCCTGCCCACCACTACACTCCCCTTGTCAATATGTATTTTCTCCTGTGTATTTCTTACACTGAACTTCTGCTATGATCTCTAACACAGAAAAGACAGGAAAGACAGGAAAGTAACCACAAAAAGACAGGAAAGTAACCACATGACTTCAGCATGCCAAATCATGCTGAGGTGTGGAACAGCCAATCCTTGCAGAGCTGCTGAAGAAAGGAGTGGGGCTGGGAATGAAAAAATAATGCATGTTTTAGGCTAGTGCACGAGCTATGTAAATCACCTGTCACTCACAGCAAGGGGGAGGATTTGACAAAGTTTTTCTCTGTTTGTCAAGATTTATATCACTGAACAATAAAAGAGGATTGCTCAGAGCTGGAATAACTCTTTGTGGCAAGACTGGGCTCAAACGATAGGAAATCTTATACTCTACAGTATGACATAAAAAAAATAATTTGGGTTTACATCCACTTTAAATAGTTTAATGCAGCGCATTCTCCTCTTCTTTATAATGCTAGAATAATGAAGTTGCTTTGCTGCTCATATTAACACAGAGTTCTCACAAACTGATTTCTTTATTATTTCTCGTGATTTCCTGAATAATAATTTTTTTTTCGTCAGATCTCCATAAAAATGTTTCTAATTTTTGTTAAGATTTTTTTTTATCAAAATCTCCTATTTTTTATAGTGATCTCCATAATATTTTTTTCTCGTTTTGTGTGTCAAGTTACCACAACACCATTATGATCTTGTATTTTTTAACCTCAAGGAGGTTGGTTTGTGTTGGTGTGCCTTGTTAATTTGACATTGTATTTTTGAAATGTACCTGCCTACTCACAAACTGTCATTTTTGAAGTAAAACACATAGCAAGTATTTCAGCAAAAAAAATATCCATTTATTCTGGGTCATAACAAAATAAAGAGGAAGGCAACGCTGGAGAAACTGCAGAAATTTGCGAAGACTTTGTACCCCAGGGCAGACGTCAATTTTACAGTCAAAATTGGTGGCCTGAGGAGTCCTTATAATAGTGAGCACAATTTGGTCCAGGACTACAAGAGATCAGGAACAGCAGCAGATGACATATATGTCCCCAGGCTGTGGTCATACAACAGCCTGCATCTTTTGTCAGACCAGACTGAACTTAGGCCATCACTTTCTTGTCTTCCTTACACACTTCCTTCCAGGCTTCCTTTCAGGCTGTGTTGTAGTGGCAGGAGATGGAGGAGGAGGAGGTAGAGGAAGAGGAGGAGGAGGACCACCATCGTTGAACTCACAAAGGTGGCTTTGTTTTGTGAGTTCGCCCCTCAATCCCTTATTTAGGGCTTGTAGGATGAGATACTCACATAAGAGGCGTTGGCCCTCCTCCATTTTGCAGGCTACCCATGTAAGCATATTCATCTTGATTATTGGGGGGGGGGGGTTCTGAGGGCCGAGGTAGCCTTCATAAATAGGCCAATTGCAGCCTCCTCCAGGTTACTCCTCTTCCTGGTACTTTGTGTTGGAATGCGGAGGGTAGGGACCTGGGTTTTCGGCTGGCTACTGGGCCACCTCCTGGCTGAGGCTTTCCTGTGTATGAAAAAGGACATAGTTTTAGTTTTTTGTTCAGCAATCACACACAATTTTCAGCTCATGAATGTTGCAAATTGAATGCTAATAAATAGAAACGACTATCATTCTGACCCCAGCATTTTTCATTCTTGTCACAATCATTTTTGTCTACTACTGTCTATTGATATGCAAAACACCTTGTGAAATCATAAATTAGTGATCAAAAATAACATCTATTTAATATCATTAATTTGACAACCAGAAATATTTTTAAGAATGCTATACCTGACTCAAGCTGGGCTCCTCCAGTCATTGCTGCCTGGGAGGCCCCAGTTGGTTGTCGGAAGCCTCAGCTGGGGGTGAAAGAAACCTTGAAGGAAGATTGGACAGTGCTGGCCTGGGTTCACTCTGGTCTGACAGAAAATGCAGTCTGTCATAGTACCACAGCCTGGGTACATAAACGTCATCTGCTGCTCCTGATCTCAGGGAATCCTGGACCTTCTTGCGCTCCCTAAGATAAGTACTCCACATGCCACCAATTTTGGAATTTGAATACTTTATGTCTGCTGTGGGGACCATCGGCTTCACAAATTCAAGCAGTTTCTCCAGCGCTGCCCACCTCTTTGTTTTGTTAGAAAAAAAACGGGTGGTTCACCTGCCACAGGCAGCTCCCTGAACATATCAATGAATATATATATATATATATATATATATATATATATATATATATAAAAAAATGTTATACAACAAAGGTGTTGGTTTGTTCAAAAACCCTTTTCTAACGAATGTGCTTTTGAGTAAAATGTTTTCTACTCAACAATATGTGGCTTCTTATTTCAATGCTCAAAAGCAGTTTTTGTAGTAAGTTGGTGTTTACAGTGACAATGGGGGTTATTTACTAAAGGCAAATCCACTTTGCACTACAAGTGCATTTTCATTGCAGTTTCAAGTGCATTTTTGCAGTGCACTTGGAGTGCAAAGTGGATTTACCTTTAGTAAATAACTCCCACAGTGCTTTTTAATTTGCCACGATCACGCCATTTTCGTGACTACCAAAAAAATCACAAAAGAAAGAAACACAAGCAGTAAATACAAGGAAATATTTTTTCTGGTCATCCAAAAAAAATGTTTTAAATGTTTCTTGATTGTGTGGCATATCAATGGCCCCAATATCCGCAAGTACTCCAGATATTTTTGTCTAATTTCGCGGGCGCTTTGGGGGGGCAAGCCATGACGGCCAGCTTCAAGTGCCGTCAGGGTTGAAGGATCAGGAAAGCCGGCCTCAGTCCCACATAGTTTGTAGCATTGTTTCGAAGAAAATTGTGCATAAGGCAGCAGGCAAGCACAATATGGTTGATGCTGCCACCACCATGCTTCACTGTCGGGACTGTATTGGACAGGTGATGAGCAGTGCCTGGTTTTCTCCACACACACCGCTTAGAATTAAGGCCAAAAAGTTCTATCTCATCAGACCATAGAATCTTATTTCTCACCATCTTGGAGTCCTTCAGGTGTTTTTTTTTAGCAAACTCCATGCAGGCTTTCATGTGTCTTGCACTGAGGAGAGGCTTTCGTCGGGCCACTCTGCCATAAAGCCCCGACTGGTGGAGGGCTGCAGTGATGGTTGACTTTCTACAACTTTCTCTCATCTCCCGACTGCATCTCTGGAGCTCAGCCACAGTGATCTTTGGGTTCTTCTTTACCTCTCTCACCAAGGCTCTTCTCCCCCCGATAGCTCAGTTTGGCTGGATGGCCAGCTCTAGGAAGTGTTCTGGTCTTCCCAAACGTCTTCCATTTAATGATTATGGAGGCCATTGTGCTCTTAGGAACCTTAAGTGCAGCAGAAATTTTTTGTAACCTTGGCCAGATCTGTGCCTTGCCACAATTCTGTCTCTGAGCTCTTCAGGCAGTTCTTTTGACCTCATGATTCTCATTTGCTCTGACATGCACTGTGAGCTGTAAGGTCTTATATAGACAGGTGTGTGGCTTTCCTAATCAAGTCCAATCAGTATAATCAAACACAGCTGGACTCAAATGAAGGTGTAGAACCATCTCAAGGATGATCAGAAGAAATGGACAGCACCTGGGTTAAATATATGAGTGTCGCAGCAAAGGGTCTGAATACTTAGGACCATGTGATATTTCAGTTTTTCTTTTTTAATAAATCTGCAAAAATGTCAACAATTCTGTGTTCTTCTGTCAATATGGGGTGCTGTGTGTACATTAATGAGAAAAAAAAATAACTTAAATGATTTTAGCAAATGGCTGCAATATAACAAAGAGTGAAAAATTTAAGGGGGTCTGAATACTTTCCATCCCCACTGTACCCAGTGTATACCCAATAATTAAAGGCTGTGGGGCTGCCAATCAGAGGCTCACGCATAATACACACTAGCAGTTTCTTTTTAATTCAACCCAGCGGGCTGAACGGAAAAAAAAACAGAGGCTCTCACTCCACTACCTATCTGATGTTAGTGCAGCAATCTCCCCGCTGAGCTATTGTGTTCTGACAGGGGGGCTGACAGGGTGACTGCCCCACCATGCCAGTGCTCTTCGCCATTGCCTTAGTGCGCTGATTGGATGCTGATTTGCAGGCCTTTTTTGGTCATGCCCCTTCGGCCGGCTTATGGCTACATAAAAGAAGGGGTTTTGTCAGTTAAAAAAACTGGCTCCTAACTTTTTTAGCTAGCTCCTAGATTCAAAGCAAATTTGTCAAGCCCTGTATTAGACATGTCACCCTGCTCCAGCAAATATGTACAACACTCCTGCCTCCATATACCAGCCTTCAACAAATTTCTCCTCTGTTAGCTAAAGGTACTGCGGTTCAGTACAGCTTACTTACAAGTTACAACTATATACCAGTTACCTGCCTCAGCTTTCTGTATCTATACCAGTTGCACAGTCTTCATAACTAGTCACCTGAGGTCTCATTTTAAAACGTTGTTACTTATGGCCACTCACACATCCTTATTCTGCCACTGCTATCATGCAGTTTTCCACCAATGTTCCAATACACCCACCAACAAAATGGCCTAATTAGTTCCCAGCAGTCGCCTGTAGGAGTCCAGTGACCAAAAGAAAAAAAAAAAAGTTTTCCCAACCTACATTATTTTGTTACTGTTCACTCCAGCTTCAACCACAGTTGAGCCTGCATCCAGGGCCAACAACTTGCATGTGATCGCTGAAAGAGCAATTGCATATGATTGGTGCAGGAGCAATTACATGCGAGTGGTCAAACTAGCTGCAAGAGCCTTGGCAGCCACCAATTGCTTTCAATGGGGATGCTAAGCACTGGTCAGCACTATCAGCTATTATTTATGCAAACTCTTTATCCCAAATGAGAAAAATTATTGCTGTAACTGCTTAAAAAGTTACTGCTTTCCAAGGGTGGCTATGTTGTTCCTCCACAGATGCAGTGGAGGAGTTAATGTAGCCACCATAAGACAGGAGGTATGTTATGGTCCAACCAATAGATGGAAATAAAGGTATAAAACCCTGAAAAAACTAAACTATTGAATTTGGGAGATAAAATAAGAGAATTTTGCCAATTAAGTCACAGACAGGAATTTTCATGCTCCCCGTGAAGACCGGGTTCACACTGCTCCGATACAGAAGTTGGACAACTTCCGATCTGACTTTGCCCTGCGACTTCATGTCCAATTTCAATGAACGGGATCTGACTATACTAGACCCTTTGAGTTTGTTATAAATCTTGAGGCGGAACCCCACACCCAGCTAAAAAAAAAATGGAGTGGGTCCCCAAAATCCATACCAGACCCTTTCCGAGCATTCAGCCCAGCCAGTTCAGGAAAAGGGGTTGGGGGGAACAAGCCCCCCCCACAACAAAGCACCTTATCACCGTGTTGATGAGAACAAGGGCCTCTTCCCAACAAACCTAGGCGGTGGTTGCGGGGGTCTGCAGGCAGGGGGCTTATCGGAATATGGAAGCCCCTTAGGCTGCCACAAAGCACCCACCCCTCCATGTTGAGGGCATGTGGCCTGGTATGGTCCGGGAAGGGGGGGGGAATGGGTGCTCTTGGTGTGGGGTTTTCCCCTCAAAATCTATACCAGACCGAAGTGTCTGGTATAGTCTTGTGGGGCTGGAACCCATGCCGTTTTTTTTTTTTACATTTTGGCGTGGAGCTCCCCTTCAAGATCCTCAGAGCACAAGTCGCACGCCACAATAGTTTGGACTTTTTTCAACCTCACCTACTATGTAACTAATGTAACAAGTCGGATCAGTTAGGATGATGATCCGACTTGGAAGCAACTTACATTCAAAATCAATGGTCTGAAATTGTGCCCAAGTTGGACCAAAGTAGTGCAGGAACCTTTTTCAAAGTCAGACCGACGCAAGTCGGACCAGTTAAGATGGCTGTCATAGGAAAGATTAATTTTGACATGTCGTGCGACTTGTGCTGTCGAAGCTGAAGCGTATGTCGAACCAGTGTCAACCGGCCATTAAACACATTTTGGCTGGAGTTAAGTTTTAACAGGTCCAAGGGATGACTGTTAACAAGCGAGAATTAATTGGTGTTAATTTTGTAGCAACAAGATCACCTGTCCAGACCAATCCCAACTATCGCTGAATACCCATGCAGCAAGCTACCAAGCATGGCTGTTAAAAACTTACCCGGTGCTCATTCATACTGCCCATAACAGCTTTACGAATAGACTCTGCGTAACTGTGCAGCCTGCCAAAACAAAAATTAAAAAGACATAAGCGGACTAGAAAGTAAGAACACTGTTACCCCCTGACAGGACACAGTGATATGATATAGCTTGCAAGAGGTGTTCCAGCCAAAGTTATTAATGGATGACTTCATACTTGAGATGGTCCAACATCATGCAGCTGGCTAAAAGCATTGCAGTGGGGTTTGCAATGTTCTTATTGGCAATGCTCTTCCCTGTGTTTCTGGTGGCCTGTAAGAGAAAAAAAATGGATTATCTAACCTTATGCCATCTGGGGTGCCCATCAAATTCTCTTACAACACCAGGTAAAAAATAACTGCACAGCTGCATATTGTTTTTAAAAAGTAATCAGATCATTAACAATTTTACAACAGAACAGCTACTAGTACATAGACCAGCCTAGTAGATAGTGTTTGGGGCCCCTATGTTCAAATCTAGCTCCACATATCCTAAACTAGCCTTCAATAAATGGCGGACAGTGAGCTCCCAGACTGAGTTACGTTCCTGTCCAGACCATCAGCCCACCAGTCTGCAGTACTAGATCCCCGCTGCATTACTGTCATTGGCTTCAAAGACCGCCAGGGTAGTAGCAACCAATGATGTCACTTGTGCACCCCGCCCCCTTCAGCAAGTTTCTCAGACGAGCTCCTGCCCCCTGCAGCATGCTTCTTTTTCAAGCTCCCGCTCCTGCCCCCTGCCTCCCTGGCAACAGTGACTGATCCATCAAGTATACTGTTCTACCAATATACAGATGCACTGTGGTGGTTCACAACTGAAATTTAACGATGGGGATACCTAATGTAAGTAGTAATCTGATGGGGACATCTGATCTATGAGCGATATCTGCTCTATGGGGGCACTATGATGGGGACACATGATGTAAGAGGTACTGTGATGGAGACTTGAAGTTTCTTCCTTTACAAATCCTGTGAATTAATGATGCAGCTGTAGAGCCCTGCACAATCATGCTAATTTTGAAATGGGACAGTGGGTTTGGGGAGAGGAACCCCTGCCCGCTGTCAGAAGTAGAGGGGATTAGGGGGTGTGGGTGTGAAGCATGTTAGACCTCACACCCTAAATATGGGTGTAACATGCTTCAAAAAGTGAACTGTGGCACTGCTGAGGTTAGGGGTTTCTTTGGTAGCGGCCTTCAGCTCATCTGCATTGTTGAGTCTGGTGTCTCATCTTCCTCTTGACAATCTCCACATATTCTCTATGGGGTTTAGGTCAGGCGAGTTTGCTGGCCAATCAAGCACAGTGATACCATGATCATTAAAACCAGGTATTGGTACTTTTGGCAGCGTGGGCAGGTGCCAAGTCCAGCTGGAAAAAGAAATTGGCATCTCCATTAAGCTGGTCAGCAGAGGGAAGAATGAAGTGCTCTACAATTTTCTGGTAGAGGGCTCTGCTGACTTTTGACTTGATAAAACACAGTGGACCAACACCAGCAGATGACATGGCTCCCCAAATCATCAATGACTGTGGAACCTTCACAATGGACCTCATGCAACTTGAATTGTGCCTCTCCCCCCCCCCCACCAACCCCTCTAGTGGAGTGTGCAGTTAAATCGCAGGGTGGAACCCTACGCTTTAATCCATACGCCTGGACAATAGTCTGGCGAATCCACCTGGATATAGAAGAACTTGTTGCCGGCTGTCCTCTTCTAGGACCCTCAGGCAAGACAAAAAAGCAGTCAGTTTTCCGAAAAGGAGCTGACATTTCCAAGTAAACTTTTATTGCTCTCACCACATCCAGTGAGTGAAGCGACCATTCCTCACTAGTTTTAGGGTTTGGAAAAAAGGAAGGTAAAATGATATCCTGTTTCAAATGAAATTTGGAAACCACTTTTGGTAGAAAATTTGGACAAGGTCGCATGACCATTTTGTCCTCATGAGGAACCATAAAAGGTTCTTTGCACGAAAGGGCGGCCAATGCTGACACCCTTCTAGCAGATGTTGTAGCTATTAGGAAAACTAATTTCCTGGTCAATAGAACCAAAGGGATATGCCTAATAGGCTCAAAGGGCTGACTCTGTAAGGCTGACAGTACCAAATTTAGGTCCCAAGGACATAAAGGTGGTTTAAGAGGTGGCCTCAAGTGTGTTACTCCCTTGACAAAGGTTCGCATCAAAGAATGGGATGAAATTGGTCTTTGGAAAAAAAACGATAAGGCCGAAATCTGTCCCTTGATTGTCCCTAAAGCAAGCTGCAAGTCTACTCCTGTTTGGAGAAAGGCGAGCACCCTTCCAATCGTATACCTACGAGGGTTCCATTTCCTTTTCTCACACCAAGAAATGTATGACTTCCAGACTCTATAATAGATAGCTCTAGAAACTGACTTTCTAGCGTTTATCAAAGTAGACAAGACTGAACCCATAATACCACGGTCTTTCAGTAGTCTGGTCTCAATAGCCAGGCCATCAAATTCAGCAACCGTAAAGAAGGATGGAATATGGGCCCTTGAGGCAACAGGTCTGGGCGGCATGGAAGAACCAACGGATCTCCTACTGCCAACTTCACAATCTCCGAGTGCCATGATCTCCTGGGCCACGCTGGGACCACTAAGATCACCGGCTTCAGTTCCACCCGTATTCTGCGTAGTAAGTGCGGCAGAATTTGGATCGGAGGGAAGGCATATATCAGAGAATACTGATCCCAAGGAACCACTAATGCGTCTAT
Organism: Lithobates septentrionalis; assembly: GCA_037952835.1. Taxonomy (NCBI): domain Eukaryota; kingdom Metazoa; phylum Chordata; class Amphibia; order Anura; family Ranidae; genus Lithobates; species Lithobates septentrionalis. Next base: position 4,058,622 of record JBBDGP010001127.1, read on the forward strand.
CCTGACAGCAAGCGGATCCTTGGTCCTGGACACAAACCTGTCCAGTTTGGCATTGAATCTGGATGCCAGCAGATCCACATCTGGGGTCCCCCAGTATTGGCAGATCTGTAGAAAAACCTCGAGATGCAGAGACCATTCCCCGGGTAACAATTTCTGGCGACTCAGGAAATCCGCCTGCCAATTGTGCACCCCCGGGATAAACACTGCCGACAGAAACGGCACATGATTTTCTGCCCAGGTTAGTATATGATTTACTTCTCTTTGGGCTGCCCAACTCCTGGTACCCCCCTTGTGTTTGATATACGCCACTACTGTGGAGTTGTCGGACTGAACTCTGACCGGAAAACCCCGCAATCCGGACGTCCAGAATCGCAGGGCCAGACGAGCTGTCTGAATTTCCAGTAGATTGATGGGCAGAGTCCTTTCTGTCTGGGACCATATTCCCTGGACTGACGCTTTCTCTAGGACTGCTCCCCAGCCGAGAAGACTGGCGTCCGTGGTCACCACTTTCCAGGCTACTGGTGGGAAAGATTTCCCTTTTTGTAAGTTGCTGGTTCTTAACCACCAAGAGAGGTTCCATAGAACCTGTGGAGATTTGGTTGATCCAAGGTTCGAACAGACTTGTCCCAGGCTTTCAGGATACTGTTCTGGAACACTCTGGAGTGGAACTGCGCATATGGTACTGCGCTGAAAGATGACACCATCTTGCCCAATAACCTCATGCACAGCCGGACAGAAGGTGTTGGGTCTATTTTCACCTTCTGTACAAGTTCCACTATAGAGGCGACCTTTAAGGGCGGAAGAAACACCTTTTCTTGGGCGGTGTCCAAGACCAGACCAAAATATACCAAGGTTTGCGTTGGACAAAGAGCTGACTTGTCCAAATTTAGTACCCAACCTAGGCGTTGTAAGACCCGCACTGTACTTGACCCGTTTAGAACTAGTGTAGGGCGAGAGCAATCCCTTAGATGTAGATCGTGCAGGTATCCTATTATGGAGACTCCTTGAGATCTTAGGGAAGCCAGAACTGGGGCCAGAACCTTTGTGAAGACCCTGGGGGCCGTGGCTAGACCGAACAGTAGTGCCACAAACTGGAAATGACTGCCCTCTACAGCGAAATGTAAGAACCTTTGGTGTGGACCGAAGATCGGCACATGAAGGTAAGCATCCTTGATGTCTATGGATGCCAAAAAGTCTCCCTTTCTCAGGGACCTTATTACTGAGCGAACCGACTCCATGCGGACGTCTACAAAGAAGTTGAGAGCCTTGAGGTCTAAAATGGGCCTTACTTCCCCATTTGGTTTCGGCACGGTGAACAGGTTTGAGTAAAACCCCTTGAATCTTTCTTCGTGCGGGACCTTTACAATTACCCCCTGCATCAGCAGATGGTGTAAAGCTAGGAGTAGGCAACTTCTTTTCTCCGGATCCGCCGGGACCCTTGAGTGAAGAAAGCTGGTTCGGGGGAACCTCCCGGAACTCTATTCTGTAACCGTTCTTTACAGTGGAAATAACCCATCTGTCTTGAACCAGTTCCTCCCAGGCCTCCCCAAACAGCCGAAGCCTGCCCCCCACCCGTGAGAGCGGGGGCGCCCCTTCACAAGGTAAAATTTGGAGTTGGGCTTGGGTGGCTTTTGGGTCCAGGGTTTTTTCTGACCCTGTGGTCTTTTAAACCCAGACGGCTAAGGCCGTCAATACCGTTTTGGGGAAGAGGCACCAGGCCCTGGGGATTAGGAATTTTATAAGAGGGCTGCTTCCCCTTCTTTTTAATAGGAAGCAGGGCACTCTTTCCTCCAGAGATCTTTTGGATATATTTATCCAGATCATCGCCAAACAGGCGTTCTCCATGAAATGGAAAGGCAGCAAGTAGCCTTTTACATGGTGTCCCAGCAGACCAGTTCTTTAGCCACAATACTCAGCGCATATGAACTGATAATAACGCAAAATGAGACATCTGTTGAATTGAGTCCTTTAAAGCGTCTACTGCAAAACACAAGGCATCAGGGATCGCTGATAGCTCTTCAGCAGATTCCCCCTGGCAAGGAATGCTTTTTACTATCTTCTTAAAGCGATCCTTTAGGGATTGACAAATCCCAATAGCTGCAATAGCAGGCTGAAGTGCTGCACTGGCAACCGAGAAGGAGGCCTTCAATAAGGACTCTAGCTTTTTATCAGCCGGATCCTTGAACACCTGGGCATTATCCACTGGACAGGTTAAGTTTTTATTCACGGAAGATATGGCAGCGTCTACCAAAGGTGTGCTTCATTTCTTCCTAAACTTCTCCTCCATAGGGTACAAAACAGAAAACCTTTTGGGGGGTAAGTATATCCTGTCAGGATGCTCCCAGTCCGCATAAATCACCTGCTCCAGTAACAGATGCAAGGGAAAGGCTTGGGAAATTTGCTTATGTCACAAAGATCCCAGAGTGGAACACGCGAGTGCAGACTCCTGAACCGGGGGTAACTTAAACGCAATTCGTACCATCTCCATTAGAGATTGGTTAAACAATTGCTGGCAATGGGAGGCTGAAATTGGCTCCTCAGAGCCAGAATCCTCCGCCGAGGAAACTTCAGCCTCTCCTACCTCCTGGTCGTTCATGACCACCTTCTCTGGATCCTCTGCCCATTCTGGTTCCAGGTTACCTGGACCCATATGGCTATAAGAATCCTGGGGCTCTAGTGACTCACCACTTGGTCCGGGCCGGGGGAGGGAGATCTATTACGCTTCCTTCTCCCCTGTGTTACAGAGGCAATCATGCCAGCTATCTTGCCTTCAAGACCCGCTAAGGCAGATGCCAAATCATCCTTAGTAACATAAGCCGAGGCAGGTACATTGGTAGTGGCTACTATGCCTTACAAGTGCAATGGCTCAGCCAGGTCAGAAGCCGCAGGTCCTTCAGAAGAAACTGAGGCTGCATCAGCATGGGGTTGGTCTCCGGTTATTTGTGGAGGGACTCTTACCCCTGTGCTTGCCTTGTTCCCTGCTCCTCGTTTTTTGGAAGACATTGCTTACACACGAGGAAACTAAACAGGAGTACTCCCCACAAACTATAACTAGTTCAAACCTGTCACCGCTGTGTCCAAGACCACCAGGCTCACGTGCCCACCATTCGCTCTGCCTCCTCCATGAGCACGCCAGAGCTCCCTGCTTAAAAGCACTAGTATGAGAGCGAGCGCACGCATCAGTGATTGGCGACCCGCCTACCGCATGCTCGGTCCTGACGCGCACCTGTGACGTGGATAGCGGCGGCACACGTGCACACAAATTTTTTTTACAAATGCGCGCCAAACCGGCCTCTGTAATCCTAGCACAGCTCAAGCTTACACTAGCAGTTTTACAAGGGGAAATACATATATTCACATGTATATATATAAAAAATCCCCAAAGGGAGTACTCACCATCCCAAGCAGCAGGGCCTGTCTTGCCAAGCCCAATCTTCCCCCATCACGGCGGGTAGCGCCTCTAGGGACCTTCAGGGACTGGGTCCCCCATATTGGGGTCCACACCCCTGGACCTGTAAAGCACCCTTTATGGTTTCCTTGGGCAAGATTGACCAGGAATACCAATTTTAACAAGGGTCCAGCGCCTAAAAAGGACACATTACAAGCAACACCTCGTTCTTGAACCGAGGTTCGGGTACCATCCACTTTCGCTTAGTAAGCTATCCGAATGGATCCGATTATAAACATCCTCAGTGGAACATTTTCTTTGAAGAAACTTGAAGAGCTTCAACAGCCATGACCATCACCTTCAAGACACTGGCGAAAAAACGGAGGCACTTCCTGTGTAAGAGGGGGTTATATGGGAGGAACCGTCTTACTATTGGTTGCCAGTGTCCAATCACCTAAAGGTAAGCGTATAACCCACATAGTCATTATTATGGTGCTCTGTGTCCCGTGATAAAGAAATGACCTGCTGAGATTGTCAGAAAGTTCAGTAAGCTCCAAACTTCCTGTACTGAATATATCAAATACTGTTATCAGCCCTGACCAGCTAACACCTAGGGGTCTAAATAAAATTGCATCCAGTGAAACTGCATGTACTTTCGTTCTTTGGAAAATAAGCAGTTTTGAGAATGTGAAAAAAAAAGGAATGTTTTTAGAGTATTTTCTCTTGTATTTGAACGCTCTTAGGTTATTGTGTAGACTAAGGCCTCATGCACACAGGATGTAAAAAACAAAACAAAACAGGTGTTTGACTCTTTTTTCCCCAACTTCACACGCAACTCTATGTTAGCCTATATTGCCATGCAAATATGCAGATATATTAGGTGCGCTTTTAGAGGCCAGAAAAAAAACAAAACAACACAAAAAAAACACAACGTAGAAAACACCATACGCGTCTAAAACGCCTGTGAATGACTAAATAAGTAAGTGACTAAATGCTAGCAGTGTTTAGCACTTGAGTGTTCATTCACATTTTCAATGGCCAGAATAAATTAATATTCTGGCCATTGGAAAGAATGCATGAATGTCCGAACACTTGATGCGTCTAAACAAATGTGCAAACTGCGGCTTTAGGCGTTTTTTTTTTCAACTGCTTTTTTCCTACCAGGAGCAAAGGTGTTCAGAGGAGCTGGGCAAACTCCCAGTGTGCATGGGGCCTAAGGCTAGGTTCACACTGCTGCGATCTGATTTTGGTCTGACTTTCAGTACAGTTAGTAGTGCAACATAGATGTTACTTTGAAATGCATTGCATATTCTGTGTGGCCAAAATCATGCTGGAATTGCACCAAAGTAGTACACGACCCTTTCCCAAAATCCTGCTGTGCATTGATGTGAATGGGCACCATTAAAAACAATGTGAGTTCCATTGTCATGAGATTCTGTGCGACTCAAGTCGCATCTGAAACCGTACTATTAAGAACGGAGCCCAAGACAGTTCAGAAAGCACTTTTAGCACTATCTTACACTGTATCACTTCCTCTTCTCCTAATCTATCAATGTCACTTTATTAACATTAACTGTGTAATCATCTAACAAATAGTGCAGTGTAACAAATGAAAAATCTGTGCAATCCCATAAATATAATGAATACAGTGAATGAATAATAAAGTTCACGTGACCAGCAATAGGAGTGTCCATGTAATTATTTAACCCTTTCACTGCCAGTTAAGTACGCTGTACGGACCTAAAAAGTGCCTGCAGGTGGCCAAGTCTGTACGCCGTACAGACCTCATATCTCCCCTCTCCTATAAAATTATGGTCACTTTAATGACCATAAGCTTATATCAGAATTGTTCAGCAGACTCTGCTGAACAATTCTATAACTCTGATCAGCAGATTACAACCCTAGAGTTATTAATAACCCCAGAGTTATTAACCCCTAATGTGACCGCCCGCCCCCCATCCCCCCCCCTACACACACATGCCGTTGCGTTCCTGTCTCCTGTCTCTCCACCTCCCGCCGCTAACTTCCACTTATAACTACTCCCCCCACTCTCCTCTCTTATCCCCTTCACCCCACTTCTTCTCCCCCAACACTAATTATCCCCCCTCCACCCGATCCGACCCCCCCCCAACAAACCCACTCCCCGCAGGCACCATCATTAGCTGGCATCCCTCCTCTGCCACTCCCATCGGCTTCAGGTGCTGCATGGGGCTTGGGGGGGGGGGGTCCAGATGTGTCCCCCCCAATACCTCTGATCACCCCCCCAAATGCCCCTGCACCCCTGATCCATGGCCATGGACTATCTTCAGTCCCTTTCTCTGTCTCAAAAAAATTGATATGGGGGTCTGTTTAGACCTCTGATATCTCACCAAACAGCCCCCCGCACTCACCCCTTTACGGTGATGGTCCCCACCGCACTCACCCCTCCATGGCGATGGCCCCCTCCACCGCACTCACCCCTCCTTCGGTGACAGTCCCCCGCACTCACTCCCCCCTCCTCTCCTACACTACTGATCTCCCCACTGTGAGACCTATATATTAACCCTTTACCTCATTTATCCTGCACATTAACCCCTTCATCACCATTCTCCCACTGTATGTGCACTTCTTATTCTCCTCTGTGTATAACCTATATGCGCTGCATCTAGCATACCATTACCAAAGCTCATCCATACCAGCATTATTTATTTATTACAGGTACCTATACAGCATATATTGTACATTCACAGCAGTCCCTGCCCTCAAGAAGCTTACAATTTAAGGTCCCTAACTCACATTCATACATACACATACTAGGGCCAATTAAGACAGGAGCGTGGGAGCAAACCAGAGTACCTGGAGGAAACCCACGCAGGCACAAGAAGAACATGTAAACTCCGTGCAGGTAGTGCCGTGGTTGGGATTAAACAGATGACTCTAGTGCTGCCAAGTGCAAGTGCTAACCACTTATGGCAATTTATGGCATGCAATGCCAAGCTACTGCTAACAAAGCAAACAGAATATTGGCATGCATTAAAAAGGGGATCAACGTCAGAGATAAAACGATAATTCTCTCGCTCTACAAGACTCTGGTCCGGCCGCACCTAGAGTATGTTGCCCAGTTTTGGGCACCAGTCCTCAGGAAGGATGTACTGGAATTGGAGCGAGTACAAAGCAGGGCAACAAAGCTGATGAAGGGTCTGGAGGATATTAGTTATGAGGAAAGGTCGCAAGCACTGAACTTCTCTCTGGAGAAGAGACGCTTGAGAGGGGATATGATTTCAATATACAAATACTGTACTGGTGACCCCACAATAGGAATAAAACTTTTTTGCAGAAGAGAGTTTAATAAGACTTGTGGCCACTCATTAAAATTAGAAGAAAAGAGGTTTAACCTTAAACTACGTAGCGGGGTCTTTACTGTAAGAGCGGCAAGGATGTGGAATTCCCTTCCACGGGCTGTGGTTTCAACAGGGGGCATCGATAGTTTCAAGAAACTATTAGATAAGCACCTAAATGACCACAACATACAGGGATATACAATGTAATACTGACATATAATCACACACATAGGCTGGACTTGATGGACTTGTCTTTTTTCAACCTCACCTACTACGACTATGACACTTAGCCACTATGCTGCCCATTATGGTGGCTACTTTCCAAAAAAATGTGTCACTTTGGGTTTTTTGCATTGTCCTGGCATTTTTATTTTAACAGAAATTATGGGATTTTTCAAAGTTCTACAGTAACACAAAAGTAATGGTCAGTTAAGCACTGGAAACATTTTAAAGGGCTTTCTAAGCCAAACATACATGGTCTGGAGTTTGGCTGGTACAGCAGGAACCAGCTGAATTTTGAGCCATGTATGGGCAGGCTGATTGTACCCTAGTCGATCTATCGACTGACTTTGGTACAACCAACCTGTCAGATTTTTTTTACATGAGATTACTGCCAGCGGCTATGGTAGCAACAAAATACAAAAATTAACAAAGCAAACAAAACAAACAAAAAAAAGGAATAAACTGGCATATCAGGAAAGGAAAAAATGCCAGAAGCACCAGCTTCTGGGAGGGGGCGTGACCGCTGACCGGATGTGAGAGAGTGTGTGGTGAGAGGAGAGGAGGATGCGTGTGCCTCTCCTCTGTCTCTCGTTTCCCCTGTTGACTGCGGGAGTGGATTGAACGGTGATAACCCGAGCTGTGCCCTACGGGAGGAGCAGGGAAGTAGGGCCACACCATCTCGCAACACAGCTGAGCGTTTGGCTTGTTGGAGTGCCGGCGTGCTAACAGAGCGGCAGGACGGGGGAGAGAGAGGAGTCCGGAATATCCCTGTATGACGCTGCTACGCTGTGAAGGAACCCCCTGAGGGAATGTGAAATCATGGTCTCTTACCGATGGCATCAGTGAAGAGAGGTGGGGAAAGTTGGTGACATGCAGGCGATGTGTAATGCAAACGGGAGCGATGGGGGGAGTTGACGGATCGGCGAGTGACTTTACCATACCCAAAATATATGCACGTACTTGCTACCTGCCCTGGAGACCCTTTGATGCCTGGATTGTTTTGCCTGAGAGATCCCTTTTCTTTTTCTTCTGGTGTTAAAGCAGGATATCTGGAGACCATGTGTATGATCGTGCCTGGGACATTATATAAGCACTAGGAAGCGCAATGGCATAGATGCATAATATCAGCGAACACTGTTCTGAGCTATTTTTTGCCCCTAAAAAGCGCTGAGCAGCTAATTCTGCAAGGTGTAGCTTACCCTTAGCTGGGATAATTATCTATAGCGTATGGGGCCCCGATTGCCCGAAGTGAACTTACGCCTGAACTTTTGCTTTATTACCTGGACGCTTTTTGATACATATGGTGTCTAGTGTTTTTTTTTCCATTCACGGGCTCTTGAGATTTTCCTCTTCTCCTCCCTTAGTCCCTTTTTTCTCGGGACCTGGTAAAGAATTGATCCAGTTCTAGCGTTTGTTTTTTTTTCCTTTTTTTGCTATTAAGTCAAACAATATGACTAGAAAGAAGGGAAAGGAGCAGGTACAGCAGGAGAATACTGGGTCTTTGGCAACTCGTTCAGCAAAAGAAAAGGAAAAGGGGAGCCAGGCTGCAGCTGCAGCTAAACTGGAGAGGTTTGCCCATACTCCTGAAAAGTCACCCAATAAAGGGCCCCTGCAGTCAAGTGTAAAGGCTCAACCCGTACCCTTTCAGGACAGAAAGAGCCAAGGCCAGGGTCAGAAAGCCTCGCCATCAACGGGTACAAAAATGGCAGGTAACAAGGGGGCAGAAGGTGAGGCCCCGGTGCCTCCTGCTTAACAGATCCTTCACATAGCTCCAGAATTACAGGAAGAACCAACATTGAAGGATATACTTACGGCTGTAAATGCATGTAAATGCTCTATGAATAATCTTTGAACAAATTGGGGGAATCAAGGAGGAATTGCTTGTGATGGGCCAGGATTTGAAGAAAATTGGGGAAAGGACAAGAGCCCTAGAGGAGAGATTGAGTTTAATTGAAGATGATTTTTTTCCCTTAAAACAGGAAATTAAAGGAAAGAAAAAAACATTACGGATGGCAGGCAAAATATGTGCGGATGACCAAAAAAATATGGCAGCTGTGGAAGAGCAGCCATATGGGAAGGGCACATGATCAGAATAAGGAAACTGGGTACTAATATGGTGATGTATCAGAACAATCTGAGAATAGGGGTAACAAATATGTAATCTATTACTAATCTAGTAACTTGCTCCATGAGCCAGCAGCAACAGTTTGGAAATTTTCAAATCAACAATAAGCCTCATCAGGGAGGAGGAATCTACAAATATAGATTTGTTGCATCAATGATGGGCAATTTAACAGGGTAAAGCAAGGAGTATATCTGCTTTTCTTTCAGATTACTCTTTGCTATATGGAAAATAGAGTGCAGTTGCTGAATTTCCTAGGAGATCTGAATAAATGGAGATGGGAAATTCTGGTAGGAAAGAAGACCATTCTCTCTTGCCATGTGTAGGGCTGCATCACAACCTCTGTAGTTGAAGAGTGATAGGGAAATACCATATTTCCTTATTATTGGCTCACAATATCCAAGAATGAATTTTAAACTTGGTTCCCTTACATGACTTTATACTATAGGAATGTCAAGCCCTTTCAGGAATGTGTACTAACTTCCTTAAAAGGTACTACTGCTATTCCGAGTTTAACATTAGTCAAATTCTACCCACTAGTCCTGTATATACCACAGCCAAAATTTCAAGTAGTTAGTCCTGTACCAGGGAGAGAACGCGCCTGGTTTGAACATCGTGTCATGCCACAAAGACAGGGGACTCTGTGGCAAAAAGAAAAAAAAAACATCTATAGCTAAGTATTCTTGTTATATTTTCCAACATTTATTATCTGTATCTGTAATTAAGTGTTATACCTACAAGTGTCTGTGTGATGTCTCTGGTGTTTTTTGAGATGTGCAAAAAACGTAAACAATCATGTAACCATGATAAAACAGAGCTTCAGAATTAAGGGCCTAGGTGGTGGTTCAGGGGGCAGGAGGTTCAGAAATACCCTATTGGCCCTCTCCAAAATGAAGCCAAACAGAACAACTCTCCCAAACAAATGGGCTATTGAGGTCTTCGGAGACTGATGCAGCGTACACACGAGCGGACTTTGACCGGACTGGTCCGACGGACCGAGTTCGGCAGACAATCCGATCGTGTGCGGGCTTCATCTGACCTTCAGTGGACTTTTCCAGTCGAAAATATGACGGACTTTAGACTTGAAACATGCTTCAAATCTTTCCGACGGACTCGAGTCCGGTTGAAAAATCTGCTCCACTGTATGCTAGTTCGACGGACAAAAACCCACGCTAGGGCAGCTATTGGCTACTGGCTATCAACTTCCTTATTTTAGTCCGGTCGTACGTCATCACGTTTGAATCCGTCGGACTTTGGTGGGATCATGTGTAGGCAAGTCCGTTCATTCAAAAGTCCGTGGAAAGTCTGTCAAAAGTCTGACGAAAGTCCGCCGGAATGGCCGTCAGACTTTTGTTGCCGAAAAGTTCGCTCGTGTGTACGCGGCCTTAGTGTACTCTGCCCTCTCCAGGAGGCTTACCATCCCCATAGGTTAGACCAGCCTTTTTCAACCAGGGTGCCCAGGCACTCTGGGGTGCCTTGGAGTTTCTTCAGGGGTGCCTTGGCAAAATGCTTAAAAATTGCATACAAACCAGCGTGTAGATGAAGGCTGCCTTTTAGTTACACAAAGCTACAGGTTTTCATTGTGCACCATTACAACCTTCTTGCTGCCGGCGTCCTAACGGCCAATGACATCAGTTCATAAGGAGGAGGTCAGCCTCCTGTATAGCATCCTTGTCTGACCCCTCCCCTGCCCCTTAACATCAGTGTTGGGGTCACATTTGCTGAGTGATGGAGAAGAGAAACATTGGAATACTAGTCAGTACCTTTTGCAAAAATGTATTTACTTTGGAAGAATAAATCACCTCTAACATTTGGTTTCCTGTGTGTGTGTGTGTGTGCGTGTGTGTGTGTATGTTTCTACATTATGTAAAACTATTAGAATCGTTTTATATTTTAAAATGGGGTGCCTCGAGACTGTGCATAATTTTGGAGGGTGCCTTGAGATTGTCCATAATTTTTAAAGGATGCCTTGACTGAATTTTAATGTTTAGTTGTTTCAAAACCTAACTGGTATTCCTGGCTGTCCTGGAGCAGGTTGAATTGAGTCTTGCAGCTGAATGATACATAACTCTCCATCTCGGTTTTGCGACTGTGCAGATTCTAACTCAGCAGAGAAAAATTCAGTTCACCTTCATCAATATCTTCGAGGTGAGACTTCCCTAGCAGGCTCACATAGCCTCCACTCTAGGTGTTTTCCTAAGCCATCCACAGAGAGTGATGGCTGATGGCGATGCTTTTGTCTGATCAGACTGCGGTGGTGGGTCTGTAGTTTTAGAGGGATTAGCCATCTTGGTAATCTCTGCTGAAATGTTCTAGCTTTCCTACTGCCTCAGTTATTTTTGGGTGTCCCGTAGAAAGCAAGTGGTGGCTGCGATCTTACAAGAGTTGAATTGTGATTAAATAAGGTCAGAGAATGAACACAGGATAAATGTATTCCTTCACTTATTTAACAGAAAAAAAGCAAACCGAATGAAGCTACTCTGCTTGTCACTAAACCATAATAGAGGGCAAAGCTGTAAAGGCCTCAATGGCCTTAAGACTTTAGCATGCAATTCAACATACTGTTATTTTTAATATTCTAAAATTCTACTTTCCAAAGGCCACCCCATAACACAGGATAACAATAAAGTACATTTTTAAAAAGTTTGCTTTCTATGTAGCATAGAGAACGCTTTACATGAATAAAGAAAAGCAAGAAAATCAAAACTCAAGTTTATATTTATAACAAAAAGCATTAAAAGTACTCACCGTCTCAAACACTGCATAGACACTACCATAGTTTGCTCCAGGTACCAATCCGGGGCCTCCTACCAGTCCAGCGCAAACATTATTGACTATGTTCCCATAAAGGTTGGGCATCACCATCACATCAAATTGCTGGGGGTTAGATACAAGCTACAAGACATAATTAAAAAAAACTTTTGGATAAAAGTTGTAAAAAGGTTTTCAATTATCAGCAATAAATTAAAGTGGTTGTGCCATGTGTCCTTTTCTATGTTGAACAATACCTGGTTGATCTTGCCTGTTCCTGTGTGCCCCTAGGTTTGCTGATAACGGTAATCATGGCTGCTAATCCATGATACCGTGGTCAGTTTACGTGCCTCCGTCATCCGGCTGTGTGTACACAGTCTCTTCCTCTCCCCCTCTTTCTCTCCATGTCAATTCCGTAGTCTGTGTGTAAGCCGATCTCCTCCCTGCCCCCCCCCCCCTCTCCTGCCCGAGTAGTTCTATTTACAAGCACTGGAACAGCTGCAGGGAAGTAAAAAAACATTTATTAATTACTTTGATTCTCTCTGTTTTAGGTCCCTGTTGAGTAGCTTGCATTCATCGGAAGGGAATCTCAGTCTCTCCCACTGTACTCACATCAGGAAGGAAAGCAGAGGGAGGTCACATGAAAGCACAGCAGGGCTCTGCAAAAAAAGGTATTTAGCATTATAATTTTAGGAAAACACACACACTGTACTAAACAGGGACCTAAAACAGAGAGAATCAAAGTAAATAATACATGTCACTTTACAACCACATGTAAAGAAATTGCATTTCTTTACATGTGAAATGTGTACAATACTAAAATGTACAGATAGCAGATAACTTATTTGAATGCATGAGCCTACATGTCCAAGTATGAAGTAGCTTGCCGACTGCCGCGCGCCGATGTACGTCGGCACAATGGCACGGGCAGGCATAAGGGCTTACCTGTATTGTCCCTGCCTACCCGCGGGCGGGGGGTCTGATCTGACCCCCCCCCCCGTGCCTGCGGTGGTTGGATTAGCTCCAGCAGCGATCCGTGCTAAAGGGGAGGGCACCGATTCATGGCGACCCCCTCACGATCGCTCCTGGCAAATGACAAGCTTCCTCGGCTTCTGAACTGTAAACAGAAGCGGACGAAGTGATGTCATCGCTCCTCGTGAAGCCTTTTCGTTCCGGCTTCCGAGGAGAGAAGAAATCAAGTAAGTTTGCACCAAACACTACACTAACAGTAGAACACACAGGCACACTTTTCGCCCCCCCAATCACCCCCCCCTGCACCCCCTGTCACAGTGACACCAATAGCAGTTTTTTTTTTTTACTGATTATTGCATTGGGGTCATTTGTGACTGTTAGAAGTGGTAGGGCAGTTAGTGGTAGGCCCCTTTAGGTCTACGGTACCCCCTACCCCCCCAATAAAGGTTTAACCCCTTGATTACCCCCGTCACCAGTGTCACTAAGCGATCGTTTTTCTGATCGCTGTATTAGTGTCATAGGTGACGCTAGTTAGAAAGGTAAGTATTTAGGTTCGCCGTCAGCTTTTTATAGCGTCAGGTACCCTCATATACTACCTAGTAAAGGTTTTAACCCCCTTATTGCCCCCTAGTTAACACTTTCACCAGTGATCACCGTATAACTGTTACGAGTGACGCTGGTTAGTTAGTTTATCATAGTGTCAGGGCTCTCGCCGTTTATTACCCAATAAAGGTTTAACCCCCTGATCGCCCAGCGGGTGCTATAAGTTAGGTTTTAAGGTCAGATATGGTCTGTGTCGCCCCAGGCAGCGGCAGGTTAGTGCCAGTACCGCTAACACCCACGCACGCAGCATACACCTCCCTTAGTGGTATAGTAACTGAACGGATCAATATCTGATCTGATCAAATCTATACTAGCGTCCCCAGCAGTTTAGGGTTCCCAAAAACGCAGTGTTAGCGGGATCAGCCCAGATACCTGCTAGCACCTGCATTTTGCCCCTCCGCCCAGCCCAGCCCACCCAAGTGCAGTATCGATCGATCACTGTCACTTACAAAACAGTAAACACATAACTGCAGCGTTCTTAGAGTCAGGCCTGATCCCTGTAATCGCTAGCAGTTTTATTGGTGGTGTTTTATTAGTCGCTAACAGTCAGGAGCTTTTTTACCTTTGAGTCTCACTACTGTACCACTAAATTTGGAGCCCAAAAATGGCAAAATCGAAGGTACAGTAGTGAAGAGGCCTACACGTTTCTGAGCATGACAGATAGTGAAGAGGAAGTCACTCATCTGTCAGATTCAGGCTCAGAATACGAACCTGTTGAGAGCAGCGGCTCCATGACAGATAGCTCTGACGACAGAGTTGTGGTCCCTGCCAAGGTCAGGGGTTCCAGACCCCAATCTTCTTCTGCTGTTGAGGTGCAAGAACCGCAGGGCTCTCGTATGGAGCAGAGAAGTACTAACGCCGGTATTCCTTCTGGTGAACTCGCAAGCACCAGCGGCCTAGTACACCCTGGTCGTACATCCAACACTGCAGTAACACTTGGTGACGTGGTGAGTCCCATAAGTGCAGTTCAAGCTGGCAAGGTGGCAAGCACAAGCAGTGTCCTGCTGCTACCAAGAAGACGAACACACGTTCGTCGTGCCCGTCCTGCTGCAATCGCCAATCCTAATTGGGAACCCACCACTTCTGCAGCACCCGTACTTCCCCCATTCACTGGCCAACCCGGCATTCAGGTGGAAACAGTTGATTTTACGTCACTTGATTTTTATTCGCTGTTTTTCACCGAAGATCTCTATAGATCTATTGTGGACCAAAGCAATTTCTACGCTGGTCAACACATTGCCACTATTCCCCAGTCCTCCCTTGCCAGGGATTGGAAACCAATTACGGTTTCCGAATTTAAGATCTTTCTGGGCCTATCCCTCCTCATGGGCATAACCAAAGAGTGAGGTCATATTGGTCCACTGACCCAATTCACCATATGCCCATGTTCTCTGCTTCCATGGCCAGGGCACGATACGAGCAGATTTTGCGGTTCATGCACTTCAACAACAATGAACTCTGTCGTCCTCGTGGAGACCCTGGATACGATCGGCTCTACAAAACTCGACCCCTCGTAAACCACTTCAACCAACGTTTTGCAGACTTGTTTACTCCCCATCAAGTTGTCTGCGTTCATGAGTCCCTGATTACGTTTTCTGGCCGCTTGTTATTCAAACCGTATCTTCCCAGCAAGCGTGCCAGCTCTGGGGTCAAGTTGTATAAGCTCTGTGACAGGGCCACAGGCTATACAAGTAGTTTTATGGTTGACGACGGAAGAGATAGTCACGTAGAGCCGACAAACTGCCCTGACTACATAGGAAGCGCTGGCAAGATTGGTGGGACTTGGTGTCACCCTTATTCAGAGGGGTACCACTTGTACGTGGACAATTATTACACGAGCGTGCCATTTTTTAGTCACTTGTTTGATTATCAGATTGGAGCATGTGTCACCGTGCGATCTAATCGCCGAGGCTTTCCCCAGCGGCTTGTAGATTCCTGTCTTAGGCTGGGGGAGAGAGCCTGCTTGAAGTGTAATAACTTGCTCGCTATGAAGTGGATTGATAAAAAGAATGTTTTTGTTCTTACCTCCCTTCATGCAGACACGACTGTCCAAATTACTACAGGACTGGTGTTGTGGAGAAACCCCTCTGTGTCCACGAATATAACCAAAATATGGGAGGGGTGGACCTCAATGACCAGTTGTTGGCGCCGTACCTAGTTGCCTGTAAGGCCAGACGCTGGTATAAAAAAAGTGTCTGTATACTTATTTCAATAGGCTTTGCTGAACGCTCATGTGCTTCACAGAGCTTCAGGACGGACTGGATCCTTCCTTAAATTCCAGGAAGAGATTGTTAGAGCCCTTCTGTATCCAGACGGTGCTCCACCTCACCTTCCTAATCCAAATGCAGTAAGCCAGCTGCATGAGAGGCATTTTCCTCATGTCCTCCCGAGTACCCCTACCCAACGAGCCCCTCTAGAAAATGTTGTGTCTGTAGAAAGCGCGTATATAGGCGTGACACCCATTATTATTGTCCCTCCTGTCCTGACAATCCTGGTCTTTGCATTAGTGAATGTTTTGAGAGCTACCATACACTAGTTGAGTTTTAGCGTACGGTACAGAATTGCACAGACTAGGCACACTTTCACAGGGTCTCCCAAGATGCCATCGCATTTTGAGAGACCCGAACCTGGAACCGGTTACAGTTACAAAAGTTACAGTTACAAAAAAAAAAGTGTAAATACACAAAAAAAAAAATATAAAATAAAAAAAACAAAAATAGTTGTTTTTTATTGTTCTCCCTCTATTCTTGCTCTATTGTTCTGCTCTTTTTTACTGTATTCCATTCTGCAATGTTTTATTGTTGTCATGTTTTATCATCTTTGCTTTTCAGGTATGTCATTTTTTTATATTTTACTGTTTACTGTGTTTTATTGATAACCATTTTTCTGTTTTCAGGTACGCCATTCAGCTGCAGCGTGGATTTATTTATCTTGACAGCAACAGCGTTTGCCCCCACGATACATAAAGCCGTGACTCCAGCGCTGTCGGAGGTAATTTCACCACCACAGTTAAAAAAAGAGCATATATGCCGAAGCATGGGGGCAGCAGGGGCAGAAGAGCGATTTGCTCCTACCTTTTGCGGGTGGATGCCCCCATGCTTCGGCATACATATATTTTAGGCACAGGTTGCGTTAAAAAATGTTTTATTTTTTACTATTTTTTTGTATTTGCTTTGCAGGTATGGTATGTCTTACTGTTATACTGTAATGTTACTTTGTTTTATTGTTAACCATCATTTGCTTAGCAGGTATGCCATTCAGTTGCAGCGCGGATTTATTTATCTTGACAGCAACAGCGTTTGCTCCCACGATACATAAAGCCGTGACTCCAGCGCTGTCGGAGGTGATTTCACCACCACAGTTAAGAAAAAGAGCATATATGCTGAAGCATGCGGGCAGCAGGGGCGGAGGAGCGATTTGCTCCTAACTTTTGGGGCGGATGGCCCCATGCTTCGGCATATATAAATGGTGCATGTATGCCCATCATTAGAAGTGGGTGGATGAAGGGAGGTATGCTAATGGTGGGCATACCCACTGATCAATCTCTTTTTTTCGTTCAGCCCACAGGCTGCATGAAAAAAAAAAAAAAAATGATTACAATAAATGCCCAACAAGGACCAGCAACATACTGGTATGTTGCTGGACTTTCAGTGGTTTTACCAGAATGATGCCTGCAGGTTTAGGCATCATCTTGGTATCATTCTTTTCAGCTAGCAGTCGGCTTTCATGTAAAAGCAATCCAATGACCCCCACCGTGTTTTTCTCTGGCTCTCCTGTCCCAACAGTGAACCCGAGAATGCAGCCGGTGATTCGGCCAGCTGACCATAGAGCTGATCAGAGACCAGAATGGCTCCAATCATTTCTATGGCCCAAGAAACCGGAAGCTACAAGCATTTCATGACTTAGATTTTTCCGGATGTAAACAGCGCCATTGGGAAATTGGAAAAGCATTTTATCACACCGATCTTGGTGTGGTCAGATGCTTGGAGGTCAAAAGAGAGATCTAGGGTCTACTAGACCTCATTTTTTTAAAAAAAAAAAGAGTACTTGTCACTACCTATTGCTATCATAGGGGATATTTACATTCCCTAAGATAACAATAAAAATGATTTAAAAAAAATAAAAATAAAAAAAATGAAAGGAACAGTTTAAAAATAAGATAAAAAAAGCAAAAAAAAAAAAAGCACCCCTGCCCCCCCCCCCTGCTCTCGCGCATAGGCGAACGCAAGTGTCGATCTGGCGTCAAATGTAAACAGCAATTGCGCCATACATGTGAGGTATCACCATGAAGGTCAGATCGAGGGCAATCATTTTAGCAGTAAACCTCCTCTGTAAATCTAAAGTGGTAACCTGTAAAAGCTTTTAAAAATGTATGCAGTTTGTCACCACTGCACGTTTGTGCACAATTTTAAAGCATGTCGTGTTTGGTATCCATGTTTTCAGCATAAGATCATCTTTTTTATTTCATCAAACATTTGGGCAATATAGTGCTTTTTAGTGCATTAAAATTAAAAAGTGTGTTTTTTTTCCCAAAAAAACGCGTTTGAAAAATCGCTGCGCAAATAATGTGTTAAAAAAAAAAAAGAAACACCCACCATTTTAATCTGTAGGGTTTGGGGTTCAAAGTAATTTTCTTGCAAAAAAAAATTTTTTTTCATGTAAACAAAAAGTGTCAGAAAGGGCTTTGTCTTCAAGTGGTTAGAAGAGTGGGTGATGTGACATAAGGTTCTAAATGTTGTGCATAAAATGTCAGGACAGTTCAAACCCCCCTCAAATGACCCCATTTTGGAAAGCAGACACCCAAAGCTATTTGCTGAGAGGCATGTTGAGTCCATGGAATATTTTATATTGTAACATAAGTTGCGGGAAAAAGACAATTTTTTTTTTTTTTGCACAAAGTTGTCACTAAATGATATATTGCTCAAACATACCATGGACATATGTGAAATTACACCCCAAAATACATTCTGTGAGACTTTTTGGGAGCCTAGCCGCGTACGGGACCCCGAAAACCAAGCACCACCTTCTGGGTTTCTAAGGGTGAAAATTTTTGATTTCACTCCTCACTGCTTATCACAGTTTCGGAGGCCATGGAATGCCCAGATGGCACACCCCCCCCCCCCCAAATGACCCCATTTTGGAAAGTAGACACCCCAAGCTATTTGCTGAGAGGTATGGTAAGTATTTTGCAGACCTCGCTTCATTTTCAAAAACAAATGAGAGCTGCAAAATACTTACCATGCCTCTCAGCAAATAGCTTGGGGTGTCTACTTTCCAAAATGGGGTGATGTGGGGGGGGGGGGGGGGTGTTGTGCCATCTTGGCATTTTATGGCCTTCAAAACTGTGATCGGTAGTAAGGAGTGAAATCAAAAATTTACGCCCTTAGAAATCCTGAAGGCGGTGATTGGTTTTCCCTGTACGCGGCTAGGCTCCCAAAAAGTCCCACACGTGGTATCCCCATACTCAGGAGAAGCAGCAAAATGTATTTTGGGGTGCAATTCCACATATAACCATGGCATGTGTGAGCAATATATCATTTAGTGACAAATTTTTGTAAAATATATATATATTTTTTGTCATTATTTAATCACTAGGGACAAAAAAAATTAATATTCAATGAGCTCAACATGCCTCTCAGCAATTTCCTTGGGGTGGCTACTTTCCAAAATGGGGTCATTTGGGGGGGGGGGGGGTTGTACTGCCCTGCCATTTTAGCACCTCAAGAAATGAGATAGGCAGTCAAACTAAAAGCTGTGTAAATTCCAGAAAACGTATCCTGGTTTGTAGACGCTATAACTTTTGCGCAAACCAATAAATATAAGCTAATTGACTCTTTTTTTCACCAAAGACATGTGGCTGAATACATTTTGGCCTAAATGTATGACTAAAATTGAGTTTATTGGATTTTTTTTTTATAACAAAAAGTAGAAAATATCATTTTTTTTTCAAAATTTTCGGTCTTTTTCCGTTTATAGCTCAAAAAATAAAAAAAACCGCAGAGGTGATCAAATACCATTAAAAGAAAGCTCTATTTGTGGGGAAAAAAAGGACGCAAATTTTGTTTGGGTACAGCATTGCATGACCGCGTCAGTAGCAGTTAAAGCGACACAGTGCCAAATTGTAAAAAGTGCTCTGGTCAGGAAGGGGGTAAAACCTTCCGGGGCTGAAGTGGTTAATCCAAAAAGCATTTGCTGTTATGCAATAGCTCAAACTCTGGAAAAACTGATAGATATAGCTTTTATAAACTGAATTCACTCACTTCTCACAGATTGCATGTTTTATGGTCATTGCTTAATCACAGCAGATTTTTTTTTTTTTTTACATAGAATAACAGAAAAAAAAAAAAAAAAAAAAAAACTTATGTTAAAGTGAAAACAAATGTCTGCACAGTTAACGTATAACTAAAAGGCAAAACTTTTTTTTAGTTTCGGATAGAGTGGAGAGAGATTACACCTGTCAGTTTTTATTGTTGTCTGTGCCTCCGTAGAGAGGGAGGTTAATCCTCTCTATTTGTCCTTTTTACCATTATCATTAAAAGTAAAAGAAAATCCCAAAATTTGGGTTGTCCCCAGAAAAGTAATAGAGGGAAATCTTCCAATAGGGATGCTAGTTCTGGTGACCCCAAGAAATTTCCTTAATTTGCAGGGATTTCCTCTCACTTCCTGTTTGGCTATGGGACAGGAAGTGAAGGGAAATCTCCGCAATGGGACACAGATCGCGAAAAAAACTACGATGGAGGTTATAACCTGCCCTCACTATCTAAAATGAAAAATATGTTTTGCCTATAGTTTTACTTTAAGTTACAATGCAAGAACACAAAGTGGTGCATTTATATGTGATTCACTGAACATTAAAAAAAAATTCACCCAAGATTTCTACATTTACTATTTGTAACAAGGATTTTTGCACCCTTTTTAAGCAAATAATATTGGCCCAAGTGACAATTTAATTAAACAAATTCCCCCAGCATTTGTTCATCAAAAGGGAAGTAATTGACTATTATTTATTCTATTTATCACTCCGTAAATGTAGATTTGATCTGAAATTCAGCCAACATTCGTTCATGTTTGCATTGCACAAACATGTTCTCTGGTTAGGAAGGAAGAATGTGAATTTTTAAGTGTTGCCTTGCTTTACAGCTGTTTATGGAGTTTTCAGGGTTTTATACAAAAACAGGCCTAAACAACAAAAAAAAAAAATCACAGTACACCAACACAGAGTAACAGATAGGGCAGATTCAACACACTGGATCTAGAGAGGTTTAAAAGTTATTCCATACAAAGGTAACATATCATTAATTTGCTTTAGCCAGGATTTTTGCATAGGGAGGGTTGTCCCTTTCCAGCATAATAGTTTATTTAGCAAAGAAATGTAAAATGCACAACAGTTTAGCATATGTAGGAACCATCCTTGGAGAAAATCACAGAGGTTTAACAAGTATCACTGAATTCGGACCCATTGGACTCCTCCAATTGCAGTGAATGTCCAAAGGAAGACCACTTAGACTGAGCAATGGAGAACCTAGGATTGGAATATACCATCAGGGCAGAATACTACACATAAAAAAGTTTTGTTGGTTTAGGACATCTCAGCAATTTCTCAAAGGGGGAGGGGGGGGGCAAAGGGCGATTGTCAGAGAAATGTCTAGTGACCCAGATTGTGCCTTTACAGCATGATGAAGCTGGTAATAATAAAACAAGTAGGTCGAAGGGAGGCCAAATTCTTCTTGTAGTTTGGGAAATGTTTTAAATCCCTGCACTGTGAACAGATGAGAAAGATATTTAATCCCCCTAGATTGCCAGACTTGCAAAGATGGTCAACAGTATCTCTCAAAGTGGGATTGAACCATAAAGGATTGTTTGGTGAGGATGACCAAGTGGCCTGAGAGATACAGGTCATTACAGTAAGGAAGAGTGAGAGAGACGTCCGCAGCATGTTAGTGCCAGACTTGCAAAGATGGTCAACAGTATCTCTCAAAGTGGGATTGAACCATAAAGGATTGTTGGGTGAGGATGACCAAGTGGCCTGAGAGATACAGGTCATTACAGTAAGGAAGAGTGAGAGAGACGTCCGCAGCATGTTAGTGCCACTACCAGGAGGTATTTGGTACCTATAAATACGTTTTTGAAGCATCTCTAACAAGGAAACAATAACTGCCTCAGTGGTCGGGCAAGCATTGGCCAAGGTAGGGTATAGCTAATCATGAATATGGACCAATTGCGATGCTAAGTAATATAAATAAAAATGAGGAAAAGCAAGCCCTGCAATTTCAAAATATTCAATGCAATTCTGGGGGTTTTGCCAAAGGAATGTCAGGCAAAGTGCATTTGCTTAAAAAGCAACTTTGGTATCTTGCAGGGGAAGTTAGCTAGAACATAGTGTAGTACTTTGACCAATATCTTAACATTTACATTAAGTAAAGAATTGGGTCTATAAGAGTCACTCTTAAGTGGATCTTTATGTGGAGATAGGTGCATCCAATTCCCCACTCCATTGGGCGGACAGGGAAGGGAGAGTCGCCTGAGCTAGGGAAAAAGAAAGTTATAACAGCAGCAGTGGTGTGGTTCCCCATTGAAAGATGGCGGGTGGAGAACCACACCACTAATGCTGTTACAACCTGGCTGGATAAACGATAGCTGAAACAATTATGACTTCTCAAATCGATTCAAAGCATCTGAAGGTCAGATCAAACATATATAGACACATTGTGAAATTCACAGGGATATGATATAGATGCATACATGCTCTGTAGTATTCATCCAAAAAAATTTTGCGGTGGTAATTGTATAGATTTTAGCCTGGACATTCAGACGTAGGGTCAGAATTAGGTGTAAATAACATGAAACCATGGACCCATCCTGCCTTATATCAATGGTTCAGGCTGGTGGTGGTGTAATGGTGTAGGGGATGACTTCTTGGCATACTTTGAGACCCTTAGTACTGATTGAGCATCGTTTAAACTCGAAGGCCTACCTGAGTATTGTTGCTGACCATGTCCATCCCTTTAGGACTACAGTGTTCCCATCTTCTGATGGCTACTTCCAGCAGGATAATTATTATTATTATACAGGATTTATGACCATGAGAGATGACCAGGAAGTAAATTAAGAGCTTTGTTGTGTCATTGGTTAGAAAGGGGTGTATTTTGCAGATGTTGCGGAGGTGGAGGCGGCAAGATTTGGACAGTGATCGAACGTGGTGCTTAAAGGAGAGTTTAGAGTCCGGGACAACACCTAGAACCTTGGCATGCGGGGATGGGTTTATAGCTGTGCCATCGATTTTGACAGAGAGATCAGGGGAAGGGAAAGGGGCATATGGGGGAGGAAAAATTATAAGTTCAGTTTTGGATAGATTGAGTTTGAGGAAGTGGTGTGACATCCAGACTGATATATCTGATAGTAAATTAGTGATACGCGAGGAGACAGAGGGCGTGAGCTGAGAGGTAGAGAAATAGATTTGGGTGTCGTCAGCGTAGAGATGGTATTGGAAGCCACGGGAGGCTATCAGCTGACCCAGGGAGGAGGATTGAAAAAAAGGAGAGGTCCAAGAACAGAACCTTGGGGGACACCAACAGAGAAAGGAAGAGGAGAAGAGGAAGCAGAGTTGCAAGAAACACTAAAGGTGCGGTTGGATAAGTAGGAAGAGAACCAGCGAAGAGTACAGTCACGGAGACGAAGGGCGTGGAGTTTTTGAGGAGGAGGGGGGGGGTCAACCATATCAAAGGCAGCAGAGAGGTCCAGGAGTAGGAGTACAGAATTGTATTGATTGTATCGATTGGTTTTGGCCGTTAGTAGATCGTTTGTTAGTTTTAGGAGAGCAGTTTCTGTGGAGTGTTGAGGACGAAATCCAGACTGAAGGAGATCAAGAAGCCCATTATCAGCAAGCTGGATGCTCAGTTGGTTGTAGACCAGACGTTCAAGGAGTTTGGATAAGAAGGGGAGCAAGGAGATGGGGCGTAGGTTGTTAAGATTGGATGGGTCCAGTGAAGGCTTTTTAAGTATGCGTCTGACAAGTGCATGTTTTAGAGAGTTGGGGAAGAATCCAGAAGAGAGGGAGAGATTGAAGATGTGGGTTAGAGAGTGTAGCATAGAGCCAGAGGGTGAACGTAGCTTTTGCGAGGGAACAGGGTCCAGAGGGCAGGTGGTAAGGTGGACATTAGCAAGTAGTTTAGCAACCTCATCTATAGTGGTGGAGTTGAAAGAGGGAAGTAATGATTGTACCTGTGGGCATAAAGTGTAAAGCGTGGAGGGTATCTGAACAGTAGAGATTTCCTCACGAATTGTATCAATCTACTGTTTGAGGTGATTGGCGATCTCCCGGGCAGTGAGTGAGTTGGCGGGTGGATGCAGCGGAGGACGAAGTAGAGAGTTGAAGGTAGAGAAGAGTTGACGGGGACGCAAAAAGTTGCTAATGAGAGTGATAAAATAGGCCTGCTTGGCAGTGAGGAGGCTGGAATTGTATTTTTGGAGGGCAGATTTATATTGGTTGAAATCTTTCTGAGACTTAGTCTTACGCCACAGGCGCTCATGAGCAGAACTATGTTTTTTCAGACTTCTAGTATCATCTGTTTGCCAAGGTTGAAGGGGTCGGGGCCTGATTCTGTGTGTAGTGAGGGGGGCCAGTGAGTCCAGTGGGGCTAGAAGTGAAGCATTGTAGACAGAAGTGAAGCATTGTAGACAGAAGTGGCTAGGTTGGTGCAGGATAGGGGTGAGATTTTGTCGTAGAGGTTGTCGGTAGCAGAGTAGACAAGAGAAGGGTTGAGATGACGTAGGTTTCTGCGGGTATCTTTTAGGTGGTTGGAGGGAGAGGAGATGGAGGAGAGGGAGAGCGTGAAACTAATACGATAGTGATCAGAGAAAGGGAATGGATAGTTAGAGAGGTTGCATGGAGTGCAAAAGTGAGAGAAAACGAGGTCAAGAGTATTGCCTTCACAGTGAGTAGGAGCCTGTATCCACTGCTTCAGGTCAAAGGAGGCGGTTAGGCTGAGAAGTTTGGAAGTGGCAGGAGTGTTAAAATAAATAGGAATGTTGAAGTCACCCAGGATGATTGTGGGGATTTCATAAGAAAGAAAGTAGGGTATCCAGGCAGAGAAGTCATCAAGAAAGGTTTATACTGGTCCAGGGGGCCTGTAGATCACAGCTATCCTTAGAGTAATTGGAGTGAAAAGACAAATGTAGTGTGCTTGGAAAGAGGAGGGTGACAGAGAGCGGGGTGGTTGAAGTATCTAAAAGGTGCTATGTGAGGCTAGAAGGATTCCGACACCTTCTCCCTTGCGTCCACTGGATTTGGGGGAGTGAGTCCAGGGAAGACCACCATGGGATAGGGCAGCAGAAGACGCAGTGTCGGATTCATGAAGCCAGCTTTCGGTAATGGCGAGTAGATTAAATAAGTAAGCGATAAAGAGGTCATGGGAGAGGTGAGTTTGTTGCAGACAGAGTGGGAATTCCAAAGGGCACAAGAGAAAGGGAGACTGGTCTTGGTAAGAATAGAAATGGAAACTAAATTGTGTTGATTGCGGCTGCTGCCAGAGGGTGCAGGGTGATGGGTGCATGGGGTAAAGTTAAATGATGGAGACTCGGGGTTTGGGGATATATCTCCAGAGGTTAGGAGAAGCAGGAGGATGAGGGAGGTAATATAAGAGTGGGATTTATATGAAGCAGGAGTTGGTGGGTGCAGTAATAAGGCGAGGACAGAACTGAGGGTGATATATATATGCTGTGGGGGGGGGGGGGGGGGAGAGGGGTGAAGGAGCGATAGTTAGTATAGAGGACAGTAAGTATAGAGGACAGAGCTGTCAAAAGGAGTGGTAGAGAGTGCATGTTACAAGGTGAAAGAGCTGAAGCAGTAAACAAGGTCACCTTATGTCTGTGCTGTGTTTTTCAAAGAATTTTCTTGTGTTCATTTGCTTTGTGCATTTACTGAAGTGCAGAGTCAGAAGTGCTCCCACTTATAGAAATAGCCTCACTTTGAGAAAGAGCCCCAGTTGCAAATGTGCCCCCTGCAAGTGTTTCCCCCAAAAGAGGCTTATATTTATACTGATAGGGATGGGGGGTGGGGCGCATTTTAATTATCAATCAGGAGGTAATAAAGGTTGGCTGGTTAACACAGCAAAGTTCTTACTTCAGAAACAGACTAGCAAGAAAGCACTAAAGTTAACGGGCCATAATTTTTTGGTAAGACAAGGGAGATAATAAAGCATTGTAATGTGGACAGGTCTACAGACGGTTAAGCAAAAATAAGATACCAACATTATTAAACAGACATAAGCAAAAGGAGATAGCAGTGTTTCAGTTTTTGGGTGGAGATGTTTCAACAACACGTATCAGCATTATTAAACAGACATAAGCAAAAGCAGATAGCAGTGTTTCAGTTTTTGGGTGGAGATGTTTCAACGACACATACCAGCATTATTAAACAGATAATGCACCATGTCACAAAGCTCAAATCATCTCAAACTGGTTTCTTGAACATGACAATGTGTTCACGTTATTGTTATTATAATAATATAAGATGTACAGTTGTGCTCAATGATATTGAGGTCAGGAGACTGAGAAGGCTACTCCAGAACCTTTACTTTATTCTGCTGTAGCCAATGACAGGTCAACTTGGCCTTGTGTTTTGGATCATTGTCATGTTGGAATGTCCAAGTACGTCCCATGCGCAGCTTCCTGGCTGATGAATGCAAATGTTCCTCCAGTATTTTTTGATATTCATCTTGCCTACAATTTTGACCAAATTTCCTGTGCCTTTGTAGCTCACACATCCCCAAAACATCAGCCAGCAACCCCTGTACCTTTCATCATAGGCCATGTTGACTCCTCTCCAAATGTAGCATTTATGGTTGTGGCCAAAAAGCTACATTTTGGTCTTATCACTCCAAATGACTTTGTGCCAGAAGATTTGATGCTTGTCTATGTGCTGTTTGGTGTACTGTAAGCGGGATACTTTGTGGCATTTGTGTATTAATGGCTTTCTTCTGGCGGCTCAACCATGCAGCCCATCTTTCTGCAAGTGCCTCCTTATTGTGCATCTTGAAACAGCCACACTACGCTTTCAGAGAGTCCTGCTATTTCACCTGAAGTTATTTGTGGGTTTTTCTTTGCATCCCAAACATTTTTTCTGGCAATTGTGGCTGAAATCTTAGTTGGTCTACCTGACCGTGGTTTGATTTCAACAGAACCCCTCATTTTCCACTTCTTGATTAGAGTTTGAACACTGCTGATAGGCAGTCTCAATTCCTTGGATATCTTTTTATATACCTTTCCTGTTTTATACAGTTCAACTACCTTTTCCTGCAGATACTTTGACAATTCTTTTGCTTTCCCCATGACTCAGAATCCAGAAACGTCAGTGCAGCACTGGATGAAAGATTCAAGGGTTTGTCAGGAGTCCAGAAACACATTGACCTTTTATACACACACACACTAATTACAAGCAAACAGATCACAGGTGAGGATGGTTACCTTTAATAGCCATTCAAACCCCTTTGTGTCAACTTGTGTGCATGTTATCAGGCCAAAATCACAAGGGCATGTAAACTTTTGATCAGGGTAATTTGGGTAGTTTCTGTTGCCATTATGATATAAAAAGAGTAAACACAGTTGATTGATAATAAATGGCTTCAGCCATACACTAACCATGAGTGAAAGCAATGTTTTTGTGTTATCATTCATATTCTCTGAAAAATGGCCAAGAAATCATAAATTCTGCCAGGGTATGTAAACTTATGAGCACAACTGTATATAGCGCCAACAAGTTATGCAGTGCCTTACAGAGAGAAGGGAGAAGAGAGTTGCAATAGTCAAGGCGAGAGATAACGAGGGAGTGAATGAGTAGATTGCTGGTTTCATTAGTTAAAAAGAGCGAATTTTAGAGATGTTACGAAGGTGAACTCTACAAGCTTTGACAACGATTAGATTTGGGGCTGAAAGGACAGGTCAGAGTCTAGGATTACACCTAGTATTTGAAACAAAGATGAGCTATATTTGGGGTACCTCACCCATAAATAACAAATAGAGAAAAATTAGCTCACTTTAAATGGTACCAGAAAGAGACAGCCAGATATTGCTATAAAAATGTGAATATTAAAAGAGAAGTTAAAAAAAAAAATTATTTGGTGGAGGGGGGATTATGGTGTGGGGTTGTTTTTCGGATGCTGGCCTTGGCCCCTTAGTTCCAGTGATGGGAACTCTTAAGGAGTCAGCATACCAAGACATTTTGGTCAACTTCATACGCCCAACTTTGTGGGAACAGCTTGGGAACAGCTTGGGAACAGCTTGGGGACAGCTCCTTCCTGTTCCAACATGACTGCACACCAGTGCAAAAAGCAAGGTCCATAAAGACATGGATGAGCGAGTTTGGGGTGGAGGAACTTGACTGGCCTGCACAGAGTCTGGACCTCAACCCTAAAGTACACCTTTGAGATAAATTAGAGCTGAGACTGCGAGCCAGGCCTTCTCATCCACATCAGTGCCTGACCTCACAAATGCGCTTCTAGAAGAATGGTCAAACATTCCCATAGACACACTCCTAAACCTTGTGGACAGCCTTCCCAGAAGAGTTGAAGCTGTTATAGCTGCAAAGGGTGGGCTAGCTCAATATTGAACCCTACAGACTAAGACTGGAATGCCATTAAAATTCATGTGCGTGTAAAGGCAGGTGTCCCAACAGTCCAATAGAGTAGTGGTGTAGTATTTCACATACAATGTTTTTACTTATAGGGATATGCCAGGACCCTAAGGAGACAGCTATATCCTTAGATGTAGAACTGGAGAGGTCTCAAACTCGGACTATTCTATTATCTGACTGGCATAGCCCTTGGCTCACCATCTAGGACACGTCACACATCCAAGAGGGCTTCAGGACACTATCCCCCGGCAGTTGGCATATGCGTGCAGGCAGAGTGGCACATCAGCATTGGGGACAGCTGAGTGATCAGGAAGTGACTGCAGGCTCCCAATTCTGAAAGGGTGGTGCAGAAGAAAAAGCTGCAAAGATTTTAGGTGTCAGAAAGATTGCTGCAATTCATGGTCTGGTAAGTATGTGTTACATAGTTGGTTAGGTTGAATAAATACATCAGTTATTACTAATGTTCATATAAAGGAACATCTGGGTAGCAGTGACCATAACATGATTTCATTTGATGTTAGCTGTAAGCAAAAAACACATACGGGAAAGATAAAAACACTTAAAGCGGGGGTTCACCCACACCGCCAAAAAAAAAAAAATATTAAAAGCCAGCAGCTACAAATACTGCAGCTGCTGACTTTTAATACATGGCCACTTACCTGTCCCAGGGTCCAGCGATGTCGGCAGGGGACGCCGAGAACCCGCTCGGTTCTCGGCAGCTGCCGCCGCCATCCTGGGTGAGGGAAACAGGAAGTGAAGCGTTGCGGCTTCACTCCCTGGTTCCCTACTGCGCACGCGCGAGTCGCGCTGCGCGTCCCAAGTGGTCCCTGCTCTCTCCTGGGAGCTGTGTGTTCCCAGCAGACAGCACGGTGGGGACGGGAAGAGGCGTAGACTCCCATGGGAGTCTATGCCGGAAGTGGGTGCAAATACCTGTCTTAGACAGGTATCTGCACCCCCCTACCCCCTGAAAGGTGCCAAATGTGACACCGGAGGGGGGGGGGGGTTCCGAAAAGCGGAAGTTCCATTTTTGTGTGGAACTCCGCTTTAACTTTAAAAGAGCAAATTTTCCAAGGCGAAGGGCTGCACTCCAAGACTTGAATTGGGAGGGAATATTGGCATTGATGAACAAAGAACAGAAATGGGAAACCTTCAAAAAGACTGTTTGCGAACTCACTGCAAAGTATATTCCCATGGGCAATAAGTTTAAAAGGCTAAAAGTAAAACCTATGTGGCTCATGGCCAAAGTTAACCACTTCCCACCCGGCCACTGCACATAAACGAGAGAGAAAAATATCACCGCTCTGAAGGAGGTCTGTGAGGAACAAACATTTTCTCCATGCTGGAAGTAACAGGTGCAGGCAATGCTGGTAATTGAGAGGTAAATGAGAAATCCTGGACAGCCGCACTCAATCTTTATTTAAGTATAATCATAAAAATACATGCCACAGCATCACAAAGCAGGAAAGCTGACGCGTTTCACACTGTAGTCAGTGCTTAATCATAAATGGCACATAAACGGCCGGGTGGGCGCTCTCTCCTTCTGAGTGGACGTTCAGGAACATCCCTCAGAAGGAGCGTATCCGCGCAGCGGCGCGATCCCGATGCACACGTGTCACCTGGACATCTCCAATCGGCAGAAGGGCTCTGTGATTGGCCCTCCTGATCACATGACGGCCGTGTCCAATCACAGCCGTCATGTGATGTAAATACAGAGCCGGTTGCTAGGCAATTGCTCTCCTCACACAGAAGTTGTCAGTGAGGAGAGAAGAGCGGATCTATGCAGCCGGCTGATGATCATTGAGGATGAGCTGTTTTTTTACAGCTTTTTACTCACTGATCACCATTCTAGTGTCCCCACAATGTAAAAAACACAAAGTAAACACAGATGTCCCCAAAACACGTCCCCACATAGTAAAAACACCTGTCCCCCACATATGTAACAGTAAAATCACATGTCCCAATGATTATCTGCACACGTCCGTGATCACCTGCGCACATCTGTACATGATCATTTGCGTACATCTGTCCGTGATCACACAAACCAATTAATATACACTTAACAGGATTTTTTTTACCAAAAACATGTAGCAGAATACATTGTGGCTTAAATTTATGACAAAATTCAATTTTATTGGATTTCTTTTAGAATAGAAAGAAGAAAATATTGTTTGTTTTCCCCAAATTTCCGCTCTTTTTTTGCTTATATCGCAAAAAATGAAAAACCGAGTCGTGAATAAATACCACCAAAAGAAATCTCTATTTGTGTGAACAAAATAATAAAAATTTCATTTGGGTACAGCATTGCATGACCGCGCAATTGTCATTGAAAATGTGAGAGCCCTGAAAGCTGAAAATTGGTCTGGGAAGGAAGGGAGTGAAAGTGCCCAGCATTGAGGTGGTTAAAAAAGCTATAAACAATAAGAAAAGAGCATTTAAAAAATATGAAATTGAAGGAACACTATTGTCGTTTAAATGTTACAAAGAATACCTTTTCACATATTCTGTTATGCAAAGGATGCAAAATTTCTAAACGAACTACAGATTGCAAAAGATAGTAGGACAAACCCCCAAAAACTCTTCAAATATATTAATAGCAAAAAAGGTCAGGTCTGAGCATGTAGGCCCTTTACAAAATAATCTAAAGTTGGTGACTAGGGACAAAGAGAAGGCAAATTTATTAAATCCATTCTTCAGTTCTGTGTATACAAAGGAGCATGGGGGAGTTCATGTCCATAATGGGGATGGTATTGACACAGCCCCAAATGATCCACAATGGCTCAAAAGTGATATGGTCCAGAAATATTTAGATAGAATAAAGGTGGATAAAGCACCTGGACCAGATGGCATCTACCCACGGATCCTAAAAGAATTGAGCTCTGTCATTTCAAAGCCATTGTATCAAGTTTTAATGGACTCAATGACTGGAATAGCACCACTGGATTGGCGTAGGGCCAATGTGGTGCCTATATTTAAGAAGGGAACAAAGTCTTTATAAAGTAACTATAGACCTATTAGTTTAACTTCTATAGTCAGGAAGATACTGGAGAGATTATTAAAAGACCACATAGATGAGTTCTTGCTGGGAAAAAATATTTTAAGCAACAGACAGAATGGATTCATGAAAGACAGAAGTTGTCAAACAAATCTGATTTCTTTTCTGAGGAGGTAAGTAAAACCTTGGATGGAGGGGGGGCTGTGGATGTGGTATACTTGGATTTTGCAAAAGCGTTCGTTACAGTTCCCCACACACGACTAATGTATACAGGCTTGGAAAGATCAGTTTATAAATGGATAGAAAACTGGCTGAAAGACCGAATTCAGAGAGTAGTGGTTAATGATTCTTACTCTGAGTGGTCTAAGGTTATCAGTGGTGTATCCCAAGGTTCAGTGATGAGACCCTTACTTTTTAATATCTTTATAAATGATGTAGGGTCTGGGATTAAAAGTACCATTTCAGTCTTTGCAGATGACACCAAGCTATGCAGTGAAATAACGTCCTTATAGGATGTCTCCAATTTACAAGCCGACCTCAATGCAATGTCCAATTGGGCAACTATGTGGCAGATGAGGTTTAATGTTGATAAACGTAAAGTTATGCACTTGGGGGCTAAGAATATGCATGCATCATACATACACTAGGGGGAGTAAAACTGGGGGATCCGTAGGGGAGAAGGATCTGGGGGTTTTGGTTATTCATAAGCTCAATAATAGCATGCAATGCCAAGCTGCGGTTTTCAAAGCGAGCAAAGTCCTTTATCATTTTGCCCCTGTACAAATCATTAGTAAGACCTCATCTGGAATGCAGTTCAGTTTTGGGCACCAGTTCTCAAAAAGGATATTGGGGAACTAGAGAAAGTGCAGAGAAGGGCAACCAAACTGATAAAAGGCATGGAGGAACTCCGCTATGAGGAAAGATTAGAGGAACTGAATTTATTCTCTCGAGAAGAGGAGATTAAGGGGGGATATGATCAACATGTACAAATATATAAGGGGTCCATCTAGTGAACTTGGTTTTTCAGTTATTCACTTTACGGTCAACACAGAGGACAAGGGGGAACTCTTTACGCCTAGAGGAAAAGAGATTTCGGCTTCAAATACGGAGAGGTTTCTTCACAGTAAGAGCTGTGAAAATGTGGAATAGACTCCCTCCAGAGGTGGTTCTGGCCAACTCAGTAGATTGCTTTAACCACTTCAATACCATATCCAAACAAAATTTTTATCATTTTTTTCTCACAAATAGAGCTTTCTTTTGGTGGTAATTAATCATCGTTGGGTTTTTTATTTTTTGCGATATAAGCGAAAAACAACGAAAATTCTGAAAAAAAACACTTTTTTTTTAGTTTCTATTGTAAAATTTTGCAAATAAGTAATTTTTCTTCATAAATTTGTGGCAAAATTTATACTGCTACATATCTTTGGTAAAAATAACCCAAATTAGTGTATATTATTTGGTCTTTGTGAAAGTTATAGAGCCTACAAACTATGGTGCCATTCACTGAAAATTGATCACATCTGATCACACCTGATGTACTGATAGCCTCTCATTTCTTGAGACACTAACAAGCCAGAAAAGTACAAATACCCCCCAAATGACCCATTTTTGGAAAGCAGACAGTCCAAGGTATTTCCTAAGAGGCATGGTGAGTTTTTTGAAGTTGTAATTTTTTCCCACAATTCTTGGGAAAATGAAGATTTTTTTTTTAACACAAACTGGTCAAATAACAGGTTATTTCTCTCACACAGCATATGCATAATTGCAACTACACCCCAAAATACATTCTGCTACCCCTCCCGAGTATGGCGATACCACACGTGTAAGACTTTTACACAGCCTGGCCACATACAGAGGCCCAACATTGAAGTAGCACCTTCAGGCGTTCTACAAGCATAAATTGCATATATCCTCTCTCAACCACTTATTACATTTTTGAAGGCCCTGGAGCACCAGGACAAAGGAAGTGTCCACAAAATGAGCCCATTTTGGAAAGCACACACCCCAACATATAATCATAAGGCATAATGAGTCTTCTGAATGGTTCATTTTTTTCCAGAAGCTTTTGTAAAAAATTTTGTACACAAAGTTGTTCATTTATAAGATATTTCTAACACATAGCATGTACATAGCAAAAATGATACCCCAAAACACATTCTGCTACTCCTCCTGAGTATGGCGATTTTTTAGAAGTGCAGTGGTCCACAGAGGAGAGCATAGGTCCAGGCAGCAGGCAGGAATGAGGTCAGCGACAGCCAAAGCAATCATCCAGGCAGCAGGCAGGAATACTGTCCATAGTTCGTACAGGCAGAGATAATGTCAGCACAGCCAGAGCACAGCCAAAGCACAGCCAAAGCACAGGTCCAGGTAGCAGGCAGAGGTGTCCCGGCAGAAATACTGTCCAAAGTCAGTAAAGGCAGCAGGCAGATATATGGTCAACACAGCCAAAGTATTGGTCCAAGCAGCAGGAAGAAACATGGTCCATAATGTCATGGGTCATTACAGGAAGCAATATGGTCAGCACAGCCAAAGTATTGGTCCAGGCAGCAGGAAGGCCATTAAGCTTAGGGCCAGGGGGACAGGGGTAGAGGCTTCTCCCACCCAAATCGCTTTGAAGCCTCCGGGCAACCAGACCCTGTTCTGGGAGCACAGAAAACGAAAAACTGGTTCTCTACTCAGAACGCTATTCTGAAGCCCCTCACATATGTAAGACCCCTGTGTACTGAAGTAGATGGCCAAAAGATCAATCCAAGTGGCAGGCAAAAACATGGTCAATTAACAGGCCAAGGTCGGTGCAAGTGGAAGTCAGAAACATGGTTTAAATCGGCAGGCAGAGGCATCGTCGGTAAACAGGCTGAGTTTGGTGCACGTGGAAGTCAGAAACGTGGTTTAAATCAGCAAGCAAAGACATCGTCGGTAAACAGGCCAGGGTCAGTTAATTAACATGGTAGCAGGAAAATGGGGAAATGGCAGTCTGTTAATAATAAGGGGAACTAATATTGGATGGATGATAATTTTTGAAGCAATCTCCGATGCACAGGCCAGGTTGGGAGGGACATTGGGGACAATAGCTGGTATCTCTTCTTACTCCTCCTCTGCTGCATACACGGCATTTCTTTTGGCGTCTTCTTCCAGATTCTGTGGGGGGAATGTGATAGGGAAAGTGTTGCTCGTGAGGTCGACTCACGCTATCAGAGCGAATGCTTCCTGGGGTGGGACCTCGTTGGTAAATGAGGGCAGTGACGATATCTTCAATATACTTGAGGTAGGTGATTTGTTGGTTTTGAGTTGCTTTTTGGTAGCAGATAAACGAAATAAAAAGGGTCATGTGATACGCAACTTTCTTGTACCAATAACGGGACTTTCTGGTTGATAAATAGGGCTGTAGCATCTGATCGTTTAAATCCACCCCCCATGCACATATTGTAATCGTGGACACATTCGGGCTTTACAATGGGGCCGTGTCTTCTTTGGATCTCCACCACGGTATCATTGTGGATGGAAGAGAGGATGTGTCTTTTTGTCAACAGATTTTGTGGGAATCTCTTTCGTTTTTTTTTTTTTAAAGTACCGCAGGCTGGGGTTTTTTTTACTATAAAGGGGACGAAAAAGGGGCAGGCTGGTATAATAGTTGTCGACATATAAATGGTATCCTTTGTCGAACAGGGGGTATGCGAGCACCCAGACAATTTTCCCACTGGTTCCAATATATGTGTGGCAATCATGGGGCTGGAACTGGGAGTCTTTGCCTTCGTAGATCCGGAATGTGAAGACATAACCAGTGGCTCGATCACATAATTTATTTAATTTCAGCCCATACCTGGCTCTCTTGCTTGGTATATATTGCTTGAAGTGCAGTCGGCCAGTGAAATGTATGAGGGACTCGTCCACACAAATTTTTTTGGTTGGGATAAAACCGCCTCTAAATTGCTGGGAAAAGGAATTGATTAGGGGGCTTATCTTGTACAATTTTGTTGTGGTTGGGACGATCTCAAGGAGGGCACTGTGAATTGTCATTGAAGTGGAGAAAACGCATAATCATGTCGTATCTTGTCCTGGACATGACAGCGGAATATATGGGCGTATGGTGGATGGGGTTGGTGGACCAATATGCATGTGCTTCGTTCTTTTTTGTAAGCCCCATATTAAATGTAAGGCCCAAAAACAATTTAAATTTGTCCGGTGTTAGGCATTGCCATTGGAACATGGGGGCATAGGAAGAATTGGGGTTGGCAGCAATAAATTGGGATGCATACAGGTTAGTTTGATCCACCATATTCTGCAGCAAATCTTGTGGGAAAAACAAAGAAAAATAATTAAATTGAGTTCAATTTGTAGTGTCGGGCTGCACACCTGGCTGTGCAGTGAAAGGGGGGATGATAGCGGATCCTGAGTTGGCAGGCAACCATAAGGGGTTTGCCAGGGCATCGGGAAGGTAGGACTGGGGCTGGGTTCTTCGGTTTGGGCGTGTGATTCCAGTACTTGTACTGGGCTCCTCTTCCTGGGGTCTGTCGCTTATAGTGGTGGGCAGATCTCCTGATCTTGGTCCTGATCTCATTCTTTTGGGAGGGACGGTTTCCTCAGAGAAATCTGAGACTCTGATCCACTATCCTCCACTGGCTCATATTCCGAACCAGAATCGGACGATGGGAGCTCCCCGCTGCTCTCATCATCCGACATGGTAAGAAGGGCATATGCCTCCTCAGGTGTGTAAACCCTTTGCGACATTATGGTAGTGCTTTTTCGCGGGCCTATGTAATGGTACTGCTTTTGGTCGTGGTGGTACCGATGTATTAGTGGCGGGCCTGTGTGGTGGTACCGAAAAGAGGGGACCCAAGGGGAAGGAACGGGACTGGTGCCAGTTCCACCCAGGGAAAAAGAATTCATCAACAAGGAACCAGCAAATTAGCAAAAATATGAAAAATTTAATATTGAAATTGAATAATTCCACATATACACCAAACACAAAATCAAAAAATATGACAATAAGTGAACCAAAACCTAACACTAAGAAAATAAAATAGACAACGTTGTCTAAAAACAGAACAACACACAGATGGCCACCACTAAACACACACAGAGACGCCCAGCTGAATTAATGAATGAAAGGAAACGCAACATAACATAAAAAGTCTCATGAGTATCTCAAAAGGTTGTAGGTCAAAGCTGGGAGATGGGTGTGTGCAGCCGTATGGTTGAGGGGAGTCCGCCTAGCAGGATGCCAGTGACAAGCCTTAGGTGAGCCTTGAGGTATATTACATGGAAATAGCTGGTTAAAGGACTAGCAGCTGGGTAACATACAGTGGCTAGTAATATGGGTAAGCGGTTGTGTAGAGACTGTACATAAATGGAGCTGTAGATGTGCCTGCATCGGTAATAATCACCGCATATAAACTGAGCAGTGGGTGGGAGACAGCTATGTAGCTATGGTGACGATAGTCACGATAAGAACATGAACAGATACAGTCTCACCAGTCCAGGGATACCGGAGTTCGGCAGGCATGTAGATCATTCCAGTCCTACTTGAACCATCTTAGGTAGTGCGGAACAGCTGCATCCAGATCAGGCCAACTGAATAGGGCTTCGTAGATCTGTGTACTCAGTTACCAGCAACGGTAGTGAGGAGCGGAGGCGTGTAAGGACTGTGTGGTGGTACTGATGGTGGTACGGGTGGTGGTGGCGGTACAGGTGGCGATACTGGTAGCAGGCCTGTGTGGTGGTATAGATGGTGGGCCTGATGGCAGTACCGGCGGTGGTACAATGGCGGTACTGGTAGCCCGTGTGGTGGTACCAATGGTGGTACTGATGGCGGTGAGCCTGTGACAGATGATTGACAGATGGGCTGATTGATTGGCTGGGCTGTTTGACAGGTCCTCTTTATTGGGGGGGGTCGTGTTGTGCACAGTATACAGACAGAACACTACACTGATATCTCACTTACTGATCTCTGCTCTCTCCTCACACGATCAGTGTGTGAGGAGAGAGCAGAGATCAGATAGTAACTGCTCCTGTGTTTACATTTGTGACCGGCTGTGATTGGACACAGCCGGTCACGTGGTAAACAGCCAATATCATTGGCTGTTTACCCTGATCGGGGAAGCGTTGTGTCCAAGGGACACCCGCCTTCCTCGATCCCTGCCCTGCACTCCTCCGGCGCCACGCCGCCGAGTTTGTTGTTACATGTGTTCGGCTGTGACTTTGACACAGCCGATCACGTGGTAAACAGCAAAATTTATTGGCAGTTTACCGTGATCGGGGAAGCGCTGTGTCCGAGGGACACACGCCATCCCTGATCGCCGTGCTGCGCGCACCCGCGGGGGCGTGCTAGGAGGTTGTCCTGCTGGACGTCATATGGCGCCCAGTCAGGATAACACAACCGCACAACAGTCAATCTGCTATAGGCCGGGGGGAAGTGGTTAAGAAAGGCATGGATTCTTTCCTAAATAGACAAAATATAACTGGGTACTAACATTTATATGTAAAGTTGATCCAGGGAAAATCCGATGGCCTGTCGGGGATCAGGAAAGAATTTTTTCCCCTACTGTAGAAAATTGGATCATGCTTTGCTAAGGTTTTTTGCCTTCCTCTGGATCAACTGTGGGTATAGGATTGGGTATATGGGATTGTAGGATATTATTTACTTTTAGGCTTAATGTACACGGGGTGCTGAGGCAACCTCCTCTGAACAAATTTTTTGACAGCTTCAAACCGGCGTTTAAAAACGCCCATTTTGCCGCGTTTGCATGCCACATTTTGCCGAGTTTGCGTCTAGGAGCGTTTATTTAAGATATCATGGCACCCTCCCAAAGCCCAAAAAACAGTATTTAACTATCTCAGCCATTCTGCGAGACCAGAGTGAGTAGCAGCAGCAGCTGAGAGAGCAGCAGTGTACTTGTATCTACCTTAATTTCAGTGCTTTTACTATGGATCCCATAATGAGCATATGTGAGGAAAAGTGCAAATTTTTAAATCTATTTAATTTTTAAATTGCAATTATTAGAATTTGTTTACATTGTTTTAAAAGCTGTATGTGTAATTTCATTTTATTTTTATTAATTTATTTTGTCTTTTTTATGCAAATTTTAATAGCAATTTTTAAAATATTTTTAATTAACCCTAACCGGAAACCCTATCTTGTTAGGGAAAACCCTAATCCTAACCTTAACCGCCTAACCCTAATGGGAAACCCTAACTGGAAACCATAACACTTACCATAACCCTAAACTTGTTCAAGGGGAAAACCCTACCCATAATGGGAAACCCTAACGGGAAACCATAACACTTACCTTAACCCTAAACTTGTTCTTCAAGGGGGAAAACCCTAGCCGGAAACCCTAACCCTAATTTGTTCTTCAAAGGGGAAAACCCGAACCCTAATGGGAAACCCTAACCGGAAACCATAACACCATAATCCTAAACTTGTTCTTCACGGGGAAAACCCTAACCGGAAACCCTAACCCTAACCGGAGACCCTAACTTGTTCAAGGGGAAAACCCTAACCATAAGCCCCTAACACCTAATGGGAAACCCTAACCGGAAACCATAACACTTACCATAACCCTAAACTTGTTCTTCAAGATGAAAACATTAACCCCCTAACCCTAATGGGAAACCCTAACTTGTTCTTCAAGGGAAAACTCCAACCCTAATGGGAAACCCTAACCGGAAACCATAACACATAACATAACCTTAAACCTGTTCAAGGGGAAAACCTTAACCCCTAACCGGAAACCCTAACTTGTTCTTCAAGGGGAAAAACCTAACCATCACCCTCAACCCTAATGGGAAACCTTAACCCTAACCAGAAACCATAACACTTACCATAACCCTAAACTTGTTCAAGGTGAAAACCCTAACCATAATGGGAAACCCCAACCAGAAACCCTAACGGGAAACCATAGCACTTACCATAACCCTAAACTTGTTCTTCAAGGGGAAAACCCCAACCATAACCCCCTAACCCTAATGGGAAATCCTAACCAGAAAGCCACTTGTTCTTCAAGACGAAAACCATAACCCCCAATGTGAAACCCTATTGGGAAACCATAACATTTACCATAACCCTAAACTTGTTCTTCAAGACGAAAACCCTAACCCTCTAACCCTAATGGGAAACCCTAATCAGAAACCCTAACACTTACCATAACCCTAAACTTGTTCTTCAAGAGGAAGACCCTAACCATAACCCCCTAACCCTAATGGGAAACCATAACACTTACCATAACCCTAAACTTGTTCTTCAAGGGGAAAACCCTAACCATAACCCCCTAACCCTAATGGGAAACCCTAACGGAAAACCATAACATTTACCATAACCCTAAAATTGTTCTTCAAGGGGAAGACCCTAACCATAACCCCCTAACCCTAATGGGAAACCCTAACGGGAAACTATAACACTTACCATAACCCTAAACTTGTTCTTCAAGGGGAAGACCCTAACCCCCTAACCCTAATGGGAAACCATAACACTTACCATAACCCTAAACTTGTTCTTCAAGGGGAAAACCCTAACCCTAATGGGAAACCCGAACTCTAACTAGAAACCCTAACGAGAAACCATAACCCTTACCATAAACCTAAACTTGTTCTTCAAGGGGAAAAATCTAACCATAACCCCTAACCCTAATAGGAAACACTAACCCTAAATTTCATGCAACTATGTTTGCTCAAGTTGTGGGTGAAGCTCAATGGTGGGCTCATCTGGTTGAAATTTTACATATAGGTCAAATTCCAATTATACTTTGGCTAACAGCAATGCTAGTGGTGTATTGGATTGGATCATGCTCATTAGAGGTATATAAATGGTCTATGAAGCATAGCAAGTAATTACAAGTTTTTAAGTTATTTTGTTTTCATCATTTGCTATCATTTTTAAGTTTTGTAATGTTAAAAAATAGGGCACCTGTAAAAACGCTTATAAACGAAATTGCGGCAAAACGCCGGTACCGCGTTTAGTGGTAAACTTCTGGGTCTGAACTAATTTTTTTGCCTTCAAAGAAAAGCCTATAAACGCAACTGCCTAAAAATGACATTAAACGAACCTGTGTACATGTACACATAAGATAACATTGGATGAGTTCAGGGGCAGCTGAAAAAGGCAGCCAACTGCCTCTGAACGTCCATTTACCAGCAGTAGTGTACATGAGGCCTTATGGTTGAACTAGATTGACTTGTGTCTTTTTTCAACCTGACTATGTAACTATGCAAGAACCCAGGAACAGTGAGTTAACCATTTAACACCTACACCACTGTGCACCACATGTCCCCCAAATAAAGAGAACCGGTCAGTGCGGCCCGCCGGCAGCGGGCCCGTCAGTGCGACCCGCCAGCAGCGGGCCCGTCAGTGCGACCCGCCAGCAGCGGGCCCATCAGTGCGACCCGCCAGCAGCGGGCCCGTCAGTGCGA
Organism: Lithobates septentrionalis; assembly: GCA_037952835.1. Classification (NCBI taxonomy): domain Eukaryota; kingdom Metazoa; phylum Chordata; class Amphibia; order Anura; family Ranidae; genus Lithobates; species Lithobates septentrionalis. Next base: position 4,099,026 of record JBBDGP010001127.1, read on the forward strand.
CCCGCCAGCAGCGGGCCCATCAGTGCGACCCGCCAGCAGCGGGCCCATCAGTGCGACCCGCCAGCAGCGGGCCCGCCTGCAGCGGGCCCATCAGTGCGGCCCACCAGCAGCGGGCCCGTCAGTGCGGCCCGCCAGCAGCGGGCCCGTCAGTGCGGCCCGCCAGCAGCGGGCCCGTCAGTGCGGCCCGCCAGCAGCGGGCCCGTCAGTGCGGCCCGCCAGCAGCGGGCCCGTCAGTGCGGCCCGCCAGTGCGGCTCGCCACCAGTGGGCCCGTCAGTGCGGCCTGCCAACAGCTGGCCCGTCAGTGCGGCCTGCCAACAGCTGGCCCGTCAGTGCGGCCCGCCAACAGCTGGCCCGTCAGTGCGGCCCGCCAACAGCTGGCCCGTCAGTGCGGCCCGCCAACAGCTGGCCCGTCAGTGCGGCCCGCCAACAGCGGACCCGTCAGTGCGGCCCGCCAACAGCGGACCCGTCAGTGCGGCCCACCAACAGTGGACCCGTCAGTGCGGCCTAATCAATGTACCAGTCACAGAGCCAACATCACTGCTGCCTATAAGCAGTTTACCCGCCATACAGCCGCAATCACCATGTCCAAAAAAAAAATAGCGAGAAGAAACTACTGGATCAGTGACTGAATCAAAGGAGGAAACAGTCCCTCCTAAAAGAATAAGACACTCAGAAGACCAGGCAACCACCAGCAGCGCAATAAACCCCAACGGCGCTAGAACCCAGGATGATAGGTCCAGTACCAGCATTGGAAATTCACACCAGACCCCAAGAATCAGAGCCAAAACACATCTTCCAGAAGCCCTGACAAACCCATTATGGCCGCCTTCCAGTTCAGGGTCAGCTACAATCCTGCCTTTCAGCCAGGTGTGCAGCCCAACAATGGGAAACACTAACCCTAAATTTCATGCAACTATGTTTGCTCAAGTTGGGGGTGAAGCTCAATGGTGGGGTCATCTGGTTGAAATTTTACATATAGGTCAAATTCCAATTATACTTTGGCTAACAGCAATGCTAGTGGTGTATTGGATTGGATCATGCTCATTAGAGGTATATAAATGGTCTATGAAGCATAGCAAGTAATTACAAGTTTTTAAGTTATTTTTTTTTCATCATTTGCTATCATTTTTAAGTTTTGTAATGTTAAAAAATAGGGCACCTGTAAAAACGCTTATAAACAAAATCGCGGCAAAACGCCGGTACCGCGTTTAGTGGCAAACTTCTGGGTCTGAACTAATTTTTTTGCCTTCAAAGAAAAGCCAGCAGCGGACCCGTCAGTGCGGCCCGTCAGCAGCGGACCCGTCAGTGCGGCCCGCCAGCAGCGGACCCGTCAGTGCAGCCTGCCAGCAGCGGGCCCGTCAGTGCGGCCCACCAACAGCTGACCCGTCAGTGCGGCCCGCCAACAGTGGACCCGTCAGTGCGGCCTAATCAATGTACCAGTCACAGAGCCAACATCACTGCTGCCTATTAGCAGTTTACCCGTCATACAGCCGCAATCACCGTGTCCAAAAAATAAATAGCGAGAAGAAACTACTGGATCAGTGACTGAATCAAAGGAGGAAATAGTCCCTCCTAAAAGTCCCTCCTGTGCAATTTTTCCGAAAGAGGATTTTTTTCAATTTGTTTTTCCTGGGCTCTGGGATCCAGCGCTTTGGTGCACAAATTTAAGTTACGCGAAAAGTTTCTGGCAGAGTCTTCTACAGGTCCAGGGAAGAGGATCCTGTGAGTAGGAACCCAGAACCCTGAAGGTTGTCACAACGCTACCCGCCGTGATGGGTAAAGGTTGGATCTATCTGTTCTCAGCAGTTCCAGCAGTGGCGGGGATAAGGTAAGTGAAGACAATCCTAAAGTATACACATTATGGATTATCTTCTTTTGAGCAGTTTGCATGTCTTACCTGGTTTACATCACTAGAGGGAGTAAGAGACATACCTGGTGTATACTTACATGCCATCCAAAATACACGCTCAGTGAAGCTGGTCTGAGAAGCCGCTCACCTCCCCTGCTGCAGGCTCTGCCACATAAACTGAAAGGGGGATCCCACGCAGTCCGGGGGTCCCGGGCAGTCCTTTGGTGGTCTCCCTTCTCCCCCCTCACCCCCGGCCATGACGATCCTACGCAGAGGTGCGCTTTTACGGTGCTTTCGGCGGGGAAGGAGGGGAGGTGTGGTTGCAGCGCCAGTGCGCAGATGCAAAGCGGCTTTTTATAAGCCCAGTACGCCGGAGCTCCTTTAAGAGGTGGGACACAGAGCTGTGGGCAGTAAGCATCTCAGTGGATTCGGATCCAGGCATACCCAAGACACCTACTTGGCATCAGGTTGTGCAGACTGAGCTAATGTTAATATTGTATGACTAAGGCACAACAGTGATTGCATTTGTACTAGTACCTCTGCTTTGTAGCTTAGGACTATATCTCCCTGCAACAGGGCTTCAGGGGGAAGTAAAAGAGGCACTAAGAAAGCGCTTAGATCTAGGGGTTCTGAACATGCCTGCAGGATACCATCCCCCCCTGAAAGACTGGAGGCAGCCTCACAGAATGAGTCTGTGCCCCTGTCAGGCTTTGCAGCCTCTCCCAATGTTAGAGTCCCTGTATATGTCACTGAAGACACTATGAAGGCTGCATTGGATGGTTTAGAAGGAAGGATTACTAATTTTATTACAGCTTCCTTAAAGAGTAGCAGAAAAAGGGGTAGATCCCCTCCCTCTGCTCTGGGTTCCCTATCGGATGAGCATTCTGATAATGATGAAATATCCCTATCTGGGGATGGGGATCAGGAGCAGTCGGACGATTCAGGGGAAGAGGAGAAGCTCTCTTCTGCCTCCCAGGCCCTCAAAGTACAGGTGCAATATTATACTGAGTTGGTGCTTACCACATACAGATTGCCCTTTGCTGAGGCTGCCATATCCTCTGTTTCCTCCTTGGGATCCCAGAAATCCCCACAGGCTGCGTATACCTTCCCAATTCATCCCTTGCTGGAGAAATTGTTATATGATGACTGGGGTCACCCAGATAAACTATTTTCTCCTCCTAAGAGGTTTTCTATGCTTTTTCCAGTGGAGGAAAAGTTCACTAAGAAATGGGGGGTGCCAGCAATAGATGTGGCTATTTCTTGTATGAATAAAAGCCTGACCTGTCCTGTGAACAATGCTCAGGGGTTCAAAGATCCAACTGATAAGAAGCTGGAAACTTTATTTAAAGCCTCCTAGTCTATGGCTGGTGCTGTGGTCCAGCCTGCGGTCGCAGCAGTTAGCTGGTGCCAGTTCCTCAAGGAACAAATGAAGCAGGTGCTTAACCTCCTCTCCACTAAGGAGGTCGAGGTTTATGCAGACCTTCCTAAAGCCTTGTGTTTTGCGGTTGATGCCATTATGGATTCTGTTCAGAAAGCATCCCGCCTTACTCTCCTGCTGGTACACATGCGCAGGGCCCTTTGGCTTAAGCATTGGCCAGCTGAGGCTTCATGCAAAAAATATTTGACTGGGTTCCGGTTTTATGGGGAACGCCTGTTTGGGGATGATCTGGACAAATATATACAGAAGATTACCGGGGGCAAGACCACGTTAGTGGTTAAAAAGAAGAATAAACATCCCTCATTTAGAAGTTCTCTTTCCACAGCCCCTGGAGCCTTGACCTCCAGGCAGTGGCGATGGCCTCCCCAGTCCAATACTAGGGGAAAGGTCCAAGGCCAAGCCCAAGGCCAAAAGAAGTCTTGGGGTCCAAGATCTTTTAATCAGAACCCTAAAGCCTCCCTATGAAGAGGCGCCCCAGCTCGGCTGAGTGGGGGGAAGGCTGCTGCAGTTTGCAGGCGCCTGGCGGGAAGTGATTCAGGACAAATGGGTAGTCTCCACGTTGTCTATGGGCTACAAGCTGGAGTTCCAGGAGCTTCCGCCATCTCGTTTCCTAAGGTCAAGAGTCTCCAGAGATCCAGAAAAGGGGAGGCCCTTGTTTCTGGCCTTAGAACGTCTATTATCCCAAGGGGTAATTATAGAAGTGACCCCAGAAGAGCAGGGCTCAGGGTTCTACTCAAACCTCTTTACGGTTCCAAAACTGAATGGAGATGTCAGACCTATTCTAGATCTAAAAGACCTGAATCAGTTCCTAGACATTCGTTCTTTCTGCATGGAGTCAACCGGCTCAGTAGTTTCCACCCTTCAGGGGGGAGAATTCCTGGCATCAATAGACATCAAAGATGCCTATTTACATGTGCCAATATTTCCTGCGCACCAAAGATTTCTAAGGTTAGTGGTGGATCAGCGCCACTTCCAATTCGTGGCCCTACCTTTCGGTCTTGCTACTGCTCCTCAAGTGTTCACAAAAATTCTAGACCCGCCCCTGGCATAACCGTGACAGCTTATCTGGATGATTTGCTACTCGTAGAACAGTCTGTAGCACGCTTAGACCGCAATCTGCTCAGCACAGTAGAGTACTTAGAGTACCTACTCTGGGTCCTCAATCTAGAGAAATCTTCCTTACAGCCCCTAAAAAGGCTGGAGTATTTGGGCATGGTCATAGACACAGTCCAAGCAGAGTCTTTTTACCCGGGTCAAAAGCCAAAGCCATAAAGGATTTGGTCCGGGTAGTCATAGCAAGGAAAAATCCCTCCATTAGTCTATGTATGAGACTGTTAGGGAAAATGGTGGCCTCTTTCGAGGCTGTTCCTTACGCCCAGTTTCACTCAAGGTCTTTACAGAGCAGCATCCTCTCTGCCTGGAACAAAAGAGTTCAAGCCTTGGATCTTCCAATGTGCCTATCTCCATGGGTACGCCACAGCCTCAATTGGTGGTTACTGACCAAGAATCTACTGAAGGGAAAATCCTTTGTTCCAGTTACTTGGAAATTCGTAACCACAGATGCCAGCCTAATAGGCTGGGGAGCAGTTCTGGAAGAAGATTCCACCCAGGGAAGATGGTCCAGAACCGAAAGGCTCTTGCCCATCAACATTCTGGAAATACGGCAATTCGCCTAGCCCTCAGGGTCTGGACTTGCAGGTTGTAGGGTTGTCCTGTTTGGATACAGTGCGACAATGCTACGGCAGTGGCCTATATCAATCACCAAGGGGGCACCAGGAGTCTGGATGCCCAAAAAGAGGTGAATCACGTTTTTCTTGGGCAGAGAGGCATGTTCCTTGCCTCTCTGCGGTCTTCATTTCAGGGGTAGAAAATTGGCAGGCGGATTTCCTAAGCCGCCAGCAGCTATGTCCAGGAGAATGGTCTCTACACCTCAACATATTTCAGGCCATATGTCGAAGATGGGGTACCCCGGATGTAGACCTGTTGGCTTCCAGGTTCAACAAAACACTGGACAGCTTTGTGTCAAGAACAAAGAATCCGCTAGCACAAGGGTCAGATGCCTCAACGATTCCATGGGATCAGTACTCTCTGATCTATGCGTTCCCTCCAGTTCCACTTCTCCCGCGATTCTTTCGGAGGGTCAAAAGGGAAGGAAAGCCAGTAATTCTGGTGGCCCCAGCTTGGCCCAGACGACCGTGGTATGCGGAGATCGTAAAATGGCAGAAGGAAGACCTTGGGTTCTTCTGCTGCGCCCAGATCTACACTCACAGGATCCAATATTCCATTCTGCCTTACGAATTCTGAATTTGACTGTTTGGCAGTTGAGACCCACACTCTGAAGGGTCGTGGCCTCTCGGGGCCAGTCCTGTCCACTCTAGTTAATGCTAGGAAGCTGGCCTCCAGGCTTATCTTCTACAGAATATGGAAGGCATATGTTTCCTGGTGTGAATCCAGAGGGTGGCATCCTAGAAAGTATGCCATTAGCAGGATTCTTGCCTTTCTTCAATTAGGCGTAGAGATGAAGCTGGCCTTGAGCACTATAAAGGGCCAGATCTCGGCCTTGTCGATATTCTTTCAGAGACCGCTTGCCTCTCATTCCCTGGTCCGGGCCTTTGTTCAGGGGGCACTACGCTTGAATCTGCCGGTTAAGCCTCCTGTGTGCCCATGGGATTTGAATTTGGTTTGGTCTGTTTTACAGGAACAACCTTTTGAACCGTTGCACCATGCTTTAGTTCTTTTGACAAAGAAATTGTTTTTTCTGGTAGCCATATCCTCAGCTAGAAGGGTATCGGAGTTAGCAGCTCTTTCTTGTAAAGAGCCATATTTGATTATTCATAAAGACAGGGTGGCGTTGCGTCCTCACCCGACTTTTCTGCCTAAAGTAGTTTCAGAATTCCATCTGAATCAAGATGTGGTCCTACCGTCCTTTTTTCCAGATCTGCAGTCCATGGGGAAGTTGTTACACTCTTTAGATGTTGTAAGAGCAGTCATAATCTATCTGCAGGCAATGGCTCAGATACAAAAGACTGATTGTCTGTCTATTCTGCCAGAAGGCCCCAAAAAGGGTTAGGCAGCGTCAAAATCCACTATCTCTAGATGGATTTGACAGGTTATTGTTCAGGCTTATGGTGTAAAGAAGATTCCTCCTTTTCAGGTTAAAGCGCACTCAACTAGCGCAGTTAGTACTTCATGGGCAGTGCATCACCAGGCCTCCATGGCTCAGATCTGCAAGGCTGCAACTTGGTCTTTAGTCCATACATTCACTAGATTCTATCAGGTGGATGTAAGAGGGCATGAGGATGCCGCTTTCGGGCGCAGTGTGCGGCAGGCAGCAGTATAGGTCCTCTTGTCCATTGGCGGTCCATGTTTCTGATCTGGGTCTCCCTCCCCTAAAATTTGGGCATTGCTCTGGGACATCCCACTAAGTAATTATTAAAGGATCTGTGTCCCATGATGTATGAACAAGAAAATAGGATTTTTTAAAAACAGCTTACCTGTAAAATAAGTAAAAACGGGGGTTATTCCTGCGCTACCAGATTGGAAAAAATGTTATATGGTCGTATAATCGACTTTTGAACCTATATGCAACCTCTATCACTGGGCAGCTGCATGCATCGAAAACAAGGGCTCAGACACAAACCCAAATCAAATGGTATAAAGAGAGAGGGGGGGGTGCTGCGCTATCCAAAGGGGTCTCAGCTTATAGGTGTTGATAATAATTCCTAGTATTCATAGATCACGAGGTTTTGAATAGTCAAAAACGTAAACAAATCGTAAAAAATCCCATGAATTGGAGTAGAGAGTATGCGTAGATGTAATGGCTCAAAAATGGTTACATATATGTTGATCCAACAGGTGATATAAGTATAAACACTGATGCATATGTTGATCAAAAAGTGAAAAAATATATAGGTAGAATCCCAATTCTGCATGTGTTAAAGTATTAAAGTACAATATATCCAAAGTGCTCGTGCTCTTGTGCCTTAAATAAGAAGATCAAACTTATACATATGCTAAAGTGCAAAGAATGGAGCAATAAAATAAAACAAGTCTTGTATCAAGTGAAACAAACAAAAATCAAGTGAAACAAACAAGAGAAGAGATATGGTCGCCTGATCCTCGTGTTGCGACCAGTGCGACAGTGCAAATATAGTGTGAATGGTCACGTGAGTAAATAAACCCACTCTAATTATTAGTGTCCAAAATAAATCGGTAATTCAAGTGTCCAAAAGAATGAATGGTGTTCAAAAACCAGTGCTCAAACACAATAATCAAATGACAGTGGGGTGTTGCTATGCAGATCAGACACTCTATGTCCTCTTCATGCAGCATGCACTAGTGTAGGTAATGGCCCCTTACCTAGCGGTGCTAGGTCAACCGCATATAAGTTGTTAACTCCCGGGGTCCTGGGTCTCTCCTGCGTCTCTGCGTCCAGACTTGCTGACTCTACAGGATCCTATTGGGGGCTGGGATATGTCTAGTTGTGGTCCTAGCTGGGGTCCTAGGACAGTGCGGCTCCTAGCTCCTCCTCCACATCATGTCTCCAGTGTATGTAAGATATAGGACAAGGTACCCAGATAGTGAAGTATGTTTTTTTAGGGTCACTTTATTCTCATATACAATGTACAGAGTACTCACATTAGCAGTTATTCTCATACAGCATGGTATCCTACGAGCAGCGAGCTCGCAATGCATTCAGCAAGGAAGGTAAAACGAAACAAGCCTATTCCGTCCCTACGCGTGACGTCACCGATCACGTGACTTCTTCAGGGGATAAACGAAATAGGCTGATGTTAGTCTTAAATAGTCTCTCCCATAGGAATAGATTGGCGGCCATTTTCTTGTAGCCGCGCCGGCCATTATTAGGTTTCCCATGTGCGCGGCCATTTTCTTGGTTGGTAAAGGGTATGGCAAATATATTCAGTGGGAGGAGGCCGAATTGTTGGTATGTTTCCATGGTGATGGAGCGGGACGTCCTTATCTCATTTGAGTATCTTTCAGAGATGGTTGTTACACAACAGCACACTCTGAAAAGGTGCAGACCCGCTGACATGTAGTTTAAATAGAGAGCTAATTGTGGGTTCTGGTTCTGTGTAACATTGTGAATGGGGTATATATAAAATCTTTATTGTAAATATTAAAAGTATTAAAAATGAACTTTAAAAAGAAAAAGAACACTTAGGTTCTCAGTATAAAAAACTTATATAAAACTCCAGGGGTATATTAATCGGTAAAGAGGACCAGTTCGTTCTATATAAAATCTGTGTATATAGAAAAGGGGTGGTACAAATGGTGATTGGTTAGTTAGCTACTTCACAGGGAGGTGGTGGAATAGGCTTATTTCCCCTATCCTGTAAACAACACACTTGAATAAGCGGGAGGAGGGGGGGGGGAGTGAGGGGAATCATCAGGGGAAACAAAATATCAACATACAGATTATATGTATTAAAAAGTGGTAAGAGATTGTCATGCACACTACGCATTGGGAATCGCATAAAAAATCGCATTAAAAATCACTTAAAAACAGTCGCATTAAAAATCGCATAAAAATCGCATTAAAAGTCACTGAAAGACAGTCGCATTAAAAATCACTTAAAAAACAGTTTAAGTCGAACTCAATGTTCAAACCTCTCGGGGCAAAAGTGTCTAAGGTATATATCCACTTGGATTCTAGTTGGCTGAGGGTTCTTACTTTGTGACTTCCCCGCCAATGTCTCACATACGGTTCAAGTCCCCAAAATTTTAATTGTGTGGGGTCTTTGTTGTGACACAGCAGGAAGTGTTTGGAAACACTGTGTTTGTCATAGCCCTTCAGGATGTTATTCACATGTTCCTTAATCCTGACTCTGAGGGGTCTTTTGGTGCGGCCTATGTATTGTAGGCCGCAACTGCATTCTAGAGCGTATACTGCTCCCTCTGTGTTGCAGCAAATGAACTCTTTAATCTCGTATGTCTCTCCAGTGCTATTTGATGCAAAATGGAGTTTCTTTTCATTTGGGCGCTTAGTTCTTAAGCACGCGAAACACCTTTTGCAGGGGAAAAAACCATTGCGTGTGAAGAAGGAGATCATTTTCTTTGGGGGGTCAATAACGTTTTTTACGATTTTGTCTTTCAAGGTGGGGGCTTTTTTGTATATGAATCTGGGATTGCGGGGAAGTTTATCTTGCAGGTCTTTGTCGGCCAAAAGTATATGCCAGTGTTTCCTAATAATTTTCTCTATTCTTTTATGTTGAACGTTAAAATCCAAAATTAGTGGTGCTAGCACAGATTCCGTTTCTTTCCTGATTTTGTCTCTGATAAGTTCATTTCGATCCATATTTTTTACTTCCAATATCTTCTTTCTTATAAATTGCTGATCGTATCCTTTGTTGGTAAATTTCTGTGCAATATGCTCTGCCTGTTCCAGGTAGGTATTTAAGTGGGTACAGTTTCGTCTGACTCTCATAAGTTGGCCTTTGGGGACATTGAACAGCCAATTCCTGTGGTGACAGCTGTCTCTCGGGAGGTAGCTGTTTCTGTCCACTGTTTTAAAGTGCGTGCTAGATGATAATTTGCCGTGTTCCTGTATGATGTCTAGGTCTAGGAATGTCACCTTTTCTTCGCTAATTTCCCAAGATAACCTGATATTTCGGTCATTAGTGTTCAGATTCTCCAGGAATATCGTGAGTTGGTCTACTTCACCTTTCCAAAGTATAAAAATATCGTCAATATACCTCTTGTAGATGGCTAGTTCAGTGGGTCTGTTCTTAAAAACATTTTGCTCCTCCCACAGGGCCATGAAAAGGCCTGCCACGCTTGGGGCAAACTTGGCCCCCATGGCTACTCCTGTTCGTTGGTGGTAATAATTTTTATTGTACCAGAAGTAGTTATTCTTAAGACAAAAGTCTAGACATTTCACTAGAAACTTCCTTTGGACGCAGGGTAATTCGGTGTATAGTCTAAGGCCCCATTTTGTGGCTTCGCATGCTTGATGGTGAAGTATCACTGTATATAAGGAAGAGACATCTGCCGTGGCTAGGATCCAGGGTCCTTCTTCTTTCGGAGTTTCTTCTAATATTTGTAGCATCTGCTTCGTATCTCTGAGGTATGCCTCTGTGTTCTGGACCGCTGGCTGTAGGAACACGTCGATATATTGTCCAATCCTTGATGTTAGAGAGTCTATGCCGTTTACAATGGGTCTTGGTGGTGGATCCGTCTTGTTTTTATGTATTTTCGGCAGTGAGTATATGATTGGGGTTCGGCAGGAGTCCGGTATCAGGTAACGGGCTTCCTTTTTATTTAGTATGTTTTTCTTGATTCCCAGGCACACCACCTTTTCTAATGCCTTCCTGCACTTGAACATTGGATTACTTAGCAGTCTACTGTAGGTCGTCTCATCTTCCAGCATCTTGGTCATGCTCGTATGATATTGCTCTTTGGATAAAATCACGATTCCCCCTCCTTTGTCAGCTGGTCTTATGACTAGATCTTTCCTTCTTGTTAATTTCTTAATACCGCTTTTTATATGCTTTGGTTCTTCTTTCTTTTTGATTTTTAAAACTTTAATATCATCTAAAACAACTTGTTTAAAAACTTCAGTGTACTTGTTGTTTTTTACAGGTGGATTAAAAACAGATTTATTTCGTAGTGTGCTGTGTACAATCTCTTCATCATAGGGTACCGCATGAGGAAATAGGGGTTCTGGACAAAGGATTGAAATATGCACCCTACAAGAATATGGACAAATTCCAAACTTATTTGGGAATTCAAAAATTCGTGAGAAAACTGAACATTGCCAAGTACATGGCAGGAAACCCAGTAAGGCCCAGATATACGGTACCCTATGATGAAGAGATTGTACACAGCACACTACGAAATAAATCTGTTTTTAATCCACCTGTAAAAAACAACAAGATCCTAGCCACGGCAGATGTCTCTTCCTTATATACAGTGATATTTCACCATCAAGCATGCAAAGCCACAAAATGGGGCCTTAGACTATACACCGAATTACCCTGCGTCCAAAGGAAGTTTCTAGTGAAATGTCTAGACTTTTGTCTTAAGAATAACTACTTCTGGTACAATAAAAATTATTACCACCAACGAACAGGAGTAGCCATGGGCGCCAAGTTTGCCCCAAGCGTGGCAGGCCTTTTCATGGCCCTGTGGGAGGAGCAAAATGTTTTTAAGAACAGACCCACTGAACTAGCCATCTACAAGAGGTATATTGACGATATTTTTATACTTTGGAAAGGTGAAGTAGACCAACTCACGAGATTCCTGGAGAATCTGAACACTAATGACCGAAATATCAGGTTATCTTGGGAAATTAGCGAAGAAAAGGTGACATTCCTAGACCTAGACATCATACAGGAACACGGCAAATTATCATCTAGCACGCACTTTAAAACAGTGGACAGAAACAGCTACCTCCCGAGAGACAGCTGTCACCACAGGAATTGGCTGTTCAATGTCCCCAAAGGCCAACTTATGAGAGTCAGACGAAACTGTACCCACTTAAATACCTACCTGGAACAGGCAGAGCATATTGCACAGAAATTTACCAACAAAGGATACGATCAGCAATTTATAAGAAAGAAGATATTGGAAGTAAAAAATATGGATCGAAATGAACTTATCAGAGACAAAATCAGGAAAGAAACGGAATCTGTGCTAGCACCACTAATTTTGGATTTTAACGTTCAACATAAAAGAATAGAGAAAATTATTAGGAAACACTGGCATATACTTTTGGCCGACAAAGACCTGCAAGATAAACTTCCCCGCAATCCCAGATTCATATACAAAAAAGCCCCCACCTTGAAAGACAAAATCATAAAAAACGTTATTGACCCCCCAAAGAAAATGATCTCCTTCACACGCAATGGTTTTTTCCCCTGCAAAAGGTGTTTCGCGTGCTTAAGAACTAAGCGCCCAAATGAAAAGAAACTCCATTTTGCATCAAATAGCACTGGAGAGACATACGAGATTAAAGAGTTCATTTGCTGCAACACAGAGGGAGCAGTATACGCTCTAGAATGCAGTTGCGGCCTACAATACATAGGCCGCACCAAAAGACCCCTCAGAGTCAGGATTAAGGAACATGTGAATAACATCCTGAAGGGCTATGACAAACACAGTGTTTCCAAACACTTCCTGCTGTGTCACAACAAAGACCCCACACAATTAAAATTTTGGGGAATTGAACCGTATGTGAGACATTGGCGGGGAAGTCACAAAGTAAGAACCCTCAGCCAACTAGAATCCAAGTGGATATAAACCTTAGACACTTTTGCCCCGAGAGGTTTGAACATTGAGTTCGACTTAAACTGTTTTTTAAGTGATTTTTAATGCGACTGTCTTTCAGTGACTTTTAATGCGATTTTTATGCGATTTTTAATGCGACTGTTTTTAAGTGATTTTTAATGCGATTTTTTATGCGATTCCCAATGCGTAGTGTGCATGACAATCTCTTACCACTTTTTAATACATATAATCTGTATGTTGATATTTTGTTTCCCCTGATGATTCCCCTCACTCCCCCCCCCCCCCTCCTCCCGCTTATTCAAGTGTGTTGTTTACAGGATAGGGGAAATAAGCCTATTCCACCACCTCCCTGTGAAGTAGCTAACTAACCAATCACCATTTGTACCACCCCTTTTCTATATACACAGATTTTATATAGAACGAACTGGTCCTCTTTACCGATTAATATACCCCTGGAGTTTTATATAAGTTTTTTATACTGAGAACCTAAGTGTTCTTTTTCTTTTTAAAGTTCATTTTTAATACTTTTAATATTTACAATAAAGATTTTATATATACCCCATTCACAATGTTACACAGAACCGGAACCCACAATTAGCTCTCTATTTAAACTACATGTCAGCGGGTCTGCACCTTTTCAGAGTGTGCTGTTGTGTAACAACCATCTCTGAAAGATACTCAAATGAGATAAGGACGTCCCGCTCCATCACCATGGAAACATACCAACAATTCGGCCTCCTCCCACTGAATATATTTGCCATACCCTTTACCAACCAAGAAAATGGCCGCGCACATGGGAAACCTAATAATGGCCGGCGCGGCTACAAGAAAATGGCCGCCAATCTATTCCTATGGGGGAGACTATTTAAGACTAACATCAGCCTATTTCGTTTATCCCCTGAAGAAGTCACGTGATCGGTGACGTCACGGGTAGGGACGGAATAGGCTTGTTTCGTTTTACCTTCCTTGCTGAATGCATTGCGAGCTCGCTGCCCGTAGGATACCATGCTGTATGAGAATAACTGCTAATGTGAGTACTCTGTACATTGTATATGTGAATAAAGTGACCCTAAAAACACATACTTCACTATCTGGGTACCTTGTCCTATATCTTACATACACTGGAGACATGATGTGGAGGAGGAGCTAGGAGCCGCACTGTCCTAGGACCCCAGCTAGGACCACAACTAGACATATCCCAGCCCCCAATAGGATCCTGTAGAGTCAGCAAGTCTGGACGCAGAGACGCAGGAGAGACCCAGGACCCCGGGAGTTAACAACTTATATGCGGTTGACCTAGCACCGCTAGGTAAGGGGCCATTACCTACACTAGTGCATGCTGCATGAAGAGGACATAGAGTGTCTGATCTGCATAGCAACACCCCACTGTCATTTGATTATTGTGTTTGAGCACTGGTTTTTGAACACCATTCATTCTTTTGGACACTTGAATTACCGATTTATTTTGGACACTAATAATTAGAGTGGGTTTATTTACTCACGTGACCATTCACACTATATTTGCACTGTCGCACTGGTCGCAACACGAGGATCAGGCGACCATATCTCTTCTCTTGTTTGTTTCACTTGATTTTTGTTTGTTTCACTTGATACAAGACTTGTTTTATTTTATTGCTCCATTCTTTGCACTTTAGCATATGTATAAGTTTGATCTTCTTATTTAAGGCACAAGAGCACGAGCACTTTGGATATATTGTACTTTAATACTTTAACACATGCAGAATTGGGATTCTACCTATATATTTTTTCACTTTTTGATCAACATATGCATCAGTGTTTATACTTATATCACCTGTTGGATCAACATTTATGTAACCATTTTTGAGCCATTACATCTACGCATACTCTCTACTCCAATTCATGCGATTTTTTACGATTTGTTTACGTTTTTGACTATTCAAAACCTCGTGATCTATGAATACTAGGAATTATTATCAACACCTATAAGCTGAGACCCCTTTGGATAGCGCAGCACCCCCCCCCCCCTCTCTCTTTTTACCTGTAAAATACTTTTTTTGGGAATACATCACAGGACACAGAGCTCCCGCCCCTCTTCGGGATTATACGTTGGGACACTTATTGCTTTGCTACAAAACTGAGGTGTTCTCCATATGGGAGGGGTTATACAGGGGAGGAATTTGCCTTGTAATTAGGGTTGCCAGTGTCGAATCACCTGATGGTGACTATCTAACCCACTAAGTAATTAACAAAAGCTCTGTGTCCCGTGATGTATTCCCAAGAAAAGGATTTTACAGGTAAGCGGTTTTAAAAAATCCTATATAAAAAAAACCCAGTGGTGATTAAATACCAGCAAAAGACAGCTCTATTTGTGTGAAAAAAAATTATAAAAATGTTGTTGGGGTACAGTGTAGCATGACTGAGTTATTGTTATAGTGTGAGAGAAAAAAAGCTGAAAATTGGTCTGGGTGGGAGTAAAAGTGCTCTGTATTGAAGTGGTTAAGATTTTACAGTGGTTTACACACCACACTGCATAGCCAAGAAGGTCACACAAGTACTCACTGGACACAGCTTTTTATGTCATCTATCAGTTTTTTGGTAATTGAATGAGCATTACTGCGGAAATGTGGATCTGCATTTGCTTTTCCATTCCTGTAAGCTGCCCAAACACCTCTAGCTCCTGTTTCCAGTCCACGGAAATGTTGGATATCACTGCAAATATATTATAGTACCACTGCCCCCTCCAATGCATAATCTCCTGCTCAGTCAGATTCAGCCTTCAGACTGTTTTATGAAAATAATTTTAAAGTTAACCTGTCATTAAATAGCCATTTAAAACTTAGTGATTGTAAACATTCATTTTTTTATTTTTTTTTTAAAACAAAAATGCCATACTTACAGTAGCTGTTCTGTGCAATGGTTTTGTACAGAGCAGTCTGGATCCTCCTCTTATTGGGTCCCCAATCAGTGCTCCTGGCTCCTCCTCCTGCTGAGTACCCCCATAGCATGCAGCTTGCTATGGGGGCACTTGTGCGTGCTGGCATTCGAGCCATCTCTGTGTCCATAGACACACAGAGCATGGCTCAGCCAAAGAGGAGGAAGAGAGCCCAGGGTGCCTCAGCTCTCTTGCACATTGCCTGATTTAGATCAGGCTCAAGTAAAAGGGGATTTGGGAGGGAGCTGCATACTGAAGGTT
The DNA here is from genome assembly GCA_037952835.1 of Lithobates septentrionalis. Classification (NCBI taxonomy): domain Eukaryota; kingdom Metazoa; phylum Chordata; class Amphibia; order Anura; family Ranidae; genus Lithobates; species Lithobates septentrionalis. Next base: position 4,114,735 of record JBBDGP010001127.1, read on the forward strand.
TTTTGCCTTAATGCCGAGAATGCATTAAGATAAAAGACCTTCAGGCTTTAGAACCACTTTATGTAAACTCCTGTAATATCAAGCATCGCATCATAGTCAAACTCTACTAAAAATATAAATATAAGCTATTTGGCACAACATTGTGTTTTCTTTAGCAGTTAGGGGGCAGCACAAGCATTCTTCTTATCATTCTTCCTAGGTTCTGTGGGCAGGAAGTTGGAGGTGGGGTTTCATGGTTTGAATGAGAGGAGCATCGCCACTGCTCCATATGAATCTGCAGTGGCTTTTGTGACAAGTCTTCTGCCAGAAACTTCTGTCAATAAAGCTGGTGGGGATGTGTGAACCAGGCTGACTAAGAGACCTATAGACAAGCTATGCCATTGCAGCTGTGAAGCTTCCATTTTGGGTCAAGGGATGCAAACTGACCATGGCAGCACAAATCTGCCTCTGTGCTTGGCGTGGTCAGGAAGCTAAAGGAAGACAAAAGGGACTATAAGCATCATCGAGTGTTGACTACGGATTGAGGACATAATATGAATATAGGTAACGTACTATGATTAGTAGGGACAAAGGAAGGCAGTAACAGACTTTATTATTAAGGTTACATACGCTAAGGTTTTTCAGCTCCTTGAACAACAGTTTGGACCTGCCAATAACATTCTATTGCCCACACTAGAAAAATGAAATCCATATGGTTGCTACGGGTGATCAGTTTAACGAACTTAACAGTCTCAAAATTACATAGGCAAGGTTGAATAAAGACACTGGTCCATCCAGTTAAAAGTGTGTGTGTCTACAATTTCCCATATCCCTGTATATTGCCAAGATGCCCATCCAACAGTTTTTTTAAATTGACACTCCCCCAACTGACACCAACTGTGGAAGGGCATTCCACATCCTTACTGAAGTAACAGTAAAGAACCCCTTACGCATGTAGCACCCTCTACCTTAGGTAGGTAGGTGCTAGTGTAGGTTTTTGTGTAAGCTGCCAGCGCAGGTAAATTTGAACAGGCCTATGCTGTGAGCTAGGCCTGTTTGTTTTGATTGGAGGGCAGGGGATTGGCTTAGTATAGCAGTAGGTGACTGACACGTACTTCAGCTCTTGGGCACCTCCTCTCCAGGGAGAATGTTCTGGAAAAGGGGCAGGGCAGAGAGCTAAAGTGACATTGGGTACATGTGAGGAGCTCTGACCAATCCCCAAATAGGATTGGCAGGGGGCAGGCCTCCTACATATACCCATGGTCAGCCTGCTGGGGGAGCTGTTGGATGGGTGAACTGGATGATGGAGTGTTAGACTGTCGTGTCTGAGGAAACCCCCTTTCTGGGGGGGTGTACTTCAGGCGGGGAGCTCGGGAGCTGGGAGGGAGCCTTCCCTTACAGGGCCATGGAGAAGCGTCCTGGAACAGGAGTTGGAGGAGACAGTTGGTCCACACGTTGGGAGTAAAGTCATTCAGGAAGGATCCAGGGCAAGTGTCGGTGAGTGGAAAGCATAGTGGAAAGCTCTGGAAGAGGCATGCCAGGGGAGCTGGATGTAGAGCCAGAGGGAGGGACTGTGGGAGTTTGTGTCAAATCGATGCAGCCATGAGGGAGGGCAGGATTTGCAAGTTGGACTTGCTGGGATCAGTAGTCCAACAAGTACATTTATTCTTCTCAAGTAAATCGGTTGCTACCACAAAGGGGTACTACAGGCCCCGGCCTACAAAGGGCCATCAAGTAAAGACACTGGGACTTATTCAGAGTGAGGCCTAGTCATGTTCTGATGGTGTGACAGGATTACTAAAATTGGACAGTAAAGTAGTGTGCTGGAGGAAGTGAGCTGGAAGAAGTGTTCTGAGGTAAAAGTCTGTCAAGTTTAGGGTCAGCCATCTTGTTCTTCTGAGAAGTGTGACGCAGTTACTTTTATCCTACAAAGTACAATTTATCCTATGGGCATCCCATGCCCCTTTTCCCCAACCAAGTTCAATCCCCTAATAAAAACAAAAACAAGCAAAAGACTGTTCATTGACTGAGAAATGTGTATAATGGAGGTCTGGGAGCAGGGTGAAATGTGTGGATGCTGTAACACATAGCAACCCCGCGGGGCCATCTCTATATTTGGAGGTCCCACTGAGACCCCACCTTCATGGTTAACCTGCAGGCCGTTGCCCCTAGCAACGCAGAAAGGGGAGAATGGGAGACTTTGCTTGCTCTGTCACCTAGAGGATTCAACTATGGGAAAAGACCGTTTGCCTGAAAATCAGATTTTACAATTGCCGTTGCCAATACCAACCATCTGGGATTGTTAGTGTTACTGCCCCCCCCCCACTACCCAGTTACTCCAATCAGTTCTGGGGTGGACACTTGTGATTAACCTGCAACTCAGTGACTGTAAAACATGTGCCATTACCCGTGGCAACCATGGCGGACAAACGCGCCTATGGATTACAAATATGTCCAGCGCTCTGTATGGCGCGGACATTACCCACTGCATTGCAGATTTTCTGAACTTTTCTATTAACTCCTGCTTGACAACAGTAAAGGGAGAGTGAGAATGTCGCCTGCTACCCCTGGTGACGGAACGCATCCTGGGGTGCCTTCGGCGGGACTTTTCTATGCTCGTCCTATACAGAGAGACATTAGAGATTGACTTTATTGTTGCCGAGGGCAAAACTGCTTCCTGCATTGAATGGCCACATGTATTCTTTAGCGACCTAAGGTTAAATAGTTTCCCTCCAATGCTCCAAAAGTCACCATTCAAACATTTGTATATTGCGTTCATGTCCCTTCTTCAAAACCTTCTCCAGAGAGAATCCCTGGAATTCATAAAGACTGGTGCAGATAGATTTTGTAAAAGTGTCTCACGTGAATTGTAAAAGTGGCACAGAGTACCTAAAATACAAGTGCCTGTCTAGAATTTGTACTTGAATTTGGCACACGCTGTGCCACTTTTAGAACGCAAGTGAGATACCTCAGCAAAATTTGTCTGCATCAGGGGCTCTCTCTGTACACAAAAAGAGTTAAATAGATCCACTTTCGTAAGATACGATCTATCTGTATTTTACTTTGAATTTGATGCAGGCATTGCACTACAAATGTGAACGTAGCACATTTTAAAACTACCTGAATTTAGCAGACAAGTCGCTTGCAGAACCAAAAGTGTCACAAATGTATTATGAATTTGGCGCAACAGAGTAACAAAAGGGATTAATGTAAAAATCATTGTGCAGCAGCTTATGGAATTCCCTCCCAATAAGTTGAATGTTTGTAGTCGTTCCTAATCATAAAGGTCCTCCAGCTCCCTTATTAGCTTTGCTGCCCTTCTCTGGATTCTCTCCAGGTCCAGCACATCCTTCCTGAGGACTGATGACAAGAACCGGATGGTATACTCAAGATGCGTATGAGCCAAAGTTTTGTAATGTGGTAGAATTATAGTCTTATCGCTTGAGTAGAAACCATTTTTAATGCATGGTAATAGTCTGCTAACCTTGGTTGCTGCAACTTGGCATTGCATGATATTGCTGAGCCCGTCATCTACTAGGACACCCAAATCTTTTTCCCATCTGTGATTTCCCAAAAGGGTCTCCTCCTAGCAAGAAACTTGCATTCATATTCTTAGCCCCAAGTACATTACTTTACATTTTTCAATAGTAAACCTCATTTGTCATGTACTGTAGTTGGCCAACCTTTAATTTTATGAAGGCCTTCTTGTAAAGTTGCTATATCCTGTTGTAAAGTTATTACCCTGCTTAGCTTTGTATTATTAGCAAGCACTGAGACCGAACCATTTATACCAGCCTCAATATTATTTATGAACAAGGTAAAAAGAATTGGTCTCAGGACAGAGCCTTGGGGTACCCCACTTAAAACTCCAGAGCATTCTAAAGATACACTATTACCACCCTCTGGATGCACACTCCTGTAACCAGTTTTCTATCCAGGTAACATACATAAATCAGAACCAGTGAATGAACAGATGAGCCCATGTACCTGCATTGTGGTATTGTCCACAATCATGCTCTCAAAAGTGATGTCTGGGTAGGCAGAAGCCACCTCCTTGCAGCATTGAAGAAAAAGGCCATCTCCCAGCTTCCTGTGAAAAAAAAAAAAGAAGAACTTGATAGGAGATCCTGAAAACCTATATATCATCTTGCGGTCATATCTGTATCATACATGATGTTGGCCTTGTGCACAGCTGTGATCTTCTTTCTTCCTTTTTCTCTGGCCAGTTTGAAGGCATATTCTGCGATACGTAGAGAATTAACTCGGGTGATGATCTTCAGACTTTCCACAACTCCAGACACACTCTGCACAAAATAAAACAAAAATGCATTTGAATTTATTGCACAAGTGTTTTGTACCTAAAACATTAACGTTGTGGTAAAATCTATATATTCTATGATCTTAGGTCACATCAGATATGTGCCGATGTGTGCACCAAAAAGGGAATTCTTGGAATTTTGGTACTTCTCAGTCATATTTCTAATATCGAATTACAGACTACCCCTCGCATCATAGCTCTTCAAGCAACACTTTCTGAAGCAAAAACTTTATCATTCCTTTTCACTGTGCTCCCAGTTTTCCATGCCACTCAAACAGTTTCTCTGGAATACAGAGCACCACGTTAGGATCCAAAAGGTGACATGGGAGGTTAAATAGGTGGATTATTATAAGCAACTCTAAAGAAAAGTCTTAGGCCTCATGCACACGGGATGTTAAAATAACGTTATGAAAACACCAGTATTTTAGCAGTGATTTTTTTTTTTTTTACTTTTTTGAGCTTTTTTCAACGTTTTTGCAATAGCGTTCTTTAGCGTTTTTCCGCGTTTTTTTTTTTTCAAAATTTTTTTTTTTCAATGGATCAAAAACATTAAAAAACGTTGGTGAATGACGTTTTTGAGCGTTTATCAGCGTTAGAGCGTTTTTACAGCTGAAAAACGTCTCTCAGAACCCACTGGTCCTGGGTTTTTTTTACAGCTTAAAAACGCCTATGCCATTTGCAGCTCAAAAACGCCTAGGTGGGCATGAAGCCATAGACTAACATAGACAGGCCTTTTTTTTTTTTTCCCAAGAAAAAGTTTATTGAAGGATGTATATCAGAATACAAGCTTATTAAGTGAAATTACATCAAGTTACAGTACATGGATAGCAAATGTATAAAGCAATAACTAGTAAGTAGAATCAGATAAAATAAATAAATAAGTAAATAAATGAATAAATAAATAAAAATAAGATATTAGATAAAAGTAGTAAGATAAAATAGAGAACAATAGATAATAACCATAGAGACATGGTAATTTAAATTATAATGAAAGCTTGGCCTTCCACATGAAAAAAAAAACAGATCTAATCTATAATAAGTTTAGAAGGATTCCAATACATTAATACGTTTGTGATTAATAAGAGAGCGGAAAACAAATAAGGTTAATTTTCTCTATAAATCGGAATATGACCTGGGTAATATTTAATAAAGAAGTCGGGTATATTCAGAAGTTGTTTGAAATTGTTGCCAGCAAGCCCATGTGTTTCTAAATTTTGTAGATGAGTCATGAGCTTGGTGTATGAGCTCTTCCATTAAAGCTATTTTGTTTACTCTGGCTATCCAATTTGTAATTGTGGGTGGATTGGGAGATTTCCAGAGGGCCGGAATACAAAGTTTTGCAGCATTAATGAGATGTTGAACTAATGATCTGTGGTAAATTTTCATCGGTAAATTAGAATGATGAAGTAAGGCTTGGGCTGGGGAGAATTCTAAGCGTATAGTTGTAATTTGGGTGATATATTGGAATACATCAGTCCAGAATTTCATAATCGAGGGACATTCCCACCAAATGTGAAGAAGTGAACCTTCCTCCTGATTACATCTCCAGCAAATGGATGGGGTACTCGGATTAATTTTGTTTAACTTGAGTGGAGTGTTATACCATCTGGAAAACAATTTAAAACCGTTCTCTTGTACATTCACATTAATTGAACCTTTATGTATTATTGTGTATATCTTTCCCCATTCTCTGTCAGAAAGGTTGATAGAAAGATCTCTTTCCCATTTTGAACTTGCAAGATTCGATTTAGGCTTTTGGTCATCGAAAAGAATGGAGTAGATAGTTGACATGAGATGACGTTGTGGTTCTAATTGAGAACAAATGGATTCGAAATGTGTTCGTTCCCTTGAGAAGGCTGATCGAGATTGTGGGGTGGTTAGATAATTTTTGAGTTGCATATATGACCATAAAGAAATCTGACTCTCCGTCCTTCGAGTATTCAATGTAGATAAAGGAAGGAGAGTGTTTTGGTCAAAGAAGTCTTCTGCTTTTGGATTGTCATTAGGTCCCAATTCTGATAAAAAAGGATCTAACAAAGTCTGGAGAAAATTCAGGATTATGTCTAATCGATGTGAGTGGACTTGGGATTGAAGAGATATGGTATTGACGACAAGTACTGGTAAAAACATGTAATGTATTGTTAATTAGTGGATGTTGTTTACATTGTTTTGGAATATTTCTAGTAGGTATCCAGGCTATATTTTGGAGTGGAAAATTTGAAAAGGCCTGTTCAATAGAAATCCAAGCTTTGGTGGTAGTATGTACATTCCAATCTACTACTCTGGCCAATTGACATGCCAGATAGTATTTTCGAATGTCCGGCAATTCCAATCCGCCTTTCAATTTAGGTAAGGATAACCTGTCAAAGCTTAATCTAGCTCTTTTTCCATTCCAGATAAATTTAGAACAAGCTTTACGGAAAAATAATTAAATGAATTTCGCGCAATATTAGTAAGGGTGATGGGTGTGGTGGGGACAAAAATAACTATTAAGGTGTCTATGTAAATAAGTGGGATCATCAATCTCTATGTTGGACCATATACTTATTACCACTAATTGACATTCGAGTGAAAGTGCTGTATTAAAGTGAAAACGTGCCAATGTCTAAATGCCAAAAAAAGGGGGGCAATTATAATGCCAGCAAGGTTAAAATACCATAAATAAATTAACGTGAATGGATACTGGTGAATGAAAATCCTTGTGTAAAATCCTTAAAAAAGAATAAATTAATATAAAGTGCAACCCATCAAGAAAGGTGAATAGTTAAAAGCAAATTGATATCAACAGTAAACTAAATGCAGTGCAATCACAATTCATCTAACTGTGCCTTTAAAAATAAATATTAAAGTAGCAGCATTGCAGGATTCAAAATGCACAATACATAAATTCTAGGATAGATGGCGCTGTTGAAGAGGTAAAAAAGTCCTTCTATTCAGATCTGTGTATGTTCTGTGTAGTGGGTAAATGGTTCCTACAGTGGTGTCCTCTAATACAGTCTCTCTGGACTCTCACCTTAGATTAGTACAAATCGAGCTGTGGTATTAAAATCCATGCAGTGTGGAAGCGCTGTCTGAATACTTCTCCCTCTTAGTACTTGATTTTCTGAATCTTCTCCTGTGCTCCCTCAGCTCCCTCCGCTCTGATGCAGCTCAGACAGAATAAAGACAGGGGAGGGGGAGAGATAGAGAGAAGAGAGGCTCCACTAGTGCGTTATTGTTTTAAAACCAAGGGGGGATATTTATTTGATTATGCTCTTACATTAGATAACTTAAAAACAGGCAGAGTAAAAACAGATGAGAAGTCTGGCGTTCTCAGCGCCCTCTCACTTGTGTTGACAGCTGTGTGCCGCTCCAGCCAATCCCTACGCGTTACGACACGTCACGTGTCTTCATCTGGGGAGAGTCCCCAGATGAAGACACGTGACGTGTCGTAACGCGTAGGGATTGGCTGGAGCGCACACAGCTGTCAACACAAGTGAGAGGGCGCTGAGAACGCCAGACTTCTCATCTGTTTTTACTCTGCCTGTTTTTAAGTTATCTAATGTAAGAGCATAATCAAATAAATATCCCCCCTTGGTTTTAAAACAATAACGCACTAGTGGAGCCTCTCTTCTCTCTATCTCTCCCCCTCCCCTGTCTTTATTCTGTCTGAGCTGCATCAGAGCGGAGGGAGCTGAGGGAGCACAGGAGAAGATTCAGAAAATCAAGTACTAAGAGGGAGAAGTATTCAGACAGCGCTTCCACACTGCATGGATTTTAATACCACAGCTCGATTTGTACTAATCTAAGGTGAGAGTCCAGAGAGACTGTATTAGAGGACACCACTGTAGGAACCATTTACCCACTACACAGAACATACACAGATCTGAATAGAAGGACTTTTTTACCTCTTCAACAGCGCCATCTATCCTAGAATTTATGTATTGTGCATTTTGAATCCTGCAATGCTGCTACTTTAATATTTATTTTTAAAGGCACAGTTAGATGAATTGTGATTGCACTGCATTTAGTTTACTGTTGATATCAATTTGCTTTTAACTATTCACCTTTCTTGATGGGTTGCACTTTATATTAATTTATTCTTTTTTAAGGATTTTACACAAGGATTTTCATTCACCAGTATCCATTCACGTTAATTTATTTATGGTATTTTAACCTTGCTGGCATTATAATTGCCCCCCTTTTTTTGGCATTTAGACATTGGCACGTTTTCACTTTAATACAGCACTTTCACTCGAATGTCAATTAGTGGTAATAAGTATATGGTCCAACATAGAGATTGATGATCCCACTTATTTACATAGACACCTTAATAGTTATTTTTGTCCCCACCACACCCATCACCCTTACTAATATTGCGCGAAATTCATTTAATTATTTATCCATTAAGTGGTTGTGTGAGCACTTTTAATTTTGCTGCAATATTCACATATAGTATTTTACACTATTTAGATAAAATCGTATTTCTGTTTCACATCTACCAGCGCGAAGGAAATTCTTTATAATTTAAGCTTTACGGAAAGATGTGAAAAATGATTGTGGTAATTTTATTGGAATCGTTTGAAGCAAATAAAGAATTTTTGGTAAAATGTTCATTTTAATAATAGAGGATCTACCAAACCAAGAAAATAAACCAGAGGACCAAGCCTCAAGATCCTTCTGGATATTTTGTAAAATTGGTACATAGTTTTTGCTATAAAGATCAGAGAGATTGGTCGGTATATGTATTCCAAGATATTTAATGGAATTTGCGTTCCATTTGAAAGGAAAATTTGTCTGGCATAGGGTTTTAGTCTCATGTGGTAAAGATACATTAAGAGCTTCAGATTTATCGAAATTAATTTTGAGATTAGATAGATTTTCAAAAAGAGATAGATCTTTAAGGAGATTGGGGAGTGAAAGGTGAGGATCTCGTAAAAATAGTAGTATATCATCAGCAAATGCTGCTAGCTTGTATGTGGAATGATCTATGGATATACCTTTGATATCTTGGTTGTCTCTCAAACGTTGAAGACAAGGTTCTAATGTTAGGATAAAAATTAGTGGGGAAAGAGGGCAACCTTGACGTGTCCCATTGGACACAGAGAAGGCATCCGACAGGTGTCTGTTAATTCTAACCCTAGCCGTAGGCCTTGAGTAAAGTGCAAATATGAATTGTAACATGCGATCCCGCATGCCTATCTGTTTAAGTACTTCAGTTAGATAATCCCATGCAACCCTGTCGAATGCCTTCTCTGCGTCCAAGGAGAAAAAGAAACCACCCTGCTTCTTTGAGGTCAACCATTTTTGAATATTGAGAGCTTTTTATCTCTTGCCTCTCTACCGGGAACAAAACCTACTTGATCCAAAGAAACAAGGTGTGGTAAAAGAGGCAAGAGTCTGTTTGCTAGGATTTTCGCATACATTTTTAGATCAACATTTAATAAAGAAATCGGCCTGTAGTTGGAAACTAGAGTCTGGTCTTTATCAGGTTTTGGAAGGACAGCTATATGTGCAGTAAGGAGATCTCTAGGAGGAGATTTATCTGTAGAGAGGTAATTAAAAGCATTCAAGAAGGGTGTATACAATACATTAGTAAACGCTTTATAGTATCCTACTGTTAAGCCGTCTGGTCCTGGGCTCTTACCAGGTTTCATTTGTTTGATTACAATATCTAATTCATCTTTAGACAATGGTCTTTCCAAGTTCATTGCTTCAGTGTCTGAGATTGGTTTAGGACCATATTGTGCAAGAAAGTTTTTGATTAGATGTATTCTGTTTTCTGTGTTATGTTGGGTGGGTGTGTTTTTAATATTGTATAGTTGTGTATAATATTTGACAAATTGTTCTGCTATTTGATCATTAGAAGAAAATTTGGTTCCGTCAGGGGAATTAATAGAATGTATAATCGTAGTCGTTTGTTTTGCCCGAAGTGCTCTAGCTAGTAATTTACCTGATTTGTTACCAAATTCATAAAATTGTTTTTGATAAAGTATATATTTACGTTTCGTTATTCTAGTAAGTTCCTCCATCATTTCGGTTCTAGCTAAAGTGAGTTCTTGGCGTGTCGAACTAGCTTGTGTTTTTTTATGAGATTTTTCTAAATCATGAATACGGACAGCTAGATTGGATAATAATTTTTGTCTTTCACGTCGTCTTTTGGAAGCTATCGCCATTAATTCACCACGAATAGTGCATTTATGAGCTTCCCATATTATCATTGGGGAAATTTCGGCAGAGTCGTTCACATTGAAGAATTAAGAGAGCCTAAGTTGAATGTGTGACGCAATTTTATTATCCGTAAGTAGAGATGGATCAAGACGCCATATTTGTGAACGAGATTGAGTCATCTGAAATTCAATCAACATGGTGATAGGGTGATGATCCGATAGAAACATTGGTTCTATAGTTGCTTTAAGGAGCATGGGAAGATCTCTGTGTGATAAATAGTCAATCCTGGAATAACTTCCATGAGGATTAGAATAAAAAGTATAATCTTTAGTGGTAGGATGTAAAGTACGCCAAGAGTCATGCAAGGTAAGTTCTTGGAGGGATTTCTTAATATTACGTAATGCCTTAAATGGTCATTTAGATGACCCTGAAGAGGTATCTTGAATAGGATTTAAAGGGACATTAAAATCTCCCCCTACTATTAACATTCCTTCTTGAAAAGAAGCGAGATCCTGCATTGTACTTGTGAAAAAGGAAACTTGTTTAACATTGGGGGCATAAATATTAGCCAGGGTTATGCGTTTGTTAAACAAGGATCCTTTAAGAAATAGGAAACGACCATCTTCGTCTATCTGTGAGTCTGTCATTTGAAATGGGCAATTTTTTGAAAAAAGAATCGAAACCCCTTTAGTTTTAGACTCCTTAGTGGTGGCATGGATTACCATTGGAAAGTGGTGATTTGAAAATTTTGGTACATAATCGGTCTTGAAATGTGTTTCTTGTATGAACACAATATCCGCTTTTAATTTATGTAAGGAGTGAAGTATTTGCGAACGTTTTTCAGGAACATTAAGACCTTTAGCATTTAAAGAAATGATTTTGGCTGTAGCATTATGGTTAACCTTAGGAGTAGATGTAACCTTATTAGGCGGTATTGTGTGTTTTGACCCAGAAGTTTTTGTAGGCATGTTTTTAGATGAAAAATAAACAAATAAATAAATAGATAAATAAATAAATAAATAAATAAATGAATAAATAAATAAATATTCCGGAGACTTGCAAGACCTGCTCGCTAGTCTAAATGCAGTAAATACGTAAATGTATATGCAGCCGGATTGAGTCAGTGGTTTTTGTATAAAGAGATGTGGAGAAAAAAAAACAAACAATAAAAACCAAAAATTAGTTCAGGAGAACCAAAAAAATCAGAGAAAACCACCGTGTGAGAGGATAGGTCAACACTGGAGTGTGGTGTAACTTTTGCAATAAGAAGTCAGTCTCGCTGACTTCGGGAGAATATTCTTATAATAATAATTCTGAAGAAGGTGTTTATAAGTTTGTTTGAATCTGATCAAATTAGTTTTATGAGGGCAGCATGGAGTATGGAAATAGAATCAATATGATAATATATCTTAAACTAAATGGAAAGGATAACTGTTAGAATCATTTAGAATCCTAGATATATAGTATGTAATTTATATCTGAAGAATTGGTATATATTACTATAGAATAAGTTATATGACTATATTGTATTAAATTTAGACAACAACAAGCTAGTAAAGAAAAAATAAATAAATAAAATAAAACAATGGCTCTTAAATGTAGAGAAAGAGATATTATCAAAAGAATCTTTCCCTTTAACTTTTGTCACTACCTTCTGCTCCCTCCTCTTTTCCTTTCTCTGTATTGTATTTCTTTGCTCTTACTTTCCTTTTCTTTTAGCAAAGAGATTACCTACTTATAAACAATGAATCTCTATGTAACAGTTTTAACTGAGGATATAATAAATAACTAAAAGTTGACCAATTTAATCCCAAAATATTTCTTAAGTAAATCTCAAAGCTTTCAGCCCTCCAATCGGTAGTTAGAAGACTTAAGGCTAAGAAAAAAAAAAAAAAAAAATCAGGAGAATCCTTGCATTTAAATAAGAAAATTAATAAGTCAAATAAATAGGATAGTCCAAACCAAAATGAAGTTTAGCATCTTTGAAAAAAGAGAATCTCCATATTTTAGATTAATAGTGAAGATGAATTCGTGAAGAATTTGTGTAGCAAAGAAGTTATACCTATTAAACTGAAGAAAAGGGAGGAACAGAGATAGGATCAATATTGAAGCCACAGAGAAAACAGAATTAGACTGAATGAGAGTATCCCTCTAAGAATACAGTTTGAGGACAAGTCTTTCATCTATCTCGTCTGGCTTTACGGGTGCGCCCGGGTTTCATTGGGTTGTTGATTGAAGGAGATAGTGGTCCTTGCTGAGATGATCTTTCTTCAGACGATGAGCGTTGTCTGCGGTATCTGACTTCCTGGGTTTCCATCAATTCATTCCTGAGGTGATGTGAGGGTGCTAGTGAAGGACGGAATTCTGCATACCAATCTGGTATCTCTGGGAGCGGAATATCCAATGTGTCGCAGAAATAATTAAGATCTTCAGGAACTCTTAGAAGAGCAGAGCGTCCATGTACTGAGGCTGCCAAACCAAAAGGAAATTTCCAACGATATATTACGCCTTTAGTACGCAATATTTCCAATAAAGGTTTTAATTCTCTCCTGCATTGTAAAGTAAGGCTGGATAGATCTTGAAATATGCGGAATTCTTTACCATGGTATAATAGTGGTGTCATCGTACGTGCTCTTCTCAATATTTCCTCTTTAAGCTGGTAATCTACTATGCAGCAAATTACATCTCTTGGTGGGTCTAAATCTTTTCCCTTAGGTCTAAGGGCTCTATGTACACGTTCCATAGTGATTGGGGTATCCTTTGGTCTATTTAGCACATTATTAAAAATGCCTATAACTTCTGATTGCAGATGCTCAGTATCCACAGATTCAGTCAGACCTCGTAAGCGAAGATTGTGGCGTCTACCGCGGTTATCCAAATCTTCTAAATGCCGATTCATATCTCTAAGTTGTTTTGTGTGGGTATCAATTAACAAATGATTTTTACGGAGCTCTGTGGAGTGTGATGCTGTTATCTTCTCAACCGCCATTACTCTGCCTGTAATAGCCTGAATGTCTATCCTCAGATCTGTAATAGCAGCCGTCAGGGTATTTTTAATATCTGCAGCCACCGACCAAAGATCATTCAAACTGGGCTGTTGTACAGTATCGGAGTGTGGAGACAGAACAATACCTCCTTCGTTGTTTTCTGAATGAGGAGAGGAGACAGCTCCATCATTAGCTCCTGTCAGCCGGCGCTGTGTGTTCTGTGAGGTAAAAGCCGTCGCCATAGTGCCGGCCTGTGAACGGAACAATTCTGGGTGATTTTGAGGTATTCCTCCGTTTAAATCACGGGGCGAACGTGACCTCAATGCTGAGGATGTTCTAGAAGCCGTTCCCATGATATTTTTAAGCTTTTCTGATACTTCCACCTTCTGTGGTAAGTGAAATTCAATCCCTGTCAGCGAGAGCTCAGGGATTAGGCAGCCATCTTCTCCAGCGTCAAGCCACGCCCCCCCAGACAGGCCTTTTTAAGCTGCAAGAAACGCTCAAAAAAGCGGCTGTAAAAATGTCCGTGTGCATGAGGCCTTAAAGGGTAACTTTTTTGTAAAAAAAACAAAACAAAATAAAAACAAAAAAAACCACAATTCTGTCTGGGTGATGCATGTACATTGCCTAGTATAGCCGCTAGCAGTAATCACTGTCTTCTCCCAGCAGGGACAGCCCACTGTGCCAAACCCACCCCCACCTTGAGAACACAATGGCTCCGCGGGAGGGATTCAGTGTCACAGATACAGTCAGTGTTGATGGGGGAATCAAACGATTTTCTTTCCTGCAAGCCTGGTACACACAGGCCAAATATCAGCCGGATCAACAGAAACTGCCCGACATTCAGCCCGTGTGTACCTCAGCCTCTCTAAACAGAAACCCGCCAAAGAGGCATGCTGAAAAAACAGCATTCAATCAGCACTGGCAGCCTATGGCTTCAAGCACTGACCTGTGTTCTGTCAGAATAAAATAGCTCAGCGGTGAGATCTCTGTACTAATGTTGCATAGTTAGAACAGCAAGCTCATCCCGAGCGCCTCAGTTTTTTTTTGTTCAGCCCACTGGGTTAAAAAAAAACCAAAAAAAAACAAAACTTAAATTGCGTACCAGGCTCAATGCAGGGTATACATGCATAGTGCTTTTTTGTTCAACCTTTTCGTTCAACCAAAGGTTATTCACACAAGCGATGTGGATACAGTGATCTCCCCCACTGCACTATTGTGTTCTCACAATGTGAGCTTTCCCTTTCAGAATACACAGATCAGAGCTACAGCCAATGGCTTCATGTACTGATCAAATGATGCTGGTTTTTCAGCAGGACCTTTCGACAGAAGCCAGTGGTTGAACAGACAGCAGTACACGTACCAAAATTCAGCTGGTTCCTGCTGAAGCGGCCAAAGTCTGGTATATGTATACTAGGGGTAGGCAACCCCCGGCACGCAAAGCCTCTTTTGCCGGCACTCGACCCATCAGCAGAGCAGCGCAGGGAAGTGTCAGTGAGACACTCATGCATTCCAATTTCAGAATTCCCCATGCCGCACCTGCACTGAGGGGAAGGCACTGTGCCCCCACACATTGTAAAAGATGGGAAACATTGTTTCGTTCTCTAACTTGGCTGTAGCTGGGATTGTCAGATTTTGTGATGGGGAAGAGATTGGGTGCAGTTCTGCAAGGGGGGGGGCAGTCCCTGTTTCCAGGAGGAGGAGGACTGTCTTGGCCACTGCTAAAGCCAATCACAGTCCTGCTAGCCCCATCCGCCATCTGGAGAAAGATGACTCGCTTGGTTGCCACTACCAATCTCAGAAAGAAGGGATTTCACTGTGATTAAGGAACCCACAATCAGATGACAGTTTGTGGAATTACTGTTGAGCTTCTGGGAACTTTGTTGAAATTATTCCTGAACCTTTGCGTCACTTACTACTGAATCCCTGCACTCCATGTCCTTTTAAGCCACAGTCAGTATTCAGCGCAATGAAAATCACATCCAACCACTTTTTCTCAGCGGCGGGGTCCCAACGTATGATCCTGCACACGGGCCCACTGCTTTCCGAAAATGCCCCTGACCTGAGCTCATTATTGCACGGATGTGCAATAATGAGCTCAGGTCAGCTCATTTTCCATTCCATATGCTGGTATGCGACATCACATACAAGCACGTGGGCTGGATGAAAGAGGTGGATCAGCAGGATGAGTGTGCCAGGACAGGTAGATGTGTCTCATCTCTGCTTCCTTTCACCACTCTGCATATCATAGAGAAGAAGGTACAGCTGTGGGGAAAATGAGCAGGAGGGGAAGATGTGCAGGGGGGTTCAGCAGTGGGGAAAAGGAGCAGGAGGGGTTCAGCAGTGGGGCAGATGTGCAGGGGGGGTTCAGCAGTGGGGCAGATGTGCAGGGGGGTTCAGCAGTGGGGCAGATGTGCAGGGGGGGGGTTCAGCAGTGGGGCAGATGTGCAGGGGGGTTCAGTGTTGGCCCAGATGTGCAGGGGGGGTTCAGTGTTGGCCCAGATGTGCAGGGGGGGTTCAGTGTTGGCCCAGATGTGCAGGGGGGTTCAGTGTTGGCCCAGATGTGCAGGGGGGTTCAGTGTTGGCCCAGATGTGCAGGGGGGGTTCAGTGTTGGCCCAGATGTGCAGGGGGGTTCAGTGTTGGCCCAGATGTGCAGGGGGGTTCAGTGTTGGCCCAGATGTGCAGGGGGGGTTCAGTGTTGGCCCAGATGTGCAGGGGGGGTTCAGTGTTGGCCCAGATGTGCAGGGGGGTTCAGTGTTGGCCCAGATGTGCAGGGGGGGTTCAGTGTTGGCCCAGATGTGCAGGGGGGGTTCAGTGTTGGCCCAGATGTGCAGGGGGGGTTCAGTGTTGGCCCAGATGTGCAGGGGGGGTTCAGTGTTGGCCCAGATGTGCAGGGGGGTTCAGTGTTGGCCCAGATGTGCAGGGGGGGTTCAGTGTTGGCCCAGATGTGCAGGGGGGTTCAGTGTTGGCCCAGATGTGCAGGGGGGGTTCAGTGTTGGCCCAGATGTGCAGGGGGGGTTCAGTGTTGGCCCAGATGTGCAGGGGGGGTTCAGTGTTGGCCCAGATGTGCAGGGGGGGTTCAGTGTTGGCCCAGATGTGCAGGGGGGGTTCAGTGTTGGCCCAGATGTGCAGGGGGGTTCAGTGTTGGCCCAGATGTGCAGGGGGGGTTCAGTGTTGGCCCAGATGTGCAGGGGGGTTCAGTGTTGGCCCAGATGTGCAGGGGGGGTTCAGTGTTGGCCCAGATGAGCAGGGGGGGTTCAGTGTTGGCCCAGATGAGCAGGGGGGGTTCAGTGTTGGCCCAGATGAGCAGGGGGGTTCAGTGTTGGCCCAGATGAGCAGGGGGGGTTCAGTGTTGGCCCAGATGAGCAGGGGGGTTCAGTGTTGGCCCAGATGAGCAGGGGGGTTCAGTGTTGGCCCAGATGAGCAGGGGGGGTTCAGTGTTGGCCCAGATGAGCAGGGGGGGTTCAGTGTTGGCCCAGATGAGCAGGGGGGTTCAGTGTTGGCCCAGGTGAGCAGGGGGGTTCAGTGTTGGCCCAGATGAGCAGGGGGGTTCAGTGTTGGCCCAGATGAGCAGGGGGGTTCAGTGTTGGCCCAGATGAGCAGGGGGGTTCAGTGTTGGCCCAGATGAGCAGGGGGGTTCAGTGTTGGCCCAGATGAGCAGGGGGGTTCAGTGTTGGCCCAGATGAGCAGGGGGTTCAGTATTGGCCCAGATGAGCAGGGGGGTTCAGTGTTGGCCCAGATGAGCAGGGGGGTTCAGTGTTGGCCCAGATGAGCAGGGGGTTCAGTGTTGGCCCAGATGAGCAGGGGGGGTTCAGTGTTGGCCCAGATGAGCAGGGGGGGTTCAGTGTTGGGGCAGAAAAGCAGGGGGGTTCAGCGTTGGGGCAGAAAAGCAGGGGGGTTCAGCGTTGGGGCAGAAAAGCAGGGGGGTTCAGCGTTGGGGCAGAAAAGCAGGGGGGTTCAGCGTTGGGGCAGAAAAGCAGGGGGGTTCAGCGTTGGGGCAGAAAAGCAGGGGGGTTCAGCGTTGGGGCAGAAAAGCAGGGGGGTTCAGCGTTGGGGCAGAAAAGCAGGGGGTTTCAGCGTTGGGGCAGAAAAGCAGGGGGGTTCAGCGTTGGGGCAGAAAAGCAGGGGGGTTCAGCGTTGGGGCAGAAAAGCAGGGGGGTTCAGCGTTGGGGCAGAAAAGCAGGGGGGTTCAGCGTTGGGGCAGAAAAGCAGGGGGGTCAGTTTAGGGGCAGGGGGGTAGAGCTGTAGGGGCAGATGTGAAAGGAGGTGTATTGGTGGGGCAGATGAGCAGGGGGTTACAGTGGTGGGGCAGGAGAGCAGGGGGTTACAGTGGTGGGGCAGGAGAGCAGGGGGAACAGAGGTGGGGCAGGAGAGCAGGGGGAACAGAGGTGGGGCAGAGAGCAGGGGGAACAGAGGTGGGGCAGGAGAGCAGGGGGAACAGAGGTAGTGTAGGAGAGCAGGGGGAGCAGAGGTAGGGTAGGAGAACAGGGGGAACAGAGGTAGGGTAGGAGAACAGGGGGAACAGAGGTAGGGTAGGAGAACAGGGGGAACAGAGGTGAGACAGATGTGCAGGAGGTACATTGGTGGGGCAGATGAGAAAGCAGGTTACACTGGTGTGGCAGATGAGCAGATGGGTTCAGTGTTAGGACAGAGGAGAAGGTGATTCAGTAGTGAGACAGAAGAGCAGGGGATGTGGCGGTGGAGCATTTGTGCAGGGAGGTACAGTGATGGGGCAGATGTGAAAAGGGGTAAATTGATGGGGCAGATGAGCAGAGGGTTACAGTGGTGGGACAGAAGCGCAAGGGGGTACAGTGGTGGGACAGAAGAGCAGGAGATACAGTGGTGGGAGGAATGAGAAGGGGGTTCAGTGTTGGGGCAGAGGAGACAGGAGGTACATTGGTGGGACAGGTGAGCAGGGGGTTACAGCGGTGGGGCAGAGGAGCAGGGGGTACAGAAATGGGGCAGATGTGTAGAGGGGTGCAGAGGAGAAAGGAGGTACATTGGTGGAACACATGAGCAGGGGGTTACAGTGGTGGGAAAGAACAGGGGGAACAGAGGTGGGACAGATGTGCAGGAGGTTCAGTCGTGGGGCAGATGAGAAAGGGGGTTACAGTGGTGGGGCAGATGAGTAGATAAGTTTAGTGCTAGTACAGATGAGAAGATGGTTCAGTGGTGGAGCAGATGTGCATGGAGGTACAGTGGTGGAACAGAAGAGCATGGGGTTACAGTGGTGGAACAGAAGAGCAAGGTGGTACAGTGGTGGGGCAGAAGAGCAAGGTGGTACAGTGGTGGGGCAGATGTGCAGGGTAGTACAATGATCCACTTCAGACACTCCAGAATGCAGTGCTGTGATTGTGTGAAAGATGCAGGTGCTTCAAGGCAAAGACTGCCAGATAAGACAGAGCAGTGTAGAAGCAGGGAAGCCTCAGGGATGACCCCACACCAAGAGAGGGTTAGTGGGCGTGGCTATACATTTCGAAGGTCCTCCTTTCTCCAGCCTGCCCTTGGACATTATTAGACATGTTTATAAGGTGGGGAGTCAGAGCAGCTAAAACCACCCAACTAACAGCACTGCAAGGGGAGGGACGTGGCGTGAGCCAGAGCAGCTGAAAGACATCCTACGAACAACAGCTCTGCTAGCACTAACAATAGCAGCGGCTGGCTGACTACAAGGACCAGCCAGACCACTTTTTTCAAAACGGACAGCTCAAAAATTGCTGACAAAAGCAGCAGCCAGTAGACTACAAGGACCTCCAACCAGAACACATGCTTTAATGAATCAAACATATAAACTGAAATATGTAAAATGATTAAATAAGAACTGAATTGTATTAAAAACGTGGAAGGGGAAAAAACTCCCACAAATACTTTATTACTTCATGAACACATACAAGCCGACCTCAATGCACTGTTTCATTGGGCAACTGTGTGGCAAAAGAGGTTTAACCACTTCCCGCTCGCCGTCAAATGACAGCGGATCGGTGCGGTTCTCGTTCTGGGACGACATGACAGCGCCCAGTTTAGCCACGATCACGGGCGCATAGTGTTCCTGGGACACAGCGCGACCCCGATCTCGGCAAAGAGCCACGGTCGTGGCTCTTTACCCATGTTATCGGCTGTGTCCAATCACAGCCGATTGCATGTAAACAAGGAAGTGCTGTTTATCGGCTTTTGCTCTCTTACAAGGTGAGGAGAGCTGATAAGTGGCATCTCCTCATAGAAAAAATGTGTAAAGGTAATCAGGGCACTGATCATTGCCCATAAGTGCCACGTATCAGTGCCCATCAGTGTAGGAGAAAAAGAACTTATTTAACCACTTCCCGCCTGGCCTATAGCAGAATGACGGCCGGGCGGTGGTTCTGTTACCCTATCTGGGCGTCATGTGCCGTCCAGCAGGATAACATGCACACTGCATCTCCGATCATGGTATGGCGCCTCTGACGGAGGCTCCTTACCACATGATCAGCTGTGACTAATCACAGCTGATCATCGCAAGAACCTGGAAGTACCGGTAAATGGCATTTCTCGGTTCGTGCTGACAGGGAGAGCCGATTGGCGGCTCTCCCTCTCAGAGGGGGGGGGGGTCTGTGCCGATAATCAGCACAGCCCCATCAGATGTGCCACCACAGTTGATAATACGTGCCTATCAGCTGCCAGTCAGTGCCGCAATTGTCATTTAAAGTGCGACAGCACTGAAAGCTGAAAATTGTCCTGGGCAGGAGGGGGCGAAAGTGCCCGCTATTGAAGTGGTTAAAAAAAAAAAATTAGGAAAAACACATTTTTTTTTTCACAATCTTTGGTCTTTTTTCGTTTTTTTTTTTTATAGAAAAAGCTTAAAAACGCAGCGGGGATACCAGCAAACGAAAGCTCTAGTTGTGTGAAGAGGATAAATTAATTTGAGTACAGTGTTGCATAACCGCCCAATTGCGACAGCATTAAAAGCTGGAAATTGGCCTGGGGATGAAAGTGCACTGTATTGAAGTAGTTAATGTTGATAAATGTAAAGTTATGCACATGGGGTTTAAAAAAAAACATGCATGCATCATACATACCAGGGGAGTCAATTGTGGAGAAGGATCTGGGGGTTCTGGTAAATCATAAGCTGCGGTTTCCAAAGCGAGCAAAATCCTTTCATATATATATATATATATATATATATATATATATATATATATATATATATATATAGATAGATAGATAGATAGAGAGAGAGAGAGAGAGAGAGACCATTCATTTTGCCTCTATACGAATCATTCGTAAGACCTCATCTGGAATAAGCAGTTCAGTTTTGGGCACCAGTTCATAAAAAAGATATTGGGGAACTAGAGTGCAGAGAAGAACAACCAAATTGATAAGAGGCATGGAGGAGCTGAGCTATGAGGAAAGATGGAAAGATCCCCCTTAATTCAGTTAAGCTAATATGATCAACATGTACAGTTGTGCTCATAAGTTTACATACCCTGGCAGAATTTATGATTTCATGGCCATTTTTCAGAGAATATGAATGATAACACAAAAAGATTTCTTTCAATCATAGTTAGTGTTTGGCTGAAGCCATTTATTATCAACTGTGTTTACTCTTTTTAAATCATAATGGCAACAGAAACTACCCAAATAAACCTGATCAAAAGTTTACATACCCTGGTGATTTTGGCCTAATAACATGCACACATGTTGACACAAACGGGTTTGAATGGCTATTAAAAGGTAACCGTCCTCACCTGTGATCTGTTTGCTTTGTAATTAGTGTGTGTGTGTATAAAAGGTCAATGAGTTTCTGGACTCTTGACAGATCCTTGCAGCTTTCATCCAGTGCTGCATTGGCGTTTCTGGATTCTGAGTCATGGGGAGAGCAAAAGAATTGTCAAAGGATCTGCGGGAAAAGGTAGTACAACTGTATAAAAACAGGAAAGGGATATAAAAAGATATCCAAGGAATTGAGAATGCCAATCAGCAGTGTTCAAACTCTAATCAACTAAAATTTCAGCCACAACTGCAAGGAAAATTGTTCGGATGCAAAGAAAAACCCACAAATAACTTTGGTGAAATACAGGACTCTCTGAAAACATGTAGTGTGGCTGTTTCAAGATGCACAATAAGGAGACACTTAAAGAACTATGGGCTGCATGGTCGAGTCGCCAGAAGAAAGTCATTACTACGTAAATACCACAAAGTATTCTGCTTCAATTAACGCCAAACAGCACAGAGACAAGCCTCGAACCTTCTGGCACAAAATCATTTGGAGTGATGAGACCATAATTTTGCTTTTTGGCCACAACCATAAACGCTACATTTGGAGAGGAGTCAACAAGGCCTATGATGAAAGGTACACCATTCCTACTGTGAAACACAGAGGTGGATTGCTGATGCTTTGGGGATGTGTGAGCTACAAAAGGAACAGGAATTTTGGTCAAAATTGATGGCAAGATGAATGCAGCATGTTATCAAAAAATACTGGAGGAACATTTGCATTCATCAGCCAGGAAGCTGCGCATGGGACGTACTTGGATATTCCAACATGACAATGATCCAAAACACAAGTCGACCTGCCATTGGCTACAGCAGAATAAAGTGAAGGTTCTGGAGTGGTCATCTCAGTCTCCTGACCTCAATATCATTGAGCCACTCTAGGGAGATGTCAAAACGTGCAGTTCATGCAAGACAGCCCAAGAATTGACAGGAACTGGAGGCTTTTTGCCAAGAGGAAAGGGCAGCTTTACCATCTGAGAAGATAAAGAACCTCATCCACAAATACCACAAAAGACCTCAAGCTGTCATTGATGTTAAAGGGGGAAATACATGGTATTAAGAACTGGAATATGTAAACTTTTGATCAGGGTAATTTAGGTAGTTTCTGTTGTTATTATGATTTAAAAAGAGTAAACACAGTTGACTGATAATAAATGGCTTCAGCCAAACACTAACCATGAGTGAAAGAAAAGTTTTTGTGTTATCATTCATATTCTTTGAAAAATGGCCAAGAAATCATAAATTCTGCCAGGGTATGTAAACTTATGAGCACAACTGTATATATACATATGTGGTTCATATAGTGAACTTTGTGGTGAGTTATTCACTTTCAGGTCACCACAGAGGACAAGGGGGCACTCTGTGGGAAAAAAGAGATTTCATCTCTAAATACGGAAAGGTTTCTTCACAGTAATGCCCGGTACACACGGTCGGACATTGATCGGACATTCCGACAACAAAATCCTAGGATTTTTTCCGACGGATGTTGGCTCAAACTTGTCTTGCATACACACGGTCACACAAAGTTGTCAGAAAATCCGATCATTCTGAACGCGGAGACGTAAAACATGTACGTCGGGACTATAAACGAGGCAGTAGCCAATAGCTTTCATTTCTTTATTTTGAGCATGCGTGGCACTTTGTGCATCGGATTTGTGTACACACGATCGGAAATTCCGACAACGGATTTTGTGGTCGGAAAATTTTATAGCCTGCTCTCAAACTTTGTGTGTCGGAAAATCCGATGGAAAATGTGTGATGGAGCCTACACACGGTCGGAATTTCCGACAACAAGGTCCTATCACACATTTTCCGTCGGAAAATCCGACCGTGTGTACGGGGCATAAGAGCTGTTAAAATATGGAAAAGACTCCCTCAAGAGCTGGCCAGCTCAGATTGTTTTAAGAAAGGCCTGGATTACTTCCTAAATGTACATAACATAACTGGATACTAGCATTTATATGTAAAGTTGATCCAGGGAACATCCGATTCCCTCTTGGGGGATCAGGAAAGATTTTTTTTCCCCTGCTGGAGCAAAATGAATCATCCTTTGTTTTTTGTCGTCATTCTCTGGATCAACTGTGGGTATAGGATTGTATATATAGGAGTGATGAGTGTATATATATATATATATATATATATATATATATATATGACAGGGGGGTCCGAAGAGACTGACCCACCAGGCTGTTTAATAGCAGGGATGGAGCTATAAAGAAAAAAAAAATCTGTGCGTGCAAGGTATGCTAATGTAGTTTAGCTGACAAGTGTAATTGTTGTTATCTAGTCAAGTCAACCATATGGAGTTGTAATGCTCTATGTGCCGCTGCCAAAATACCATGAGATTCTAAAGATGGATTTGCAGTGTGTTGGGAGTGTCTAAAGAGGTCTCAAGTGCTTGACACGTGGCACGACCAGCAGTCCTATAATGGTTAATATGTGAAATATTAGAGCCTTGCACTACAGCCTTAAAAGGCACCCCATACAGAGCCTACTGCAGCAGAGCCACTGTTAGAGGCCCAGTAACCAGTCATATCAGTGTGAATGCGTTCATGAATTTCAGACATGGAGATCCAGAGGGGGCTAAGTCTCCAGACCCGAAAAAAGGGTTTATGTCAATGCTACCTGAACAACGGAGTGGTCCGACACCGTTTGCGACAAGTATG
Source organism: Lithobates septentrionalis (assembly GCA_037952835.1). Lineage (NCBI taxonomy): Eukaryota > Metazoa > Chordata > Amphibia > Anura > Ranidae > Lithobates > Lithobates septentrionalis. The sequence continues at coordinate 4,138,585 of JBBDGP010001127.1, forward strand.
AAGTAGATTGAACCCAGGGCAAGACATCTGTGGCAAGCAAATAGTCCAACGTGGAGAGAGCACAATAAGGTTTAGATGGACAGGAATAAATCCTATCCAATAGAAATTTCCATCGCCAAAGATCTACATATCCATAAGTTTCACACCAGTTTCCAAACCATTTATATTCTGAAGATAAAGGTTTCAATCTGTCTAGCGATGGTTGCAACACTGAGCTAAAATACCCCACTATAAGAGAAGGGCATAATGGCAAGTAAGACAAATGTACACCTGAGCTCAGTAAAAATTGTAGCCGTACAGGAGGGACATAGACTTCAACTAACAGGGAAGGAACACCATACAGGTAGACATGTAAAAGGACATCCTGCCCCTTAGGGTCTGAAACCACCTGTTCACGGGAAAAGGGAAGATCCTTACGAATAAATATAGACACCCTGCGGGAGTAGTTTGAATACACAGAGTGATAACTGTGGAAAGCCCAGTGTTTTATAAGTGCGAGGATCTTGGATGCCATAAGATGGGTTTCCTGCAGACACAAAATGTGGTTTATGATTATTTATTTTTTTTAAGTAATTCAAATACTGTAGCCCTTTTGAATTTTAAATTTAGCCCACGCACATTCCACGAGAAGATTGTTACTGGGGCCATATTGAGAGACTTGCTACATATGGGCCAGGCAAAGGCATTCCAAAGCCCAGTGGAGTCATCCTCGGTCCAGACTATGGTCACAACAAAGGGGGGGAAGATAGGTGCACCCACACACACACACACACACTATCAAAACTACCTACAAGAAAATGAATTTGCATTACCCAAAAGAGGCAACAAAATCCCTGTCAAACTTCAACAAAACAGAGCAGACTTGATCCTTAAACTTAAGCCATGCATGGGGAACGTGACAATTCTTAACAAAAAGAAAACTACCTGTCCAGAACAGAGAGAACCAATATTCTACACTTTGGCAGCTCCAGCCAAAGAGGGGGACAGAAGGCCACAGACTCTCCTACAGGGGAGACACTGATCGCCCACGTTCCTGAGAGGAGGTGTACCAATGCTTCAAAGCTGAAGAAAAGATGAAATAAACATAGGGCAACTCAAGCAGGTGCCTGAGCAGGTTGCGGCAGAGATTCCAACCAGGACAAAGCATTTTGAGGAGACTGAAAAAATTTGACCTGCCCCAAGCAACGAGTGGCAGGAAAAGCATGGAATATTGGATGCCATGATCCCGTAGCTTTTGCTTGACATGCTGGTATTTCGCTCTGAGGTTGGAAAAAGCAACATCACCACATTTATGATTCAAAGACTTCCCTTTAAACAAGCAACTCTGAAAATGGAATCCCTGTCCTTGTAGTTAAGAACGTGAATCACCATTGAGCGGGGAGATTTACATTCAGGGAGAGGTTGACACAGGAACCCGATGCCTAGCTGTTTTAGGGGGGGGGGCTCTGCATTGCAGGTCAGTGGCCATGCCTGACCCTGTAGCTCTCCTGCTGTTCATTTGCCCCATATTGACACTATATCCATTGTAGCATTTGGCACATCAGGTTAGGGACTGGCTATAGAGGGATAAGACCCAGTTGGAAAGGTTAGACATGTATTGCAATATGTGTGAACTAAAAAATGTTTTTTTTTTTCTTCATTGCAAAGTTTGCTAGAAAGGGTATATAGCAGTGTGCAGAGGGTTTATCTGGTATTTCTAGTATTAAGATGTGGTCACGCCCCTTTAGTACCTGATGGATTATATACATTTACAAGCTATTAGGATTTGAGCACAGGTATATCTTGTGTCTATTGTAGATGGTGAGGTCCAGCTTTGTACAGGGGTGCACAAGTCAGCTTAGGACAGGGGGCATAGGCATACTGTGGACAGTGGGGTGCAGAGGTTAACAAAAACAAATTCATGCCCTTCTTGATTGCCACAAGAATGACCTATTATACAACCAAAGCAGAACTCTGCCCACACAAACATTTAAAAATGTACACCATTAAATGCAGCTAAAATATTAAAACTCAACGACGTTGTGTCTTATTTTAATGCTGCTGTATGCAGCTGCATAAAAAAGTCTATAGACTACACTTTATGAATCTGTACGTATATTATGCCTGTGTGCGTGAGCAAAAAAAGAAAGAAAACTCCCCCCCCCCTCCACTAACAAAAATCTGAGGCATGTTGGTAGTAGGAAGGGTTATACCCTGGGCTGGCCTACAGTTTTTTGTTTTTCCGGTGTCCAATCCTCCTACTCTATAGGTGACAGTGTAACCCAAAGGCTTAAGGGTTCATGCATTCCTCAGAGGGTAAGAAATAAAATTGGTCAACAGATGACAATGTGCATATATTTTATGAGAGACCTGCCATTATATCGGAAACGTAACATAGCAGAGATGAAGCATTCAAGTTACAGAAAAAAAATGGACAGTGAACTTGTTGTCACTATAAGATGCTGTGCATTCCTTTTTTCCCACTGCAGTACCTTGGGGGCTATCCAGACCCATTCCAGAAGTGCATTCCAACACAGGTATGCAAAAGCTAACTTCACTGTACAAAACAATACATGCAATCATCTTGTGGTGTCTGGTAAAAAGTGGTAGTGAAACTCTTTAGCAAAGTATTAGATTCTCTTTACACAGGATACCAGTCTAAGTAACTGACCTCATGTTCCAGGCTGCTGTACTCTCCCTCAGTATTCTCCCGCACAATCAAGATGTCAATTTCCTTTTGTCGGGTCTGGACCCCTGGAAGGCTCTGACAGTGGATAACATTGGCATACAGGTCTAAGCTGGTACTGGAGACAGAACAAAGAGTTCCACATTTTTAAGTAAAGTAAAAAAAAAAGTATTTAACATGAAAAGCTCTTAAAATTGAAATAGCTAAACCGTTACAGATAGGAATTTAAAGCAGATTTGCTTAAATTTTACCTTGCAAAATAAGTGAGAACTAAATGCGCAAAACCACACTAATAATATACCGGATAGGGAGCTGCCAACATAAATCAGTGTACTCACACACCCCTGGCAGAGAATAAATCAAATAAAAATATGTATGTGGCGCTATCCTATCCTTGTGTACCAACTTTAAATCTGTGAACTAAGATGATCATAAAGTGCTAAACAATGAATCCTGACCATAAAAGTGCAATGTGCATATATAATTAGGGCAAATAAATCAAGTGCACTGGATAATGCCCCGTGATCACAACATAAAGTCCATCACAATATATGGACTGTGACTGATCGGCATGAATCCAGATAAAATATCAAGATATCATATATTGCGATACTTATTCATATATTCAAATTCTTCTAAACTAATACACATAAAAACAAATAAAGTGTCAAGTGCGCAGTAAATTGAATAGTGCACAAACTGCAGCTCCTCATGCGACTGCAGCTCCTAGTGCAACTGCTATGATATAAATATAAAAGTGACAAAGTGTGCAAAATGACTGCAAGGTGCATACATGCGACTGAAAATGCAACCTGAGGTCTCACATAGGCCATTTAAGCAATGAAAAACATTAACAAAGTGACAATTGTGCAATAAAGTTAAAAAAATTATGGGATAATTCCAATATAGTGCAACTCCTAATGTGACAGCAATGTCCGCAAGGGGGATCTTCTATTAAAAAAGTGCAGATATAGTGATGGCAAGTGTCTTGTGATAAATTCATCCGATTCTGTTCCGGTGCGTGACGGTTGTTTCCGCCAGCCTCTCACCTGAAGTAGTGGCCCCCAATGGGCCGAGGCAAGCGAAAACACACAGGTGGATGATGCTCTGTACAGAGGAAGGAAAAGGTTCCCAGAGTCTCTGGCCTGGGACTCAGGGAAGCTAATACCTGAGAGAGCTACATGTGGAGATTGCTCTGTAAGAGAAAGGAAAAGGTTTGCAAAAGGTGTAGCAATTTTTGCACGGATAAACCATATCCACGGACATCCCCCCGGGAATCGTGACTATTCTTGAAGACCCATCCTCTGTACAGAGCATCATCCACCTGTGTGTTTTCGCTTGATTCGGCCCATTGGGGGCCGCTACTTCAGGTGAGAGGCTGGGGGAAACAACCGTCACGCACCGGAACAGAATCGGATGCATTTATTGCAAGTATCGCAATATAGGATATCTTGATATTTTATCAGGATTCATGCCGATCAGTCACAGTCCATATATTGTGATAGACTTTATGTTGTGATCATGGGGCATTATCCAGTGCACTTGATTTATTTGCCCCAATTATATATGCACATTGCACTTTTATGGTCAGGATTCATTGTTTAGCACTTTATGATCATCTTAGTTCACAGATTTGAAGTTGGTACACAAGGATAGGATAGCGCCACATACATATTTTTATTTGATTAAATTTTACCTTGATTCTTCCTCTGCATTCTGAGAGTAGCTGAACCTACAGAGCAGGTTATGCTAAAGAAAGGTGAGGTATAATGGAGCCAATTCAACAGGAAGTAAGAATTTGAATGCAAAACTACAAGTTTGCCGTCTGCAAAATTTCCATTTGGTGCACCTCTAGCAGACATAATACAGGAGATGATCAGAATCTGCAGACATGATATAAGAGATCATTGCAGTCTCACCAGTGTCAATCAAATGTAGCCTCACCAGTTCCCGTGGGATGCAGCCTCACCAGTACCCGTCAGATGCAGCCTCACCAGTGCCTGTGGATGCAGGCTGCCTGTGCCAAAAAGATGCAGCCTCACCAGTGCCTGTAAATGCAGCCTTGCCTTTGCCCCGATCAGAGTGGCGATCTCCCGCTGTGTCACGGAGCTAGATTTGAATTGCCTGGGCTGCAGTAACAACGTCCCGCCTCCTGTGATCACGTCACACTGATTCAATGTCCCACCATTGGATCAGTGTGCAGTCTATCACAGGAGGCGGTACATTGTTACTGCGGGGAGGAGGAGGGAGGGAGGAGGGAGGAGGGGGGAGGAAGGAAATGAGGGAGGGGGGAGGAAGGAAGGGAGGGGAGGAAAGGACCGGGGAGGACAGGACCTTGAGCCGCCAGGATGACACCCCGCAATGGTCAGCACCCAGCGGCATGGCCACTGCTACTGCGCATGTGCAATTATCGGTGCCTTATCAGCAATTTTCAGCCGAAATTTCGGTGCATCCCTAGCAATTTCGGCAAATGCTGCGTTTGCCATTTAAAACACACCACAGCTTGAAAAAAAAACACACATATACACAGTTGTGCTGAAAAGGTTGCATACCCTGGCAGAACACGTGACATTTTGGCATTGATATTGAAAATTTGACTGATCTTATTTCTTATGCCCTGTACACACGGTCGGATTTTCCGACGGAAAATGTGTGATAGGACCTTGTTGTCGGAAATTCCGACCGTGTGTGGGCTCCATCACACATTTTCCATCGGAATTTCCGACACACAAAGTTTGAGAGCTTGCTATAAAATGTTCCGACAACAAAAAAAGTTGTCGGAAATTCCGATCGTGTGTACACAAATCCGACGCACAAAGTGCCACGCATGCTCAGAATAAATTAAGAGACGAAAGCTATTGGCTACTGCCCCACTTATAGTCCCGACGTACTTGTTTTACGTCACCGCGTTTAGAACGATCGGATTTTCCGACAACTTTGTGTGACCGTGTGTATGCAAGACAAGTTTGAGCCAACATCCGTCGGAAAAAATCAATGGATTTTGTTGTCGGAATGTCTGATCAATGTACGACCGTGTGTACAGGGCATTACTGCCAATTTGTATTTCTTACTCCCAATTTGTTTTTCATATTTTGGAAAGCTTTACATCAATATCAGGCTTAGAGGTGGAGGTGGATCAGCAATAATCGCAGGCCCTTATCACTCTTCCTGAATCTGTCCTTTCCCAACTGCAATCCTCTTTCTCCTTTAAATAGGCCCTACATACCCTCACATATTTAGGTATCAAATTAACTTCACTCATTATTTCAGGTAAACTACCCCTCGATGCTAACTCACTTAACGTGGATGTAAACCCTCACATATACCCAGTGAAGTGAACAGCATCAGATGATACACAGGGATGAAACAAATCTCCCTACATAAGCTTTACATATATATCTGCTGTCTTCAGATTTATATACTGATTAGAAAGTGCACATCATGTTAGGAGATTTTCTCTTCCTGGTTAGCACCGCAGTAAAGCCTGGGCATACAGCCAAGGCAGCTGACTGAAGATAAGGCACAAACCCACTCTTCTAATAGGTAGAGACTTTCAGCTCTGATCCTTGAATCGTTCAGGGCTCTGCTAATCTACTTATAGCACCCTCCCCAACACAAAACTCAGGCTGCTTTTATCATATGTGGAGAACTTGTCAGGAGTTATCAGGTTATTAATAGAAGAACGGAGCATGAGACAGCCACGGGGCATAGTGCTTTGAAGAAAGAGATCAAAACACTGCAAATATATGTGCCTAGCTCAAATTTCACGAATCGGGTTTACATCAACTTTAACATTGTTAATGACCCATTGGTCACCATTGAGGGTTTCCTGGCTTGGCCATATTACCATGGTGACCTTACTCCCTAAGATATTATATCTCTTTCGAGTTTTACCAGCAACGGTCCTGCCATATCATCTATGGATTCTACAGCGCTGGGTCAATACATTCATTTGGGGTCAAGTTAGACCAAGGTTACCTAGGGCATTTTTTATGTGCTCAAAATTGAATGGTGGCCTTGGACTCTCCAACTTTCTCAAATATCAGGCAGCTTAACTGGCTCACCTGGATTAATACCACACCATTAAGTGGTCCCCTTTATGGCTCGGAAGCGGCAGACTGAGTCTTCGGTTATTGAGTTATTCAATTATCCTTTGGCTTCATGCTACTGAACGAAAGACGATAACTAACCCCATTATGCAGCATTATCTGGCTATATGAAAACTACTTGTTCTTTGCAGTCTCTACATACAGTGAGGGAAAAAAGCATTTGATCGCCTGCTGATTTTGTATGTTTGCCCACGGACAAAGAAATGATGAGTCTATAATTTTAATGATAGGTTTATTTTAACAGTGAGAGACAGAACAACAAAAAAAAAAACTAGAAAAATGCATTTAAAAAAAAGTTATAAATTGATTTGCATTTTAATGAGTGAAACAAGTATTTAATCCCCTATCAATCAGCAAGATTTCTGGCTCCCAGGTGTCTTCTATACAGATAGCGAGCTGAGATTAGGAGCACTCTCTTTATCTGTATAAAAATACACCTGTCCACAGAAGCAATCATATTCCAATCTCTCCACCATGGCCAAGACTAAAGAGCTGTCTAAAAGATGTCAGGGACAAGATTGTAGACATATGCACAAAGAGGAAAAATGTTGGGACTTTAAAGGTGTTGAAAACCTCCCTTTGGAATAACTATTCGTATACCATATAAAAATATAACATTCTGATCCCAGGAGGAGTCCCCTGATGAAGTGACGTGACGTAACGTAACTCGTAGGGCGTGGCCAGAAACACAGAGCAGACCAAAAGTGACGCAAGAGGCATCTGGAATGCTGTTGTTACATTTTACATGTGCTTTTTTAACTTTGTTTGTGTAAGAATCCATTTGGCTTTTAATAAATCTTCAGTTTATACATTTTACACTATGGGAGGCAATAGAGTCAATAGATTTTTATTGGATTTTTGAAACACATACAGGTCATTCCGCTATATGCGGACAAACATGACAGATTATTCTTAATACATTTAGAAAATGAGGAGAATGAAAGCGCGTAGTTAACTAAGTGTGCTTTACATTTGGTGCACTTGTAGACGAATTATACATTGTGACCTAGTTGGGGGAGTCATAAAATTGAGTACATATGATACAACATAGTGACAAACTTGAGTAACAGTGGAATCTTTGCCATACAGTAATAATAATTGTAATTAGGTGAAGGGTGTTGTCCGTTACCCCCAGACACCCCAATTGGGGTCATTCTGTGTCGTGGGGGAAGAAGACAACTCCCTTGCTCTCCGTTTACATTCAAAACAGTAAAACACAACAGCAGGTTACCGTAAACCTGTTGTAATCTGTAAATATATCAGGTTTGAGCATTAGCCAGTGTGCCCATTTCTTGGAAATTGAAGGCAGATTACCTTCACTCGCAGTAAACATGCTTCCGTAGGAACCATGTGTATGTATTAGGGTAACTACTTCATGTTTAGTTGGTATTTCAGTGGTTTTCCAAAGCAATGAAAGTAGTGAGGTATGTTTTCCATACTAATGTTCAGCAATGCAAGCTCTGTGGATGGGGTTATGGTTAGTCCCGTCACTTCAGTGAGGAGTTGAAATGTGTATTTCCATAGTTTAGAAAGACAATTAAAATGCCAAAGAAGGTGGGACAGATTTCCTACCTCCCCACATTGTCTCCAGCATAGGGGTTGTATAGTTGAGTCGTATGTGTGAATATTGGCAGAGGTAACATACCATCTAAGGGTGATTTTGTGGACTAATTCCCAAAGGTTTGAGGGCCTAGTGGCTTGGAAGCTGGTTTTAAAGTCTATTGAGATTAGTTTATGGAGCCACCATTGTTCTTTACATTTAAGTAAAGGCAGGTTTGTACTGAAGGAGGTCTTGTCACCTAACAGGTTGCAAAATTTAGCAATGCCCTTTTTTGTCGTGTGGGGTGATGAAAGATGCCTCCATATTAATGGATGTACCTCAATGTGTGTCTGAGGGTTTCTCAGTAGAGAGGGAGTTAGTTGTATATAGTGATAGTAGTACTTTTGGGTAAGAGGGTAAGAGTTTTGTAGAAGCGTGAAGGATCTGAGGAGGTTGTTAAAGTAAAGATCTGATACATATCATATCCCTTTTTCTCGCCATGTTTGTGTTGGGAAGTTAGGGATGAGTATGGAGACTACAGATATTGGTAATGGTATTTTGTAGGGGAAGTCCCCTTTAGATGTGTTTTTAAGAAGGTAATTAAATGCCAGTTTTGTGGCAACAATGGTGGGTGACAGGTTTTTGTGGTTTGGTGTGTGCTGAGTATCCAGGTTCTAAGGTCATGACCAGGTTTTGGTATGTTTCAATGTTTAGCCAAGGACAAGTAGATTCAAGTGTAAACCAGGCAAGTAGATTCAAGTGTTCAGTTGGGCAAGTATAGCTGTATTATAGTAAACTCTAAAGTGAACAAACCCTGTACCTCCAACTGATTTGTGTTTTAGGATTGCATGGGAACATCTAGCTTTATTTTTTCATACATAGCGTCCCATTATGTTTTGTAGAGAGGTGAAAAAAGAGCCAGTGGCCAAGTATCGGCAGAGATCTGAACAGGAAAAGAGGGAGGGGTATGCCTATATATCAAGAATAATGTACAAGTGAATGTGAGAAATGACATCACTAAGGGAGCTGGGAAGGAGGTGGAATCCTTATGGGTAGAGCTCCAAAGGGATGAAGCTAAGGGGAAAATAATACTGGGAGTATGCTATAGGCCCCCTAACCTGAGGGAGGAAGGGGAGACAGATCTATCACAATTTGGATTAGCGGCAAGGATGGGAAGTGTTATCATAATGGGGGATTTTAATTATCCAGACACAGACTGGGCGGAGGGAACTGCACATTCATCTAAGGCTCGCCAGTTCCTAATTGTTTTGCAGGATAATTTTATGGGTCAGATGGTAGACGCACCAACTAGAAATAAAGCATTTCTGGATCTACTGATTACCAACAATACAGACCTGATCACGGATGTGGAAATACCGGGCAATTTGGGTAACAGCGATCACAGGTCAATTGGCTTCAGTATAAATCACACAAATAGGAAACATAAGGGGAATACAAAGACACTGAATTTAAAAAGAGCCAACTTCCCTAAACTACAAACCTTGCTAGAAGGCAAAAAATTGGGATAAAATCTTAGGAACAAAGAACACGGAGGAGAGATGGGTTTGCTTTAAGAGCATATTAAATAAGGGCAGTAGCCAATGCATCCCATTGGGTAATACATTTAAAAGAGTGAACAAAAGTCCTGGATGACTTAACTCCAATGTAAAAATGCATATAAAAGCAAAGGAAAAGGCCTTCAAAAAATACAGGGTTGAGAGATCATCATCAGCATTCAGACTTTATAAGGAATGCAACAAGAATTGTAAGGGTGCAATAAGGACGGCTAAGATGGAACATGAAAGACACATAGTGGAGGAGAGCAAAAAGAATCCCAAGAAATTCTTTAAGTATGTAAGGACAGACCATATTGGAATGAGGAAGGACATCTGGTTACAAAGGATGGGGAGATTGCGAAGGTATTGAATTTATCTTCTCAGTCTTCACGAGGGAATCGGGGGGCTTCAGTAACCAAAACTGGAGTGTTTATCCTCACGACACATCACAGGAAGCACCTCCATGGTTAACAGAGGACATAATTCAAATTAGACTTGAGAAACTTAACATTAATAAATCACCGGGACCAGATGGCTTGCGCCCGAGGGTACTTAGGGAACTCAGTAAATTAAATTGCCAGACCATTGTTCCTAATTTTTACTGACAGTCTACTGACTGGAATGGTACTAGCTGATTGGAGAAAGGCCTATGTAGCACCAATATTTAAAAAGGGCCCAAAATACATCCCTGGGAATTACAGACCAGTTAGCCTAACATCAATAGTATGTAAACTCTTGGAGGGGATGATAAGGGACTATATACAAGATTTTAGTAATGAGAACGGTATCATTAGCAGTAATCAGCATGGATTCATTTAGAATCGTTCTTGCCAAACCAATCTACTAATCTTCTATGAGGAGGTGAGTTGCCAGCTATATAAAGGAAGGCCCGTAGACGTGGTGTATCTGGATTTTGCAAAAGCATTTGACACAGTTCCCCATAAACGTTTACTGTACAAAATAAGGTCCGTTGGCATGGACCATAGGGTGAGTACATGGATTGAAAACTGGCTACAAGGGCGAGTTCAGAGGGTGGTGATAAATGGGGAGTATTCGGAATGGTCCGGGGTGGGTAGTGGGGTCCCCCAGGTTTCTATACTGGGACCAATCCTATTTAATTTGTTCATAAACGACCTGAAGGATGGGGTAAACAGTTCAATCTCTGTATTTGCGGACGATACTAAGCTAAGCAGGGCAATAATTTCTCCGCAGGATGTGGAAACCTTGAAAAAAGATCTGAACAAATTAATGGGGTGGGCAACAACATGGCAAATGAGGTTCAATGTAGAAAAATGTAAAATAATGCATTTGGGTGACAAAAATATGAATGCAATCTATACACTGGGGGGAGAACCCTCTGGGGAAATCTAGGATGGAAAAGGACCTGTGTGTCCTAGTCGATGAGGCTCAGCAATGGCATGCAATGCCAAGCTGCTGCTAACAAAGCAAACTGAATATTGGCATGCATTAAAAAGGATAAAACGATAATTCTCCCGCTCTACAAGACTCTGGTCCGGCCGCACCTAGAGTATGCTGTCCAGTTCTGGGCACCAGTCCTCAGGAAGGATGTACTGGAAATGGAGCCAGTACAAAGAAGGGCAACAAAGCTAATCTGGAGGATATTAGTTATGAGGAAAGGTTGTGGAGCACTGAACTTATTCTCACTGGATAAGAGACGCTTGAGAGGGGATACGATTTCAATATACAAATACCGTACTGGTGACCCCCACAATAGGGATAAAACTCTTTCGCAGAAGAGAGTTTAACAAGACTCGTGGCCACTCGTTAAAATTAGAAGAGAAGAGGTTTAACCTTAAACTATGTAGAGGGTTCTTTACTGTAAGAGCGGCAAGGATGTGGAATTCCCTTCCACAGGCGGTGGTCTCAGCGGGGGGGCGTTGAAAGTTCCAAGAAATTATTAGATAAGCACCTGAATGACCGCAACATACAGGGATATACAATGTAATACTGACATATAATCACACACATAGGTTGGACTCGATAGACTTGTGTCTTTTTTCAACCTCACCAACTATGTAACTATGTAAAGCTGACTTAGAAAGTTTCTCAAGTTCTTTTGGGAGGTTGGTTAGGAAGGGAGTGTAGTTTGCTCCATTGAGAAAGGAGCTTGAATAGGTTAGGTTCAACCCTAGGTAGGATATGGGGTCTGTAGCCCATGTGTATGAGTAGTTTTGTGCTAATTCTGTTTGCTGTTTTGCGGGAATCCATACAGGTAGGATATATGATTTTGAGGCAATCAGTATATAATAGGAAGGGATATTCAGGGCTTCAATTTGTTCGGTTGTTAGGTGTGGGAGGTGCACTGAGTCCAAGAAAGCTTGGATTGTAGGGGTGCTCGGTTGAGGTAGGGAAGAGTCATCTTAAGTTGTAAAGAGCACTGTAAAAAGTGCTGAACGCATCAACTATGCTCTGTGGGTCTCTGAGCTTTTCATTTGTGGTAAGGTGATAAATTAAGGGTATGTGGGATTTGATAGATTGACCTTTGATTTCGTCAGGAGGGTAAGGAGTTTCCCCGCTTTGTTCTCTGAACTGTAAAAATGCATCTTGCTACATTTCTGGTATTTGTCATAATTGTTAAGGAGAAGGGATCTCAGTTTTCAGACGTAACTGGATCAGTTTGGTTTTTAGGTCTGGGCGTGGTTGTTGTTTGTTTAGTGTGTCTGTGTCTTATATGTCTTTTAGGAGTTTGTCAACGTTCTGCTTCCTTTGTCTCATATCTTTAGCTCCTAATTGGATAAACACACCTCTCATAAAAGCTTTGTGGGAGTCCCACAAAATCAAAGTGTCATTAACAGAGTTATTGTTCCACATAAAAAATGTTTCAAATTGTTCGCAGAGAAATATTGAGTGTTTAGGTGACTACAGTATTTGGGTGTTCAGACGCCAAAAGGTAAGCAGGAGAAGGGTTAGCAGTGTCTTCTATGGTAATGACATTAGGAGGAAACACATACACAATATTGGTATAATGTTCAGCGCTAAACCATCTGATGATCAAGATTAAAGTTTAACATTTAAATGAAAAGGCATGCATCTGCATGCTGACATATGAAGGTGCAACCATGTGAATGGTGAATGGCTTAAAAGTTCTGGGGGATGAACCTCTAAAAATTACAGTCTCTAAAAGAAGTCTCTTAATGGAGGCTGCAAAGGGAGCGAGGCTGCTTCAGGCGTGGGCTGGGGAACCCGATCACTGTGAAAAAAAGAGCTGACGAAGAAGGCGTGGCAGTGTCTTTGAAACGTGTTCTGATTGGCCAGACAGCGCGTGGGCGGCTCCCCAGTTTGACAGCTCTGGACCACTCCCACGCAGAGACACACATCCGGCACCTCCCTGAGGCTTACCGAGGCTCCAGCTGTGGCTAACACACAGTGCTCGTGGATCCCTCAATAGAGACCTTCCGACGGTCCTCCTGTGACACTGCACGTGGAAGCTCCCACCCGCTCTAGCGCTCTGCAAGTTCTCCAATATTGTCCACGCAGGTTTTAATGTTGTTTTTCACCCATATACTGAATAAATTCCTATGCTGCTTAAAGGATTGGCTTGGCGCTTCTCTCTCTCCTCTTTTTGCCTTTCTCCTATGGTAATGCATACCGGAGAGTGACCACGTAATGAGAAGAACAGTAGAGCTTGAGATTTTTTGTAGAGTCCATTGGTCGAGGAGGAAGAGGTCGATACACTAATACGAGTTGTGGCATTGTGAGAAGTAGGTGTAGTCCTGTTCTTCTGCATGCTGGTATCGCCAGACATCGTACCAAATTGTACCTCTTGTACCAAATTGTAATGTAACTAATGTCTGCCCTCATGATGTAAAGCGCTGCACAAACTGTTGACGCTAAACCTGTAATTATAACTAATAAATATGCAGACAACCATTTGGGGTCCCATCCTCCTTGATGCTAGCCAAGCACAGTGCTATAGCCGACCTGTGAGTACAGATCTTTCTCCCCATGAGGTCTTTTCTCCCTTTAAAGGGGTAGAACAAATTCACTAATATTACATAATTATTTATATTTACAGTTTACTTCTG
>JBBDGP010001127.1:4865000-5016509 GCA_037952835.1 Lithobates septentrionalis
ACACTTTTTTCTTATATATGTACTCACTTTTGTTGCCAGCAGTTTAGACATTAATGGCTGTGTGTTGTTATTTTGAATTGACAGCAAACTTACACTGGTATACAAGCTGTACACTCACTTCTTTACACTATAGCAAAGTGTAATTTCTTCAGTGTTGTCACCTGAAGAGATATAAAACATTTTTGTAAATATTTTATAGCATTAAGCATTATTAAAATCACTGCTCCCGAAAAAATGTCAGTTTTTAAAACTTATTTGCATTGATACATGTCCCCTGGGGCAGGACCCGGGTCGCCAAACACTTTTTAAGACAATACTAGAGATGTAAAATTTCCGGAAATTTTGAAGCTCGGAAAAAAACCCATTTTTTTCCCCGTTTTTCTTGGGGGGAAAAAAACAGAAATTTTTGGAAAAATTGAAAAAAAATGCTAAATTAGCACTTTTTTGTCTTTTTAAGATTGAAAGTTACTCTGTTACGAGTACGTTGAGAAAAACTATATGCATTGTCATCATTGTTGTCCTCTTCACTTCGATCCATTAAGGATTTTTTAATATCTACAGGACACTTGTTACATACAAGAATGTGTTTTGTCAGACTGGTAGCATTTGGAAATGCATATTTCATCTTACAATATTTGCAAATCACATTTTTCTTTTCAGAAGAATTTGTAATGTGAAAATGCCTCATATGCTAGTAGTTGGTCTCACCATTTTTCTGAGGGGAGTAGGAAATAAAAGCAAGAAAAAATGACTACTTTGCAAGAAGACACTAATCTATGGTTGTTTGCGGGGGAAGAACCAGATTACTGGTAATTAAATTATTTACACAAAAGTTTATAAAAGATAAACTAATGTAGCTAAATGATTCAGTTTTCTGGATTCAGAATCAGATGAATGTAAACTCTTACCTTTTTTAATTAAGTATATACTTTCAGGTCCTTTTTGTTGCTCTGTATTTTCTTCCAATGCTTTTGAGGCCTAGTGAAGAGGACAGAACAAACCAAACACACCCACTAACATGCAAAAGCAAAACTGAAACCTTTTTCTTGTTACAATAGCAGCACAGCACCTCCTAAAGGAAGAAATGCATACTGTTCTTGCATTGGATTGTTTAGTTTGTAACCTAGGACTTGCTTGTTCTCACTCAGTGCACAGAAATTAGAATCTGATATCATACATTTTTTTAGCAATGATTTGAAAAATATTTGAACACCCTGTCTTAAAATATTTTATTCATCATGTTAAAATAAAATATTCCACAATTTATTTTTCTTTTTTCAATTTTTCCAATTTTTGGGAATAAAACAAAAAAGCATTCAGGAAAAAAAAGCTTTTCTTGCAAATTTTTCCGTTTTTTTTTTCCGGGCCTTCACATCTCTAGACAATACCATGCATATAAGCCTTTAAAATTAGGACTTTTGATTTTTCACGTTCGTGTCCCATAGACTTTAAAGGTGTTTGCGTGTTCAAATGAATTTTTTGCCTGTTCACATGTTCTGGTGCGAACCAAACCGGGGGGTGTTCGGCCCATCCCTAATGATGAGTAAAAACTGACTGTCATTGAACAAACACAAGAAAGTGAAAATGGCCTAATATGATATGCATGTTGTTGAGAATGAGACATTGCTATAGGAAGAGAAAGGCAATGGTATAATGACCGAATAGAATTAATAGAGCAGGTTCGAAGTGTAAATAACAATATATTATCATGAGCTGCAAGAGCAGATGCAAATGTTTGTGATCACATTGAACAATTGGTGACTAAGAAATGTGTATTGGAACAGAAAATGAATGAATGAATTAGAGGAAACGTGTAAACGAAGAGAAAGTTGTATTGCCTCTTTGAAAAGAGAGGCTGAGAATGAGCATATTATAATACTGTTTAGGAAGGAATTACACTAAGCCCAGTCTGCCATAATGGAGTTATCCTCCGCACATGCAAAAGCTGAACAGTCTCAGTGCTTAGCAGAGATAAAGGCTCTAGAACACGTAGGAAAGTCAAATGCTATTGTTGCTGCAAGTGATGTTGCTATGGTGGGAATCGATGTTAGAAATCTGAATGAGGGGTACTTAAAAGTGCGGTAACTATGCTTGAAACTAATTCAGGAGTTGAAATGGAAAGCGGGCCTGATCTTTTCAAGAATAGTAAAACAGTGACAGTGGAGACTTATGATGAGTTCATTGCTTATGGCTTTCCAGACAATGAAAGTGTAAAGTCTGTTGATTCCAATCATAATAATGTTATGCAGCAATGTGAGTCTCCATCGCCATAAGCTCAGAGAAGGGCCTATGCAAGGAGACCAGCTCTCAAATGCCTTGTTTATAAAAAAAGGGGGGGGGGGGGGGTCACACCGCAAAATATTATTTGGTGGCCAATAATATGCAAAGGAAATCGCACTACCCTAAAACTATACCAAGGCGTTGTGAAGTTTATTCTGCAAGATGGGGTAGCAATCCAAGGCATAGAGGCCATAGTAATCAAACCTGTGTCCCTTTTAAAACCCAAATGCTGAGACTACAAACTGAAGTCAAGGCAGGAAAGGCATCACTATGTAGAACAGCTGTATAAACTCAAAAATGGAGGTAGCCACATGTTCATTTAAATATAGCACTAGGGGAAACAATGTTAGCAGCCCTTAGTGAGCTGCATGGATGGTTAGAATCTTCTGGTTAATGTTTATTTGCTATGAATAAGCTTTAGATGTGATTTTCAAAGATTTGGCCTTCATGTTTGGAATATTATAGAGGACCTTGATGTATTTTAGCATTTTCAAGGATAAGCCTCTGGATTTGTATTTTTTTATTATTCTTTTCTATTATTATTATATTTATTCATTTATGTTATTTTTGTTTTGTTCAGGTGGAAAAATTGTTAGGTTTAATCCACCTGAAAGGGGGGGGGGGGGTCACTGGCTATGCCCTAAATTAGCAGTTGAATAAATTTTGTTTAAGAAAAGAGTTGGTAGGAAGCCATTTTAACCGCTGGAGTTATTGTAGTGTTTTATTTTCATTCAGGTGGAAAAAGTTCCAAAATGTTTAGGCTTTGTCCACCTGAAAGGGGAGTTAGTGCATAGGTTTTAAGTAACAAATAAATACATTGTTATTTTTTAGCGTTTAAAATGAGAATTTTTCAGAAGCAACGTTCACGTTTATTTTTTGCTCTTACCATGGGGATCCATTTTAGAGTGGGTTCACCCTAAAGAAATCATGGTTGTTTTGATCATTTGTTCAGAGTTGCAGAAGCCAGAAATACTGGCTCCCTGGGTTCCAAGGAGGGAACTATAAGTAAACCTAGCAAGCGAGTAGATATTGTGGATAAGAATTTGATTCTGCTCTTGTTTCTCACTTCCAGAATCCTGGTGGAGTGAAATTAGAGAGGTCTCCAGAACATGGATGAAAGATGTTCATCTGGTTGGCAGTTGTCTATGCCATACCACACTGCAAATTTGTTCTGACAAACGTTCAGGGTAGAAGGGATAAATGAAAAGATTCATATTAATACTTGCAATATAAAGGTTTCTTTTTCTTATTGACAATTTTATGCTAATGCTGAATCTGAAAGACTGTGCAAATCAACAAGAGTTGTGAAACATTTTGCCGGAGTCTCTCCTGTCATTTATGAATGCAAACGTACTATGAATACATGTGCAATGGGTTGGATGTTGGGGAAGAAATATACCCTATCCAATCCTTCAGAACAAGAAATGTAAAATGTTTTTTTTTTTTTGGAGGGAGGAATTGAAAGAAGAAAATCATGTTTTTAATGTTTTACGTGTATTGGGATAACTGAATTAATATGGTGCAGGTACCTAGGAGGCTGGCACTTATGCATAAGTAAGGTGTCTGTTGGCCAGGTGACACATCAATGGGGTGAAAATTTACTTGTGGGGCGGTATCTCAGTCTTATCAGTCCTACAGAGAGGTTCTCGGTTACTGGACAAGTGGGACACCAGAACTGGATATAAGGGAAGATACGCCTGGTTGATATCTCACATGAGAGGTTGGAACCTTACACAGGTAATGCCAGTGACTACACACAGAAACATGCTCCTTTAGAGAAAGGGGAACCAACACTGGCTACCAGGGTACAGTATGCCTTCATCACATGGCGCTTCAACATCTCACAATGGTTGATAAAAATCTATTACCCTATATGTGCTGAGTATACACTGAATCAAGTGCGGTCATTGTACCAGTGGCTTACTCCCAGAGATGTGCAGACACAGAATGAGATTCATTCAGGACGCTTATTTCTGAGAAGTAGCCGAAAGAGGAGGGATGTATTCAGCACCATATTGGGGGGAGAATAGGAGCTGGGATGGGTGTTATTAATGAAGTGGACGTCGGTATCCTGAGGAACAAACTCTCTGCAAAAAGCTTCAGACAGTAAGCGGGGCTTTGTTACTCAGAGAGAGATTGGCGACATCCTTAATAATATTCAACAAAGTCACATAAATACCCAGGTTAAAGTGGCTCAGGATTTTGTCCACCATTTTGAGAGGTTGGTAGAGAGTGTGGTGGTACAGGGCAGGAATATGTCATGGGCTCTGGCATGCACGCAGGGGCAAGCGGAGTTATCAACCAACATCAGGCTGATTTGTACAGTCTCTGTATGAGGGGCAGTGGTCTTACGAGTTGGAATCACAGCTTATTAAGATTTTACCAAAATACATAGCTTACACTAATCCAAAATGGTGGTCGAATGCCTGGATGGGCTGTGCTAGTTTGGATTATGAAAGTTGTTATGCTTCCTCCTTGATCCCATATACAGAAGTGCAGACTCGGTCTGTATATTCGGTGGCATCAATGGGCTTACTGACTGGGGATTCTACCTTGTTGCATCTGAGCCTAAAATTACCCACAGGTGACCAGACAGGATGGAAGCTGGAGGCAGGTTGATATTTCCCTCTGTCGAAGGCATGACCATGATGTCCTTTACATGCCAGGTCAGTACACAGTGGTGAACGAGAAATGTTGAGAAGATGTTTCACTCTGTGTTCTGGATGGAGAGCTCATTGCTGGGAAGGAAGCACCTGGGTTTTATTTGGGACATAGACGAGTTTGTCTCTTTGTCCTAAAGGATACCAATGTAACGTTGGTCATGGAACTAGGGTGTTCCTTGAACCTACCAACAGATAGGAGGTGCATGGTATACCGTGGGCATGGTCTCTGAAATCCAGGCACAGGGGTGGAATTTTGTAGTTTTGTCATTGTTTCAGGTTTATACAGTATGTGTTGGTGGACTCGACATTTATATAGGAAGGTCTCACATTTATCTATGCAAGTTAAGGGACGAATTGACGTAAGGTCTCTTCGTACAAGTTAGATGCTTTGCTGCCAAATCAGAGTCCTGAAGTACCGCTGACATGCCAAAATTGAGGTAGAAAAGCCTGCCTAATCCCGACCCGTATCTACAGTAAAGAGTTATAGGAGGTTGGGAGTGGGATGCGTAACTTGATGGGCCACCTAAATATGCATATATTATGGTAATGGGTTGATTTGTGTGATGGTATAGTGTGACATGTGTATTTTAGGTAAGTAATATGGGTGAGTAAGGCTCTCCTCGAGGTTCTGTATCTGAAAGCTGGTTAATATGCTGCTCTGAGTGTGCACTGGTGAATGGACACCCCTTGCCTCCTCGTCGTGAAGATACCGGAAAGGAGAAGACACAGAATGGTGACATGGAAGCTGTCGCTGAAGAACGATGGTGGGGTGCCACTCGGGCAAAGCGGCACATGTTGGGAAGGGCAACATGTTAAGAAAGTCATGGACTGTTCCATAGTAGCTGTTTCTGAAGCACATGTTGGGAAACGCAACACGTTAAGAAAGTCATGGACTGTTCCATAGGAGCAGTGTCTGAAGAAGGGTGATATGCGCCCTTTAGGTGCAAAGCGGGTAATGGTTTAATATCATATTTCTGACGTTTTACTTTCTAGTCGATTTGAAAGTTGACCAAGCAAGGTGTCAATTCATGCCCCGTGGCAGGGGGAGTATGGGAACAAAAGCTTGGCTCCAGACCAACTGGTGTGATAAAGATTGAAATGCTTGATTAAACACATCTGCAAACAAGCTTCAAAGAGAGCAATGGCTGCCAAGATGGATTTATGAGTTGGGCTACATAAGATCAAAAGGGCAAGCTGTTACCCAGGTCACATAGCGAAGATTCATGGACAAATGCTACCCCTAGAGGCCACTACAGCAGGACAGACAGAAAAATAATATATTAAGGACCGCCTCTTAACTATTTGGATTTGTCAGAATACGAGATGGGCTGGCAATGGGGTTGTGTCTGGGCGGTGTATGAATGGAGTTTAAAAGTGCTGACCGGGAGGAAAAACCCTCTCTCTTGCCTTATGGCCCTCTCTTGCCATTTTGAGCCCAGCTGACGAGCCAATATCTAGGAGACAACCTTACGTAAAGTATCATTGATGTTCTTTTGTTATATTCTCTGTAATATTTTCCTTTAGTGTTTTTATGTTAGCATTTCCTATTTTCTTGGGAAATAAATAAGACGTTGTTTTACTAAGCAGTGTGTTTATTTTCATAGCTAACCTTATATCATTGTACTATCATCAGTAACATTATCAAAGCTTTGATAGTCTAGCTAAATATAGGAATAGTGTATAAAAGACAATTCGTGCCACCTACTTAAAGTGTTATGTGCTATAAAGTATACTAATTAGTACTCCACAGCTGCTGTACACTTCCAGTGAATTCACCTCACCATACAACATATAAAATAAAATGAAAAATATAAGTGCAGCGCTATTAATCTATCATGTGAAATATGCAGTGAGATCAAATTATATTCAAATAAATAAATCAATCGATATCATAATGTGTTCAATTAAAGTTCATATACTGAAACTTTTCTGCGCTGAATTATTGTGACTTCTCAATTCATATATCATCCACCCCTGCAAATTGTGTCTTTAGCAAATAAGGTGCACACCTTCACCAGCCGTTATACCTGCTCACCTCATACATGAGTCAGAAAGACTCAAAACAATTCCTTTATTTCTTTCAGCTGTGGTCTTATCTCTTCCACATCCGACCAGATATTCTGTATCCACTTTCCAATCAGTAGCCTCCCAGGGGAACGCAATAAAGATCTCTCTTATATACTGTCCCACTGCTTTTCTCCTTCCTCCACACCAGCGTTATTACTCGGTATTCCTGATAGGATATGGCTCAACATTCATGCAACAACAATTAGAGGATGCATAGTGCTCTCCATTTGCAACATTAAAATGCCCCAATTAAAAAACACTTACAAGATATTCAGTTAAAATCAGCTCTATAGAGTCCTGTTCACCACTGTGGCTGCGTGACCTCACGGGCTCGGGTCTTCCCCCCTGATCCCCCCAATCAGAGGGCGATATGCGTGTAGAGGGGAAGAGCCGAGCCCGTGAGGTCACGCAGCCACAGTGGCGAGCAGGACTGTATAGTCTGTATAGAGCTGGTTTTAACTGAATATCTTGTGGTTTTTAATTGGGGCATTTTAACCACTTCAATACAGGGCACTTATACACCTTCCTGCCCAGACCAATTTTCACCTTTCCGAATATATATATATATATATATATATATATATATATATATATATATATATATATATATATACACATACACACACATACATACACACACACATCCTAGGTGTTCATATATTTATATATACATACACACACTGTATTCAGTTTAGCTAGGTCCGTCCCTGTTATTCTCTTCCTACTACTGACAGGCAAGTGTTTTTACAGTATTTACAGCTACCTGAAGAAAATTGCTGGTGTTCTTCTGATCCTATTAGTCCTAATAGCTACAGTATTTACAGTTAGTGTAGTGCGTCCTCTGCACAGTGTGCACTTAAAGCTACCTGAAGAAAATTAGTGGTGTTCTTCTGATCCTATTAGTACAGTACCGCAGGCAGCTGCAGTATTTACAAGTTAGTGTAGTGCGTCCTCTGCACAGTGTGCACCTAAAGCTACCTGGAGACAATTGCTGCTGTTCTGCTCCTATTAATACCACAGGCAGGCAGCTACAGTATTTACAGTTAGTGTACGGTGTCCTCTGCACAGTGTGCACCTAAAGCTACCTGAATAAAATTGGTGGGGTTCTTCGGAACCTATATTAATACCACAAGCAGGCAGCTACAGTATTTACAGTTAGTGTAGTGCGTCCTCTGCACAGTGGGCACCTAAAGCTACCTGGAGACAACTGCTGTTGTTCTGCTCCTATTAATAGCACAGGCAGGCAGCAACAGTATTTACAGTTAGTGTACTGTGTCCTCTGCACAGTGTGCACCTAAAGCTACCTGAATAAAATTTGTGGTGTTCTTCTGATTCTATTAATACCACAGGCAGGCAGCTACAGTATTTACAGTTGGTGTACTGCGTCCTCTGCACAGTGTGCACCTAAAGCTACCTGAAGACAATTGCTGGTGTTCTTATACTAATAATACTAGGAGGCAGGCAGTCGATTCTGCTAGCTGCAGTATCAGTATATATATATATACACATCCCAGCTTTGTGCAGCTACATCTCACTGCAGGCCATTAGTATGTCTGGAAGGCCAACAAGAAGAGGCAGACAGTCACAAGCCAATAAAAGAGGGCAAGCAGGCTCTGTGTCTAGAGGCAACAGTGCTGGTCGTGGAGACAGTGCATCCTCATCAGCACGTGGCCATGGGACACGCTTGTCCTTTTTTTCGGCAGCTGGCCGTGTTGAGCAACATGCGGAACACTTGGTAGAGTGGATGATCAAGCTGTCCTCATCCTCCTCATCCTCCTCCTCCTCCTCCTCCTCATCCTCTCTCACCCAAGCTCCAACTGCTGTACCGCCGAAAGAAGTTCACTCCCACATGCCCAGCAGTTGAATGCTAGCTTGGCTAAATTGCTAGCACTTCAACTGCTGCCTTTTCAGTTGGTAGACTCTGCCCCCTTCCGTGAGTTTGTGGAATGTGCGATTCCTCAGTGGCAGGTTCCCAAGCGCCGCTTTTTCTCACGGAATGCGATTCCAGCTCTCTACCGGCATGTGGAAGGCAATGTCTTGGCCTCACTGGACAGGGCGGTCAGGTGCATGGTCCAGCAGGCATGGACAGGGACGTTACCTATCTTTCACCGCGCACTGGGTGACTCTTCTGGCAGCTGGGAAGGATGCAGGACAGGGTGCAGTAGTGTTGGAGGTTGTTCCGCCACCATGCCTCCAAAATACTACTAGTGGTGATTCTGCCACACCTCTCTCCTCCACCTCTTCCTCTTCTTCCTCCATGGCCTCTTCCTGTGCTGATTTGTCTTCGGAACTAGCGGTGCTCCGTAGGCGTTCAAGGGGCTACACAAGCACGCAGGCCAAAAGATGCAATGCGGTGCTTGAGCTGGTGTGCTTGGAGGGACAGGAGCCACACTGGGACAGATATTCTGTCAGCTTTGCAGGGGCAGGTTCAGAGGTAGTTGACACCACGCCAGCTTAAGGCAGGTATGGTGGTTTGCAACAATGGCACCAACCTCCTCTCCGCCCTCCAACAGGGACAACTTACCCATGTGCCCTGTTTGGCTCACGTCCTTAACTTGGTGGTGCAGCGGTTCTTGGGCAGGTACCCAGGCTTACAGGATGTCCTGAGGCAGGCCAGGAAAGTCTGTGTGCATTTCCGCAGGTCATATAATGCCAGTGCTCGGCTGGCTGACCTCCAAAAGGAATTTAACCTGCCCAAAAACCGCCTAATCTGTGACATGCCAACCAGGTGGAACTCAACATTGGCCATGCTGCAGCGGCTGCACACGCAGCAGAGGGCCATCAATGAGTACCTGTGCGACTATGGCACCAGGACAGGGGAGCTTGTTTTTTTCCCCCACGCCAGTGGGCCATGATCAGGGATGCATGCACTGTCCTGTCACCATTTGAGGAGGCCACGAGGATGGTAAGCAGTGACAGTGCATGCATCAGATCAGTGACACTGTCCCCCTTGTCCACCTGTTGGAGCAAACTCTGCGTGGAATAATGGACAGGGCACTTGAGGCAGAACAGAGGCAGGAAGAGGAGGACTTCCTTAGCTCTCAAGGTCCCCTTTATCCAGACAGTGTTCCTGCGTGCCCACCGATCACACAGGAAGAGGACGAGGAGGAGGAGGAAGAGGAGGATTGTGTCAGCATAGAGGTGGAGCCTGGCACTCAGCATCAGCAGCAGTCTTTAAGGGATCATTTACAGTCCCAAGAAACCCATGGACTTGTATGTGGCTGGGAGGAGGTGGCTGCGGATTCATGTCGTCCTTAGTGACCCAGAGGACTCCGGACCAAATGCCTCAGCAAACCTATGCTGCATGGCCTCCCTGATCCTGCAAAGCCTGCGGAAGGATCCTCGTATTCGTGGTATCAAGGAGAGGGATCAGTACTGGCTGGGAACCCTCCTTGATCCACGTTACAAGGGTAAGGTTGTGGACCTTATCTTGCCGTCGCAGAGGAAGCAGAGGATGAAACATCTTTGGGAGGCCTTGCAGAAAGGTCTGTGCAACACATTCCCAGAGACTGGGAGATTACAAACTCCTGTTTCTGGACAACGTGTTGCTGAGGCTTCGGTCAGTCAAAGAAGGAGCGGTGGAGAAGGTGGCCGTCTGACCGATGCGTTCAGACAATTTTTTAGTCCGCAGAACCAAGGTATGATCGGTTCCAGCAACCATCGCCAGCGTCTGTTTTACATGGTGCAGGAATACCTAGGGGCAAGATCTGACTTGGACACCTTTCCCACCAAAAATCCTCTGGGTTACTGGGTCTTGAGGATGGATCACTGGTCAAAGCTTGCACAGTATGCAATTGAGCTACTGGCCTGTCCTGCATCCAGCATTCTTATGGAACGCACATTCAGTGGTGCTGGAGGCTTTGTAACCGATCACAGGGTGCGCCTGTCCACCGACTCGCTCGATCGACTGACCTTCATAAAAAAGAATCAGTCTTGGATCACCACTAGCTACCAAGCACCTGATGCTGATGTAACCTAATAATTTTTTTTTGAAATGTCAGATCCCTTCAAGACTACCTATGCTGATGCTGAGTGACTATCCTCTTCCTCCTCAATGATCATGCTGATAGCTTGTAGGAATATTTTTGGTTCTGGGCTCCGCCACCAGTGGCTAAGGTCCAATTTTTCAGCCCCTGTTTAACAGGGGCGTGTAATTACAATTTTTGATGCAATATTTTGCAAGGTGGGTTCGTTGCTGCGCTCAACTAGAGTATTTGTGAGGGGTTGCAGTGTTGTGGCACCAGTACCAGTGCCTAAGGCCCAATTTTGCAGCCCCTGTTTAACAGGGGCGTGTAATTACAATTTTTGATGCAATATTTTGCAGGAGGGCTCATTCCTGCGCTCCAACTAGAGTATTTGTGAGGGGTTGCAATGTTGTGGCACCAGTGCCTAAGGCCCAATTTTTCTGCCCCTGTTAAACAGGTGCTTGTAATTACAATTCTTGATCCAATATTTCACACCAGGGCCAGTTTCTGCACCCACCAAGAGTAACTGTGAGGGCTTACAGTGTTGTGGCAACACCAACACCTAAGGCCGCAATTTCTGCAGAATATATAGGGCAGGCCCCTACTTTCAAACATCCAACTTACAAATGACTCCTACTTGCAAACGGAAGGAGACAACAGGAAGTTAGATGAAATCTACCCCTAGGATGGTAAATTCTCTCCTGTAAGAGTTAGGCCCCTTTCACACTTATACGACTTCAAAGACGCGCGATTTTACTGCGATTTCGCGTTGGCTATTTTGCTGCGATTTTGGAGCAGTACTACTTTGTACGACTTTGCCACAACTTTGGCATTAACAAATGAAAACATACAGTAGTTGGTATGAATCATGAATTTCCCTTCCTAGGGGTAGATTTCATCTCACTTCCTGTTGTCTCCTTCCGTTTGCAAGTAGGAGTCATTTGTAAGTTGGATGTTTGAAAGTAGGGGCCTGCCCTATATACTCTGCAGAAATTGCAGCCTTAGGTGTTGCCACAACACTGTAAGCCCTCACAGTTACTCTTGGTGGGCGCAGAAACAGGCCCTGCTGTGAAATATTAGATCAAGAATTGTAATTACATGCACCTGTTGAACAGGGGCAGAAAAATTGGGCCTTTGGTGGTGGTGGTGCCACAACACTAAGTCCTCAGTTACTCTTGGTGGGAGCTGGAATGGGCCCTGCTGTGAAATATTAGACCAAGAATTGTAATTACAATTCTAAGGGGAATTGTAAGGGGAACACCCCCACATCCAAAAATCGGCATGGGGGTCCCCCCAAAATCCATACCAGACCCTTATCCGAGCACGCAGCCTGGACGGTCAGGAAAGAGGGTGGGGACGAGCGAGCGCCCCCGCCTTATAAATCATACCAGACAGCTGTCAGCACTGCCTGTCGCTCATTGCGAAAGGAAAAAAAAAAGTTTTCCTTTCCCGATCAGCGCGACATGCACAGTACCGAGAAACACAATCTCGCGGTCAGGTACTGTACATGGTGTGAAGCTTGTGCTTACAAAGTCGTACTGAAATTGTGTCTATATTATTCAGGTACGATTTGCATGCTACTTGAGGGTTTAACATTGAGGTCTATGGAGTACAACTCGCATGGAAGTTGGACCAAAGTAGTGCAGGGACTACTTTCAAGTCGGCACGACTTAAAGTCATGCCAATATGAATGGTAGTCATTGAAAATCATGGAGAATGACTTGTCATACGATTTTGCAGATTTTGGGTCGTATAAGTGTGAAAGGGGCCTTAATATGGGAAAAACGTGTCTCCTCACCACTGATGCTTTATCACCAATCCTTGTTTCACTAAAAACCCCAAATTGTCAAAAAACATTTATCATTGGGACAGAAAGTGAGGTGAAATCTTCTGAAGAGGTGCACAGACAGCAAAACAAATGTCACAGGGGTGATAACCCTTCCCTATGTTTTCCAAAAAGCTTAAAAATAGATTTTTTGGCTGGAGCTACACTTTAAAAATGTACCAGTTCAAAATTACAAACAGATTCTACTTAACAACAATCCTACAGTCCCTGTCTTGTTTGCACCACCTGTATACTGCTGTTCAGAGTATATAGGGCCTGGGGGCCCCATGCCTTTCCTTTTTTAAATTTGGATGCGGGGTTCCCCTTAATATCCATACAAGACCCAAAGGGCCTGGTAATGGACTGGGGGGTGGGGGGTACCCATGCGGTTTGTCTCACTGATTTTCATCCATATTGCCAGGACCCGACATTACATTAAAGCCGCAAGCAGTTTTAAATGACTTTTATTCCTTTAAAAATGTCATTTTGTGCAGGGACTGTTCTAAGCACGAGAAACACGCGCCACTTTACAGGCATACTATAGATACCCCCCAGGTACGATATTTAAAGGAATATTTCACTTTTTTTTTCCACTTTAAGCATCATTAAAATCACTGCTCCCGAAAAAACGTCCATTTTTAAAACTTTTTTTTGCATTGATACATGTCCCCTGGGGCAGCACCCAGGTCCCCAAACCCTTTTTAGGACAATACCATGCAAATTGGCCTTTAAATTTAGCACTTTTGATTTTGAACGTTTGAGTCCCATAGACTTCAATGGGGTTCTAAAGTTCGCGCAAATTTTCGGTCCGTTTGCAGGTTCTGGTGCGAACCGAACTGGGGGGTGTTCGGCTCATGCCTAATAAATACATATGGTCCATATAGTGAACTTGGTGTTGAGTTATTTACATTAAGGTTATCACAGAGGACAAGGGGACACTCAATCTCCAAATACAGAAAGGTTTCTTCACAGTAAGCTGTGAAATTTTGAAATAGACTCCCTCAAGAGCTGGTTCTGTCCAGCTCAGAAGATGGCTACTAAAAAAGGTCTGAATTCTTTCATAAATGTACATAATATAACTGGATACTAACATTTATGGGTAAAGGTAATCCAAGTAATAGCCAATAGCCTCTTGGGGGATCAGGAAGGAATTTTTTCCCCTGCTGGAGCGAATTGAATCATGCTTTGCTGGGATTTTGATCCTCTGGATCAACTCTGGGTATAGGATTGTGTATACAGGATTGCATAATTTTTTTTTCCATTTTATCGGTTTAACTAGATGGACTGGTGTCTTTGTCAAACAAGATTATATCATGCACTGGAACCCAGCCTCAAATCTGTCATAGACAGCCATGTCCCACTGAAGCGCCACACTCCCTGAGAGAATCAGGCAGTCTAATTCATGTACCCAGTGGCTGCCACCACCACTACACAGCAGACCAATATACAGTTGTGCTCATAAAGTTACATAGTTACATAGTTAGTAAGGTTGAATATAGACACCAGTCCATCCAGATCAACCTGAGTGAGTGTGGGTGCGTGTCCACAATTATCCCTATTTTTTTTTTTTCTTAAAAGGTACCCATATAGCGCTGTCAATTTTTCATAGCGCTCCACACATACATTGCACACTCACATTGGTCCCAACCCTCAAGGAGCCAACAATCCAAGGTTCCCAACTCACATTCATATACCAGGGCCAATTTTGGACAGAAGCCAATTAACCTACCATACCCATACCATACATACCCTGGCAGAATTTATTATTATTTCTTGGCCATTTTTCAGAGAATATGAATAACACAAAAACTTTCACTCATGGTTAGTGTTTGGCTGAAGCCATTTATTATCATTTAACTGTGTTTACTCTTTTTAAATCATAATCACAACAGAAACTACCCAAATGACCCTGATCAAAAGTTTACATACCCCAGTTCTTAATACCGTGTATTGCCCCCTTTAACATCAATGACAGCTTGAAGTCTTTTGTGGTATTTGTGGATGAGGCTCTTTATCTTCTCAGATTGTAAAGATGCCCAATCCTCTTGGCAAAAAGCCTCCAGTTCCTGTTAATTTCTCGGGCTGTCTTGCATGAACTGCACATTTGAGATCACCCCAGAGTGGCTCAATGATATTGAGGTCAGAAGACCGAGATGGCCACTCCAGAACCTTCACTTCATTCTGCTGTAGCCAATGACAGGTCGACTTGGCCTTGTGTTTTGGATCATTGTAATGTTGGAATGTCCAAGTACGTTCGATGTGCAGCTTCCTGGCTCATGAATGCAAATGTTCCTCCAATATTTTTTGATAACATACTGCATTCATCTTGCCATCAATTTGGACGAGGACGCAACAGGGCCCTGTCCTCGTGAATAATCAAATATGGCTCTTTACAAGATAGAGCAGCCAATTCCGAAACCCTCCTTACTGAGGATATAGCAACCAAGAACACTAACTTCCTTGTCAGAAGAACTAAGGGAGTATGCTGTATTGGTTCAAATAGATGTTTTTGTAACACTGACAAAACTAAAGTTCAAGTCCCAAGGGTTCAAAGGTGATCTGACTGGTGGAGTAGCCTCCCTGACGGTATTCCCGAGTGTGGCTCGGGGTTAAATTTCAGCACTATTAGCGGTAACCCTGAGCCACACTCGGGATTGCATTGCAGGATCCTGGTGCGGTATACTTACCTTGTCCCCAGGATCCTGCAAAGTCCCCCCGCAGTGTCCGTGGGCTCTGTCCTCCACCCAAAGCCTCTCTGTGCCGGGCTCCGTTCCCTGCGAGCGTCGCGACGCACAGGGGCGGAGCCTGGCGGCAAATTAAAAAAACTGTAAAAATCATAACACATACAGTACTGTAATCTTACAGATTACAGTACTGTATGAAATCATTTTACATCCCTTTTGTCCCCAATGCCCTGCATGCAGTTTTATATTATATATACTGTTCTTTCTGCCTGGAAACTTGAGATTGTCCATAGCAACCAAAAAGTGTCCCTTTACGTCAAAAGTGGCTTTAGACCAGCTAGAAAACAGCGATAGTAAATTAGAACACTTGCAGAATTGAGCGATAGTGAATCATGGGGAAATGTATTTTATTAGTATTATATATATTTTTATTTATTTATATTTATTTATTATATTATAATTTATGATTTTGATTTTGTGTTTCAAACTTTATCATACCCGGGATATCTACTAGACTCTTGGTGGACAGATTTAAGTGTTATTGCTAAGAATTACAGGCCTACAATATAAAACGCCAAATTTCTATGCAAAATAATTGTACCGCTTTGAGACGCAAAAATCTGAAATAATCATACCGCCAGGGAGGTTAAGCCGCATCACCCCTTGCATAAAAAAGCGGACCAAGGAATGCGAAGCAAGCGGTCTTTGAAATAAGACCGATAAAGCTGAGACTTGGCCCTTAATAGTACTCAAGGCCAGCTTCATCTCTACCCCTAATTGCAGAAAGGCAAGAGTTCTGCCTATGTTATACTTCTGAGGGTGCCAACCCTTGGACTCACACCAGGAAACATAAGCCCTCCAGACTCTATAATAAATAGTTCTGGAAGCTGGCTTCCTTGCATTAATCAAGGTAGAGCTATCTGACCTGGAAAGGCCACGTTTCTTCAGGATGTGGGTTTCAAATGCCAAGCCGTTAAATTTAGCGTTTGTAAGGTAGGATGGAATATCGGCCCCTGTGAGAGTAGGTCTGGTCGTAGTGGAAAGGACCATTGGTCCCCCACCGCCATCTTTACTACTTCTGCATACCAGGACCTTCTGGGCCATGCTGGGGCTACAAGAATTACTGGTTTCCTTTCCAGCTTGATCCTGCAAAGAAGTCGTGGCAGCAACTGAATAGGGGGAAAACACATAAATCAGTGAGAACTGATCTCACGGGGTCACCAACGCATCTGTTCCACATGCGAGTGGATCCCTTGTCCTGGACACAAAGTTGACCAACTTAATGTTGAATCTGGACGCCAGAAGATCTAGGCACGGAACATTTCTTTCTGCCCAAGTTAGGATATGGTTCACCTCCCTCTGTGCTGCGAGACTCTTGGTGCCCCCTTGGTGATTAATGTAAGCCACAGCTGTGGCATTGTCGG
Organism: Lithobates septentrionalis; assembly: GCA_037952835.1. Classification (NCBI taxonomy): domain Eukaryota; kingdom Metazoa; phylum Chordata; class Amphibia; order Anura; family Ranidae; genus Lithobates; species Lithobates septentrionalis. Next base: position 4,881,909 of record JBBDGP010001127.1, read on the forward strand.
ATTGGATCCTGACAGGACAACCTTGTAACCTGAATGTCCAGGCCTTCAGAGCCAGACCTGCTGCCCGAATCTCTAGGATGTTGATGGGCAAGGTCCTTTCAGTTCTTGACCACTGTCCCTGGACAGTTGTTTTTTCTAGCACTGCTCCCCAACCTGAAAGGCTGGCATCTGTCGTTACCACCCTCCAGATAACTGGTCTGAAGGATTTTCCCTTTAGCAGATTCTGGGTTACCAACCACCAACTGAGGCTCTGGGACACCCTTGGGGACAGCCGCATTAGAAAGTCTAAAGCTTGAACCGTTTTTTTCCAAGCCGACAGGATACTGTTTTGCATCAGTCTTGAATGGAACTGGGCATAGGGAACCGGTTTGAATGAAGCCACCATCTTTCCTAACAACCTCATGCAAAGGCGAATGGAGGGATCCCTTTTCGACCTGACCATCTGCACCAGCTCGCTTATGGCCTTGATCTTTGCCTGAGGCAAGAACACCTTTTTCTGGGCTGTGTCTATGATCAGACCCAAGTACTCCAGCCTTTTTAGCGGTTTTAAGGAAGACTTCTCTAGGTTGAGAATCCAACCCAGATTTTCCAGGTATTTGGTTGTAATGCGCACGCTTTGCCCCAAACGGGCCACCGACTGGTCTATTAGCAATAGATCGTCTAGGTACGCCAAGACTGTTATGCCCTGTGCCCTTAACCTGGCTAGAGGTGGAGCCAGAACTTTTGTAAACATCCGGGGTGCTGTAGCTAGCCCGATGGGCAAGGCTACAAACTGAAAATGATGCTGTTCTACCTCAAACCGCAGAAAACCTTTGGTGAGCGGGAAATATAGGGACTAGGGATGGGCCGAACACCCCCCGTTCGGTTTGCACCAGAACATGCGAACAGGTAAAAAATTTGTTCGAAAACGCGAACACCGTTAAAGTCTATGGGACACGAACATGAAAAATCAAAAGTGCTAATTTTAAAGGCTTACAGTATATGCATGGTATTGTCTTTAAAAGGGACTTGGGTCCTGCCCCAGGGGACATGTATCAATGCAAAAAAAAAAGTTTCAAAAAATGGCAGTTTTTTCGGGAGCAGCGATTTTAATAATGCTTAAAGTGAAAAGTGAAACAATAAAAGTGTAAAATTTTAAATTTTGCACCTGGGGGGTGTCTATAGTATGCCTGTAAAGTGGCACATGTTTCCCGTGTTTAGAACAGTCTGACAGCAAAATGACATTTCTAAAGGAAACAAAAGTCATTTAAAACTACTTGCGGCTATAATGAATTGTCGGTCCTGCACTACACATAAGAGTTCATTGATAAAAACGGCATGGGATTCCCCCACAGGGGAACCCCGAACCAAAATTTTTTAAAAAAAAATGTGTGGGGGTCCCCCTACATTCCATACCAGGCCCTTCAGGTCTGGTATGGATATTAAGGGGAACCCCGCGCCAAAATAAAAAAAAATGGCACGGGGTCCCCCCAAAAATCCATACCAGACCCTTATCCAAGCACGCAACCTGGCAGGCCGCAGGAAAAGAGGGGGAGACGAGAGAGTGGCCCCCCCTCCTGAACCGTACCAGCTCACATGCCCTCAACATTGGGAGGGTGCTTTGGGGTAGCCACCCCAAAGCACCTTGTCCCCATGTTGATGGGAAGGGCCTCATCCCCACAACCCTTGCCCGGTGGTTGTGGGGGTCTGCGGGCGGGGGGCTTATCGAAATCTGGAAGCCCCCTTTAACAAGGGGACCCTCAGATCCCACCCCCCCGTTTGAAATTGTACCCGTACCATTTCTCAAAAAAGTGTGAAAATGGTAAAAAAAAAACAAACAACACACACCGTGGGAGAAGTCCTTTATTAAAAAATAAAAAAATAAAACTGTCCCACATAGTCCATTTACCTCCGCCGACGGACCGAAAAAAAATAAAGAAGATCTGGCTCCATGGGAGGCACACACAATATGACGCGTCCTCGCAGGTGACAGCTCTTTTAAAACTGTGGGCGGGCCACACGGTGTTGTCGCTGGGTGACCCCGCCCCCTCTGACGCATGGGGACATCCCTATGGCTTCCCCCGTAGAGTCAGAGGGGGGCGGGGCCACCCAGTCGGCCCCCCTCTGACACTATGGGAAAGCCATAGGGATGTCCCCGTGTGTCAGAGGGGAGTGGGGTTACGGGGAAGTCCCCGTGCATCAGAGTGGGCGGGGTCACCCGGCGACGACACCATGTGGCCCCACCCACAGTTTTAAAAGAGCTGTCACCTGCGAGGACGCGTCATATGGCGTGTGCCTCCTATGGAGGCAGATCTTTTTTATTTTATTTTTCAGTCTGTCGGCGGAGGTGAATGTACTACATGGGACAGTTTTATTTTTTTATTTTTTAATAAAGGACTTCTCCCACGGTGTGTATGGTTTTTTTTTACCATTTTTACACTTTTTTGTGAAATGGTACGGGTACAATGTACCCGTTACCATTTCAAACGGGGAGGGGGGCCCGGATCTGGGGGTCCCCTTGTTAAAGGGGGCTTTCAGATTCCGATAAGCCCCCCGCCCGCAGACCCCCACAACCACTGGGCAAGGGTTGTGGGGATGAGGTCCTTCTCCCCATCAACACGGGGACAAGGTGCTTTGGGGGGTTACCCCAAAGCACCCTGCCAATGTTGAGGGCATGTGGCCTGGTACGGTTCAGGAGGGGGGGTACTCTCACGTCCCCCCCTCTTTTCCTGCGGCCTGCCAGGTTGCGTGCTCGGATAAGGGTCTGGTATGGATTTTTGGAGGGACCCCACGCCATTTTTTTTTATAAATTTTGGCGCGAAGTTCCCCTTAAAATCCATACCAGACCTGAAGGGCCTGGTATGGATTTTGAGGGGGACCCCCACGCCATTTTTTTTTATATTGGTGCGGGGTTCTCCTTAATATCCATACCAGACCTGAAGGGTCTGGAAACTCCCAAAATTCCAGTTTGTACCCTAGAGTTACTGTGGAGATGACCCATTTGTCCTGAATTTACTCTTGCCAGACTTCTGAGAACTGCAGAAGTCTTCCCTCCACCCTGGCGGGGGGGGGGGGGGCGCCCTTTCATAATCAGGCTTTAGAAATCTGTTTTGCAGGTTTTTGCCCCCAGGACTTCTTTTGAGCCTGGGCCTGACCCTGAGGCTTTCCTCTAGACTCTGACACGAAGCCGTCACCATTGCTTAGAGGCTGATGCCCTCAGGCACAGGAGAAAGAGCCCGCTTAAATGAAGGGCGTTTATTTCTTCTCTTGACTGGCAAAAGAGTACTTTTCCCACTTGAAATCTTTTGGATGTATTAGTCCAAATCATTGCCAAATAGCCGCTCACCATGAAAAGGAAAACCAGTCAGGAGCCTTTTGCATGCTGCTTTGGCTGACCAATTTTTTAACCACAGGATCCTACGCATGTGTACTAGCACAAGCGCAAGGCGGGACGCCTGGTGAATAGAATCTTTAATGGCGTCTATGGCAAAACATAATGCTCTTGGCAGTTCGGCCAAATCCTGGGCTTGTTGTACAGGAACCTCCTTAAGAGCCTGTCTAAACTGGTCCTTTAGGGACTGACAGATGCCTATTGCAGCAACTACAGGCAGAGTAAGTGCACCTGCCAAAGAAAAAGAGGATTTTAAACAGGAATTCCAACCTTTTATCTGTTGGATCCTTAAGCATTTGTGCATTGTCTACTGGACAAGTTAGACTTTGATTCACACTGGATATAGCAGCGTCAACTGCTGGTACATTCCATCTTTTGGTGAATTTCTCCTCCATGGGATAGAGTACTGTGAATCTCTTTGAAGGGAGAAAAATGCTTATCAGGGTGATCCCATTCAGCATAAATAAGCTGTTCTAGTAATGCATGGACAGGAAATGCATGCAAAGGCTGTGAAGGTTTTAAGGAACCCAATAAACAGAACTTTCAGCTGACTCCGTTAGGGGTAGCCTGAAAGTGGAACGAACCATCTCCGTAAGAGATTATATCAGCAATTTCTCAGATTGCAAGGCTGAAAAGGGTTCATCCACCATTGTTTTCTCTGCAGAGGAGCAAATCGGTTTGTCTTTCCTCCTGATCGCCTTATCCTTATCCTTTACCCACTGTTCCCTTGGTAAAGGGTCTAAGGTGGGGAGAGGGATCTAGCAGGCTTCCTATCCCTTTGGATGGAGGATGCGATTAAAGCCGCTAATCTTCCCTCTAGCCCCAACAGGGAGGAGGAAAAGGCATCTTCAGTCACGTATACAGGGGCTGAGATGTAAGAAGCAACTGCACCACCAATTGGTTCCAATGACTCACCCTGGCTTGCCACATCTGGTATTTCAGGAGAAGATGACAGTGTGGAGGCACGACTGGCGTTCCCAGTGCCTGGGGGTGAAATTTTTGGCACCTTCTTTGTGGTGTCCTTTTTGGGAGCTTTAGTCCTAAGCACAAAAGCAGAGGCACTAAGTAAATGCACTGAGCAATAGTCCAGCAATACAATGCTGCTAATAAAGTTCAGCTTGGTGCTGAGTAAAATGTATTCCTCTAACTGGGAATGCCTTATGCATTACCTTACGTGCCCCCACCACTCCTGTGTCCTGTGTGACCAGACCGCAATACTCTCCAGCTACTAGCTGAGGAGAGTGTTTTCTTAGCTCCGCGTCCCCAGCGCTTGCGCCGTGTCCTTGTGGACGCTACGTCCTGCACACAGCGTTGCACCTAAGCCACGCCCCCTCCGCTCATCAACCCACCCCCCTCATGTTTAAAACAATCAGCAGTCCACATGCACGGACAGCATTCGGGTCGCATACCCAGCGACAGGGGGGGAAAGGGAAGGCTGGAGAGGCAGGATCAAGCGCTCATATGGCGCTTTCTGAGTTTCTGTGGGGAGACATAAAAAAACAGCATAGGGAAGCCACCACACCCAGGGGGGAAAAGATGCTGTTGGCAAATTTTTTCCTGGATGAGGAATCCCCCCTGTAAATGCTGCTGGACGAGACCACACACATGCTGTTAGCTGGGACACTGAGCTGAACTGAGAAGCAACGTACCAAGTTATGTGCATTTTACTCCCTCTAGTGGAGACTTAAGGCATGACAAACATTTTACTCAAAGAAGAAAAGCCATAGGTGGACTTTTTACAGTTTCTAGGTTTCTTCCCTTACCTTATTCCTCACCACAGGATACTGCTGAAGACAGACCATCCATCCTTGCTGGTATATGCCCATTACCCCTGCAGGGGTACTAAGAGCTGTTGAGTGGGGACCCTTGAGGGGGATCACAGAAGTCACCGGATTTTGATGAAGCACAAGAGTCACACATTTTTTATGAACATTTTGCTAATTTGGAGCTTCACTCTTATTTTTATTTTCCTTTTTTAAGGTTGTCACTTACATATATATATTATGTGATGTGGAGTTTTTCAATATATATCTATTTTTATTGAAGTGGACATTTATCACGCAGACTTATTATTTTTGTTAATCAAGGCATATGTTTGGTGTCAGCAGGGGAATAATGGGTGGTCCCATTTCTTCCCTTTTGTTAACAGGATACTGGATATATATTCTTGACTATATCACGTTAGTGGTATTGCTCACATTGCTACACTACCACGAATTGATGTATTATCTACCTGTTATGGTATTGTGATATATATATATACGCATATTTTTGTAGTCTTGTTTCACACATATTACTGGTTTCTAGCATTTAGGTGGTTTTCAGCACAACGCATCTAGGTATTTTTGTTTGTACATTTATATAGGGAAACCCCTCCCAGGGAGCGCCACTTACCCCTCACATTCTTTTATATATTTCTATCTCTTTATCCTAAGCGCGGAATCATATCCCATTTTTCCTAAAAACACATCTTAACTAAGAGGTTTTTCCACCCCAAAACTACAAATGTAAATTAATCCTTACTGTTCTGAGTCCCCTATAAGGCTGCTTTCACACTGATGTGCTGCGGTTTACCTGACCTGCGAGTGCAGCACAGTGCATCTGCAACTTTCCTGGGTTAACTGCACTTTGCCAAAAGACTTCGATTATATCCTGCAGGTGTTGTGTGCTTTCAGAAATGGCTAAATTGCAGGAGAGCTGCAGGTACACTACCCTGCACCCACGGTGTGGGTAAACCACAGCACATCAGTATGAAAGCAGCCCTATACTAATATGCCCAGTGTATTGCTTCACACTGACCTTCTTTCCTGCTGCTGGCACCACTGGAAACCGCTAGCCAGGATAAGAGGTGGAGAGCAATTGGTATCACTCCACATTAGACAGAAGGCAGCAATACAGAGGAGGCATCAGCTTATGTGGCCCTTGCTCCCTACTTTAGATCCAACTTTACAAGTAGTCCCTCTGTATTGCACTCTGTTTGATGCTCTGAAATGGTGGGTCAGCAAGCCCACACCGTGATCTACCAGTCACCTGGCCGCGATCTACTGGTTGCCGACTCCCACTCTAGCTATTCATATGGTTCTCTGCTCCTTTTCTCTCTAAGCCCTTTTAGGACATTTCAGTTTTATCCCTTCATCTAGGTATACCCATGGCTCCTTTGAACTTTATCTCCCTTAACGTGAAAGGGACTAAAAGGGTTAAGGCATTTAAAACGTTTGCATCACTCAAAGCTGACACGGTATGTCTCCAAAAAATACATTTTTCAGGGAGTTCTACCTCAAGATTAATCAGCTTACAGTATCCCCAGCTATTCACTGCCCTGCCAGTGCCCAATCCAAAGAAAAAAAAATGGAGCATCTTAAATAGCTTTTTTAGAATAATTCCTTTTACTATACACACTGAATTTGAAAATCTGAGGTCCACTGAGGGTTGTCCCTTAACCCCCTCTTCTTTACGCTCTCTATAGTTCCCATTGTCCCCCTCATGCATGCAAACTCTAGTATACAGGGTGTGGAAGCTGCTGGATGTCATCACAATCTTGCATTCTATGCATAAAGGTGAAAAACCTTCTGTGCTGCAGATTCCCGACCCCCCCCGCCCCTCCTTTTTCTTACCTGAGCCCTATCGGATCCAGCGATGTGCACAAGCACATTGTCTCCAGCCACTGTCTCTCTCTCCTCATTGGACAGATTGATAGGAGCCATTGGCCCCCGCAGCTGTCAATCAAAATCTAGCGACGCAGAAGCGGGGGGGGGGGGGGGGGGGGCGTGCAGAGTCCTGCTGTCTGTGCCATATAACAAGTGTTTGGCGCAAAGGTTAAAAGCAATAATCCACATAAATGACAATATTATGCATATAAATGATGAACTGGAACAAGGGATAAGAAAAGATAATAATAGTCCATGATGGTGTGCATAAAGTCGATGATGAGGTATAAAGCCCACATTCACGGCAGCCTTCCAATGGGAGTGGAAACCATATTCCCAAAAAGCACTGTAAGAAACAAAGAAAGGAGGCGCCTCTGGGTGCAGACTTAAAAACAATTTTAATAAAAAAAGAGCAGCAACAGAGATTGCACTCACATTTGTGCCGAGTTAAAAAGGCATATGAGAGTCCCAGATGTAACTGGAGGGGTCTGTGAGGTCAATCATCCATGGCATCCTGTTGCTGCTCTTTTTATTAAAATTGTTTTTAAGTCTGCACCAAGAGGCGCCTCCTTTCTTTGTTTCTTACACTGCTGTCTGTGCCAATGGACGCAGCAGCGGGACTCTGAAAAGAGCCCGTACGGGTGGCCGCGGGAAAGCAGCTGTGATGCACCTGATGAAGAGGAGGGGCCTGGAGCGCCGACGGGGCACCCCATAAGAGGATCGGGGCTGCTCTTTGCAAAACGATTGTACAGGGCAGGTAAGTATAGGCATGTTTGTTATTAAAAAAACAAAAAAACACAAGGGTTTACAACCTCTTTATGTAACTATCCCCCTATGTTACCAACACAAATGACATTCTTTGGAATGATTCCGATATATGCAAATTAAGAACTTTTATGAAACAGGAATTAGTATGGACGTAGCGTTAGATAATAAGCCAATGTTTGAGCACATGTGCATCATGGACCCACATGCTCCAGGCCTCATTACAAAGTTAGATTGACACTTGTTGACCAATTGCACTATGTCCGGACCTACTTACACCAACCCATTGGGCAGCTGACCTCAGAATCTTTTTAGAGGTCTTTTTTTGGCCTGAGACCAAATCTTTTTTCCAAAATTTCTTGGCACAAAAAATTCAAGTTAGACTTACCGGTAACTTGTTTTCCAGAAGGCTTTCAGGACAGTACCTGAGTGACTCCTCCCACCGGACCACAGGAAACACCTTCTTCCTCCAGATCTTTAAAAGGGAGGCACCTCCCTACCACACCTCAGTTGTAGAAGTGAACCTCCCACCCCGGCTGGAACACATAAGCACATATGTTAGTTACAGCATAGTAAATCAAACTAATAGGGCGGGTCGTTGCTGTCCTGAAAGACTTCTGGAAAACAAGTTACCGGTAAGTCTAACTTGAATTTTCCCAAGGTGTCTTTCAGGACAGCACCCGAAAGCATAACGGAGACTTAGCCCCTTAGGGTGGGAAAACAGCCTGCAAGACCTTCCTGCCAAATGCCTGATCGCTGGCAGATGTGAGGTCCAGTCTGTAATGTCGCACGGTGCGGAAACTTGACCACGTTGCTGCCTTGCAAATTTGTTCAGGGGTGGCACCAGCTTTCTGCCCAAGTGGCCGCAAGCGCTCTAGTTGAGTGTGCGCAAATTCCATCTGGCGGAGACAACCCTGCATGCGAGTATGCTTCCAGGATGAATAATTAAAGCCATCTGGCTAATGATCCTTTAGAAGCCTGGCAACCTTTCTTGTTGCCCGAAAAAAGTACAAATAATGAGACTAAATGTCTTAAGTCCTTTGTAATTTCTAAATAGTGTATTAAAATCCTTTTGACATCCAACGTATGAAAAAAAAAAAAAAAAAAGTCTCTTTCTCCCCAGATGAGTTAGCACAGAAGGTTGGGAGCACAATGTCTTATGAGCGATTATGTATTGAAGCTACTTTTGGTAAGAACTTTGGGTCTGTCCTAAAAATAACTAACTATCCGGAAACACTGACAGGTAAGGTTCCCTAACTGACAGAGCGTGTAGCCCACTGATTCTGCGCGCTGAAGTAATGACGATTAGGAACACAGCTTTAAGAGTGAGACATTTGAGGGACACTTCTTCCAGAGGTTCAAATGGACTCCTTGCTAGGGATTGCAGAACTACCGACAAGTCACTTAGGGAACTTCTTGACCAGTGCTGGCCTGATCTTGCAAGAGCTCTAAAAAAAAAAAAAAAAATCTGACTACCAGGGGTTCAGAGGCCACAGATTTTTCCAAGAACACAGCTAGCGCAGCAACCTGTACTTTCAAGGTACTGACTGCTAGTCTCTTATCTGCCCCATCTTGCAAGAACTCCAAGATGGAAACAAGGCTCCTTGAGTCTTGGGCAGATGAATCGCACAATGAATTATAGACCTTAGAGCCTTTAGTATAGATGGCCCTTGTTACCCTTTTCCTACTTGACAGTAATGTTGTAATCAGACGGTCAGAAACCTCTTGCTCTTTAGGAGCTGCTCCTCACATACCAGGCTGCGAGATACAGGCTGGCCACTTCCCAGAATGGTTGAGAACCAGGCCTTTTTCAGCCAAAACTGATAAATTAGGAGGAGTGGTACCATTTTCTTGTTGAATCTTCCTTAATACCAGTAGGATTAACTGGAACGGGGGGAAAGCATAGCAAAGGTGAAATCTCCATGGATGCGCCAAAGCATCTATCCCTAGCGATCCATCGCGATTGTTTAAGAAGAACTGAGGAACCTGTGCATTCTCCTTTGAGGCAAAAAAGTCCACCTCTGGCTGTCTCCACATACTGGCAATCATTGCCAAGACCTTCGGGTTCAGAGACCACTCTGCTTCCTGAATGGGGTACCTGCTCAGGAAATCCGCCACTCTGTTCAGGGTCCCCTGTAGGGTGATTGCTGACAGGGATAGCAAGTGCTTCTCTCAGAAGTATTTCCATTGCCAATGCTTGTAAGAACCTGTTCCTTGTGCCCCCCTGTCTGTTTATATAAACTGGCGTCTGTTGTCAGTCTTTTGACTAGAAAGGCCCAATCTAGACCCCTTGAGAGAATCTCCTGACTCTTCCACCACCATAGTGAACTCTTCACCCGGGTTGGAATCTTCACCTCCGTGTCCAGGGATCTTAAGCTGTGATCCCATGACCTCAGGAGAAAAGATTGAAGACATCTGAAGCGCAGTCTTGCCCATTGAATAGCTAGAATTGTTGAGGTCAGTACTCCTAATGCCGACATAACTTGCCTTATCGTTATCGGCTGGTTGGTCTGCAGCATCGACAAAGTGCACTGAACCTTGTTCTTTCTCTCTGGTGGGAGAAAAATCTTCTGTTCTATCGAGTTGATTTGATAGCCCAGAAAGCTAACCTCCTGTGACGGGTTTAGTGAGGATTTCTGAAGGTTTAGAATCCATCCTAGAGATTCCAGATGGCTGCGTGCTTTGGCCAAGTTGTCTTGCAACCTTTTCCTTGAGGGGGGCGAAGAATAGTAGGTCATCCAAATAGGGAATCACTGCGATTCCATGAAGACGAAGCAGGGCTAGAGCTTCCGCCATCACCTTGGTAAAGATCCAAGGCGAGGATGACAGCCCGAACGGCAAGGCCTTGAACTGCCGATGATGAATCACGCCTTCCATCTTTACCGCCAACCTGAGATACAGTGCCTTGCAAAAGTATTCACCCCTTTGGCATTTTTCGTGTTTTGTTGCCTCACAACCTGGAATTAACATGGATTGTTTGAGGATTTGCATCTTTTAATTTACATAACATGCCCACAACTTTGAAGATTTTTTTTTTACTGTGAAGCAAACAACAAATAGGACAAAATAACAGAAAAAGCCAATGCGCATAACTATTCACCCCTCTAAAGTAAATACTTTGTAGAGTCATCTTTTGCGGCTATCACAGCTCCAAGTCTCTTTGGATAAGTCTCTATGAGCTTGCCACATCTTACCACTGGGATTTTTGCCCATTCCTCCTTGCAAAACTGCTTCAGCTCCTTCAAGTCGGATGGTTTGCGCTTGTGAACAGCAATCTTTAAGTCTGATTTTTTAAATGGATTTTTTTAATGGATTGAAGTCTGGGCTTTGACTAGGCCATTCCAACACATTTACAGGTTTCCCCTTAAACCACTCAAGTATTGCTTTAGCACTGCGTTTGGTGTCATTGTCCTGCTGGAAGGTGAACCTCCGTCCTAGCCTCAAATCACACACAGAGTGGTAGGGTTTTGCTCAAGAATATCCCTGTATTTAGCACTATCCATATTTCCCTCAACCCTGACCAGTTTCCCAGTCCCAGCTGCTGAAAAATGGTGTTCTTTAGGGGAGTTTTGATGTGTTGGGTTTGCGCCAGACATAGCGTTTTCTTTGAGGGCCAAAAAATAGGATTTTTATAACAGCTTACCTGTAAAATCCTTCTCTTGGAGTACATCACGGCACACAGAGCCACAGTAATTACTGTATGGGTTCTATGGCACCTTCAGGTGATGGACACTGGCACATCCTAGACAGGAAGTTCAACTCCCCATATAACCCCTCCCCTTACTGGGAGTACCTCAGTTTTGTAGCAAAGCAATACACGTGTAACCAGAAAGAGGCGGGACCTCTGTGTCCCATGACGTACTCCAAGAAAAGGATTTTACAGGTAAGCTGTGATAAAAATCCTATTTTCTTTATCATACATCACTGGACACAGAGCCACAGTAATTACTGTATTGGATGTCCCAGAGCAATGCTATCTGAGGGGAGGGAGACGCAAACAAAAGTTGGGTGCAATCAGACCTGAGGACTTATACTGCTGCCTGCAGCACACTGCGCCCAAAGGCGATATCCTCATGCCTTCTTACTAGGGTTGTCCCGATACCACTTTTTTAGGACCGAGTACAAGTCCTGATACTTTTTTTCAAGTACTCGCCGATACCGATTACCGATACTTTTTTTTAATGTCACGTGACAGTTTTTTTTTTTTTGTTGTTGTTTTTTTTAGGGGGGGGGGGGGGGGGGTGAACGGTGTCTGTGTGTTTTTTGTTTTTTTTTTCATTTACATTTATTATTTTTTACAATTTAATTTTTTTTTATTCTTTATTGCACTATGTGTGTGTGTTTTTTTTTTTTAATCAGCCGTTGGGGGGCTTTGGTGAGATATCAGGGGTCTTAACAGACCTCTGATATCTCCCCCTTGAAGCAGAGAAAGACGTAGGATAGAGATTCCCCAGTCCCTTTCTCTGCAGCCTCAGCTGCACTGAGAATGAATGGAGAGAAGACAGCGGCTCCTCTCCATTCATAAACTGAGACATCGTAATCACAGGAGATTACAATGTTTCAGTTATGTGAATAGACAGAGTCAGCTGACTCTGTCCATTCACACAGCGGAGAGACACAGCAGAACGGAGGGGACAGAGAAGGAGAGGGGGACAGAGAAGGAGAGGGGGACAGAGGAAAGCCAGAACGGATGGGGACAGCGGAGGGGGACAGAGCAACGGAGCAGGACAGCGGAGGGGGACAGAGGAACGGAGGGGGACAGAGCAACGGAGCAGGACAGCGGAGGGGGACAGAGGAACGGAGGGGGACAAAGCAACGGAGCAGGACAGCGGAGGGGGACAGAGGAACTGAGGGGGACTAAGGGGGATGAGGTGACAGTCAGCGGTGATCGTGTGTGGGGGAGTTACAAGCACCGATCACCGCCGTATGTCACTAAAGCAGCTGAAAGCCGCGGGGGGAGAAGCTTGTAACTCCCCCACGCGCCGATCACTGCTGGCAGTCAAGGTATCGGGGGAAGCATCGGGAGCATTTGCCCGAGTACAAGTACTTGGGCAAATGCTCGGTATCGGTGCCGATACCGATACTAGTATCGGTGTCGGGACAACCCTACTTCTTACATCCACCTGATAGAATCTGGTGAATGTATGGACTGAAGGCCAAGTTGCGGCCTTGCAGATTTGAGCCATGGAGGCTTGGTGATGCACTGCCCATGAAGCACTAACAGCCCTGGTGGAGTGCGCTTTGATTTGAAAAGGTGGAACTTTCCTCTTCAAACCATAAGCTTTAATAATTACTTGCCGAATCCATTTAGCAATAGTAGATTTCCATGCTGCCTGTCCTTTTCTAGGACCTTCAGGCAACACAAAACATCTGTTTTCCGAATCTGAGCAGTCGCCTTCAAATAGATTTTGACTGCTTTCACTACATCCAGAGAATGTAGTGACTTTTCTTCCAAAGAACAGGGTTCTGGAAAAAATGAAGGTAGAACAATATCCTGGTTTAAATGAAAACCTGAAACCACCTTTGGCAGAAAGCTAGGATGAGGACGCAACACTACTCTATCCTTGTGAATGATTAAATATGGCTCTTTACAAGAAAGAGCAGTCAATTCTGATACCCTTCTTGCAGAAGATAGGGCTACCAGAAAAACTAGCTTTCTTGTCAACAGGACCAAGGGAATATGTCGTATCGGCTAAATAGGCTGTTTCTGTAATGCCGACAGAACTAAATTCAAGTCCCAAGGGTTCAGGGGTGCTCTAACCGGTGGATTAAGCCGCGTTACCCCCTGTATAAACTTTGGACCAAAGAATGCGAAGCAAGTGGTCGTTGAAACAAAACCGATAAGGCCGAGACCTTCCTTCTCTGAGCTGGCCGCTCAGCTGTCGGCTAATTGCCAGCTTCCATCTCTCTCCACAGTTACCAAGCTGTTGATTCTGCTCGTCAGTCCTGCCTACTTAAAGCAGTCCAGCTCACTTGATCTCTGCCTTCGCCTTTGTCAACATCACAGAGACTTTCTCCTGCGTTCCTGTTGAAGACTTGCTCGGCTGACATCCCTTCTGGCTCCTGATCCTGCTTGCTGTACTACTACGTTCATCTCTGGCTCTCTGACATTGGCTTGGCTGACTACCCAATCCGGTTACTGAACTCTGGCTTGTTTTGACCACGCTTACTCGGTTTACCTTTTTATTATTATTAAACAAGTGTGATTTAACTTTACTTCGGTCTCGATCTGATTCATGGTTCCTGATATACTCAAGGCCACCTTCATCTCTAACCCCATTTGCAGAAAGGCAAGGATTCTACCTATAACATACTTTCTAGGATGCCAACCCCTGGATTAATAACAGGAAACATATGCCTTCCAGACTCTATAATAAATGACTCTGGAAGCTGGCTTCCTTGCATTAATCAAAGTAGATATCACTGAGCCTAAAAGCCCAAGATTCTTCAGAAGCCAAACCATTAAATTTAGCGTTTGTAAGGTAGGATGGAATACTGGTCCCTGCAATAGCAGGTCTGGATGTGGTGGTAGGGTCCATGGGGCCCCTACTGCCATCTTAACCATTTCTGCATACCAAGATCTTCTGGGCCACAAGAACTACAGACTTCCTTTCCTGCTTGATCCTGCGAAGAAGTCGAGGTAGCAGCAGAATAGGAGGGAATGCATAAATCAGTGAGAACTGATCCCACAGGGTCACCAACGCATCTGTTCCGCATGCAAGCAGATCCCTTGTTCTTAACACAAAGTTGTCGACTTTGATGTTGAACCGGGACGCAAACAGATCTACGTCCGGGATCCTCCATCTTTGGCATATAGCCAGGAAGATGTCAGGGTGAAGGGACCATTCCCCCCAGGAACAACTGCTGGTGACTTAAGTAGTCCGCCTGCCAGTTCTCTACCCCTGGAATGAAGATTGCCGATATGCACGGCACATGCTTTTCTGCCCAGGTTAAGATATGGTTTACCTCTCCCTGGGCTGCATTACTTTTGGTGCCCCCTTGGTGATTGATACAAGCCACTGCTGTGGCATTGTTGGATTGAATCCTGACAGGAGAATTACGCAACCTGAATGTCCAGGCCTTTAGGGCTAGGTGCACTGCCTGAATCTCTAGAATGTTGATGGGCAAGGTCCTTTTGGTTCTGGACCATTTCCCTTGGACAGACGCTTCTTCCAGGACTGCTCCCCAACCCGAAAGGCTGGCATCTGTTGTTACCACCTTCCAGGTAACTGGTAAGAGGGATTTCCCCTTCTGCAGATTCTCGGATATCCTTCACCAACTGAGGCTCTGGCGCACTTTTGGCGACAAACGCATCAGAAAATCTAGTGCTTGGACCTTGTTCCAGGCTGACAGGATACTGTTTTGCAGCAGTCTCGAATGAAACTGAGCATAGGGAACGGCTTCAAATGAAGCCACCATCTTCCCCAACAACCTCATACAAAGGCAAATAGAAGGACCCTTCTTCGCCCTGACCACCTGAAACAGCTCCTTTATGGCGCTAATCTTTGCCTGGGGTAAAAACACCCTCTTCTGGGCTGTATCTATAACCAGACCCAAGTACTTTAATCTTCTTACTGGCTTTAAAGAAGATTTCTTCTAGGTTGGAGGACCCAACCTAGGTATTCCAGGTAATTGACTGTGGTGACCATACTTTGGTCTAAGCGGGCTACCGACCGGTCTATCAAGAGCAGGTATGCTAGAATTGTTATATCTTGAGTCCTTAATCTGGCCAGAGGAAGGGACAGAAGTTTTGTAAACACCCGAGGTGCAATAGCTAGAGGGAAAGGCAAGGCTACAAACTGAAAGTGACGTTTTTCTACTTCGAGACGCAGATATTTTTGATGAGCGGGGAAAATAGGCACATGCAGGTATGCATCCTTGATGTCGATTGATGCCAGAAGCTTTCCTCCTTGTAGGATGGAGACTACTGATTGGATTGATTCCATGCGAAAAGTGCGGATCTACAAGAACCGGTTTAGATCTATGAGATCTAGAATGGGTCTGACATCTCCATTTGCTTTTGGCACCGTGAAAAGGTTTGAATAAAACCCCAACCCCTGCTCTTCCATGGAGACCACCATGATCACTTTTTGCGAAAAAGTCGGTCTAATGCTTGAAAGAGACTTCTTTTTCCCTGGATCTTTGGGAACATTTGACCTGAAGAAACGAGGAGATGGGAATTCTACGAACTCTAGTTTGTAACCTAGAGCAATTGTGGAGACCACCTATCTGTCTCGAAATTCCTCCTGCCAGACCCTTGAGAACTGCAGAAGTCTTCCCCCCACTCGAACGAGCGGGGGCGCCCCTTCAGAAATAGAGCCTTAGCATTCTGTCTTGTAGGTTTCCTCCCCCAGGACTTTTTGTCCCTGGGGTTGACCCTGAGGTTTACCTCTTGAACCAGACCCTGGCACTGGACAAAGACCTTGTTTAAATGAGGAACTGTCATGGTTATGCAATAGAGTTTGCCTGTCAGCTTACCTGTCTCCATGTGTTCATCTCTAGAGACTAGCTGACCCTCACCTGACTGCTTTTATAAACTCTCCTCTAACATGGCTCCACCCCAGCTCCTATCAGGGAACCCTATATTAACCTGGGCATTGCAAGCCAACCTTGCTGATCAACCACTGTGCGTTAGCTTTCGTGTGTACTTGCTGCGTTTCCTACGTCTGATTCCAGTTATCGACCTTGGCCTAGTCAATTTTTCCTCCATAGGATAAAGGGTTAAGCATTTTTTCCCCCTAAAAGTTTTCATCTGGGTGATCCCACTCAGAATACATAAGCTTTTCCAGCAACGAATGGACAGGAAAGGCACGCAAAACCTGAGGAGGTTTTAGTGAACCCAAACAAGAAGTGGGCTTTTCAACCGACTCAGTTAAATGTGGAGCGGACCATTTCAGTAAGAGAATGCACCAGCAATTTCTCAGCTTGTGAAGCTGAAGAAGGTCCTCCCCCACTTGATCCCTCGGAAGAGGAGTCATCAGTCTCTTCACGGTCCCCTAAGGGGGATTCATCTTCCCTCTCCCACTGTTCCTCCGTTTGAGGATCCTGGGTGGTAGAAGGGGGACCTAATGTGTTTTCTTCCACTATGTGAAGATGCGATTAAAGCCGCTAATCTTTCCTCCAATCCAATCATGGCTGAGGAAAAAACCTCTTCAGTAATATAGACAGGGGCTGAACTGTCGGAAGCAATTACAACCCCTGACGACCTGGATGACTCACTCTGATCAGCCTCCCTAGGCCTTTCGGGGGGGGGGGGGAATTGTTGCAGAGGGAGGATCCTTAGAGCCTGAGGGCGACCCCTTTGTGCCCTTGTTTTTTAATGTATTTGTACCTCCCCCTCTGGTCATAGTGTCCAGCACAAATGCAGAGGTACTACCAAAATGCACCCACTACTGAACAAATTTTCCAGCAACTGCTGCTGCTATTAATGCTCAGCCTGATGCTTAGTAAATGTGCCCCCTTCTGCTCTGTGTCCCTCCGACAGCTGAATGCACCTGAAAAAAGGTGAACTTCATAGCTTAGAATGTCTGAGGCATGTCAACGCTGCACTAAGCCTCGCCCCCTCCGACTTTCCCACCGTGTCCCCCCATTCTTTTCAAAAAGGATTGTTTTCCCGCGGAAGCTGGCCTCTGATTCGACCGGATCCTATGTGGAGGGGGGCTGGGGTGGAGAAGAGGAGGAGAGCTGATGGACGGAGAACCACAGTTATGGCGGTGACAGTGGCGCAGCATACCGCCGACTGGCCCATGCTCCTTCTGCCTCCTGGAGAGATGCTGTCCACGTGGGGGACGTTTTAAAAGAAAAAAAAACCCCTTCTCACGTCTTACCTGGGGCTTGGGCTGGAGGAAGCGTGTAGCTTGTATTGACACAGAGCAGGACTGACAAGCATGGAATCAGGTACATGCTCTTGATAGCCCACGGTACCAACTTTAGGCATGACAACATTTACTTTAAAGGAGAAAACCCATAAGAATTAGAAAAATTCCTTAGGAATCTCCACTTAGCTTATCCAGCTGCAGGGTTCTGTGGTAAACCAAACAGACCCAATCTTCACCACTCATGGTGGGCTCCATTAAAAAACCTTCGGGGACTGGGGCCCTTTTTTTTTTTTTATCAGGGGTTCCACACCCCTGAACCTGTAAAGCACCCGCCAAGAAATATGGCTGAAAAAAACCAAAGCACTGGATCCCGGGGTCCAGCTCTCTAAAAAGAGAAGCGTTACAGGTAAAACCTTGTTTCTTCCGCCACGAGGCCCAGGTATCATTCAATTCAGCCTAAAGAGACACTTTGAATGCATCCAGTTGCATGGCTTGCCCCAGCAAAGATTTCTCCAGCGGAGCTCAGCACAGCACATCTTTACTCGTGACCAACACCTAAGACACTGGCGAAAAAACTGAGATACTCCCGTTAAGGGGAGGAGTTATATGGGGAGTTGAACTTCCTGTCAAGGGTGTGCCAGTGTTCATCACCTGAAGGTGCCATATAACCCATACAGTAATTACTGTGGCTCTGTGTCCCGTGAAGTAAGATAAAGAAAGTTAAATTTTAGTCTCATCAGACCGGATCACCTTTCTCCATACATTTTGGGAGTCTCCCACATGCCTTTTCACAAACTCAAAACGTGCCATTTTGTTTCTTGCTGAAAGTAATGGCTTTCTTCTGGCCACTCTGCCATAACTCTAATGGAGCGTATGGCTTATGTACAGATACTCCAGTCTCTGCTGTGCAACTCTGCAGCTCCTCCAGGGTTACCTCTCTGTGCTACCTCTCTGTGCTGCCTCTCTGATTAATGCCCTCCTTGCCTGGTTCGTGAGTTTTGGTGTGCGGCCATCTCTTGGCAGGTTTGCTGTTGTGCCATGTTCTTTCCATTTGGTTATGATAGATTTGATGGTGCTTCTAGGGATCATCAAAGATTTGGATATTTTTTTTTTTATAATCTAACCCCGACTTTAACTTCTCAACAACATTGTCCCTTACTTGTTTGGAGAGTTCCTTGGTCTTCATGGCAGTGTTTGGTTAGTGGTGCCTCTTGCTTAGGTGTTGCAGCCTTTGGGGTATATGTGTATATGTAATGACAGATCATGTGACACTTAGATCGCACACAGGTGGACATCATTTCACTAATTATGTGACTTCTAAAGGTAATTATGGGCTTCATAACAAAAGGGGTGCAATGTAACAAAACAAAAAGGCTGTAATGTAACAAAATAGGTAAAAAACCAAGGGGGTGAAGGCACTGTACTTCTGGCACTGGAGTGAGATTGGGATATGCAGGTATGCATCCCTTAAATCTATTTATGCCATGCAACATTCTGTGGTCAGTAGATTTCTGACCACAGAATCAGGTCCATCTTGAATAGGGGTGCAACGGATTGTTGCCGATCCGCGATCCGTATAGATCACCCTCCGTGGATCGGCACACCCACGATCCCAGGAGCACTCTGCGGTCTCAGCCATAGGAAAGGCCGCGGCTTCGGCCTAGCTCCGGAGCGGCGGCCATCTTGGTATACCCGGAAGTGGCCGCTGTCTCGACAGGAAGTGACGTTTCGTCGTCGCCATCTTGCTACACCCCACACTCCTGCACAGTACAATAATGATAGACTGAGAAGGGGGCAAGCGGACATCTTGTTACACCCACCGGAGTTTTAGATTTAAAAGCCATTTTCAACACAAAACCGAGCTTATATGCACAAATACTGTATTTATGCCTATAAGCTCGGTTTTGTGTTGAAAATAGCTTTTAAATCTAAAACTCCGGTGGGTATAACATGATTTGTGCGTTTTTTTGTTTGTTTTATTTTTGTTTTGTTTTTTGCTGATCCGAAAATGATCCGATCCGTGACTCTGATCCGAGGATCGATCCGATCCGTGAGATTTTTGATCCGTTGCACCCCTAATCTTGAACTTTCTGTACTTGACGGATTTGTTCAGAGGTTTTAGATTGAGAATCAGTCGGAATTTCCCTGTTGGCTTTCTTACCAAGAAAATGTGAGAATAAAAACCCTGTTGCCACTCTTCTGGTGGCACTTGATCACTGCTGCATCAGTTCCTTTAATGAGTACTTCATGGCCAGGGCTTTTACTGGATCCTTTGGAGTATTCGTCACAAGAAATCTTCTTGGGGGGGGGATTCCATAAACTCGATTGTGTAGCCCTGAGAAAGAGTGGTCAGTAAAAACGGATTTGATGTTATGCCTAACCACTGTGGAAGGAAATTTTTTTAGCCTTCTGCACATGCGCAGGGTCGAGTCATTGGGATTTTTCGACCTGCATAGAAGGATGAAAAAGGATTCCGCCTTTGCCTTTAGCTTTTTGTGCGGACGAATTCTTCCTCCTCCCCTGGTACTTCTTGTCCTGCTCCTGAGCCCTTTGAGGTTGAAAAAACGCTTCGGGGGGTTGTTCCTTCTTTACCAGGAAGGACTTTTTCCTATCGGCAGTACTATCTAGAATGGTATCTAGATCAGGGCCAAAGAGAAGGTCACCTGAATAAGGGATCCCACAGAGTTAACTCTTTGACGCCGCATTACCTGGCCAAGTCTTCAGCCACAATGCTCTTTTTGACGAATTTGTTAAGGCTGCTGATCTAGCCGACATTCGAATTGCTTCGGCTGAAGCATCCGCTATATAGGCTATCGTAGAGGACGGTGGAGAGAAAGGTGGAAAAGGAATCCAAAATCTCCTGCTTGAGTGAATGCACTACTATATGAGCTTTAAGCTGGTTAACCCAATACTCTAGGTTCCTGGCTACGCATGTTGTGGCCATAGCTGGCTTTAAATTGCTCATGATCGACTGCCAAGATCTCTTGAGCAAGAGATCCACACACTTATCCATTGGATCCCTTAGGACCCCCATGTCTTCAAAGGCCAGGTCAGTGGATCTGGAGGCCTGGGAGAAGGCAGCATGCAACCTGGGGACCTTGTTCCATACCGCAGAGGGGACTTCCTCAAACGGAAAGTGTCTCTTGTGGACTCTTGAGAAAATAGTTTTTTTCTCTGGTTTCTGCCATTCTTTCTTTATGGAGTCCAAAATGACAGAACGAACCGGAAATGTTCAAACCTTAGGCTCACCTAGACCCGCGTACATGTGGTCGTGCGGCGTTATTTCTTTTTTTCTTCACTCATGCCGCGTACACGATCGGAAATTCGGCCAGTAAAAGACAGATGGGAGCTTTTGGTCTGAAAATGCGACCGTGTGTATGCTCCAATGGACTTTTGCTGGCGGAATTCCCGCCAGCAAAAGATTGAGAGCAGGTTCTCAATTTTTCGGTCGGAAAATATTCCTATCCAAAAATGCGTTTGTCTGTATGCAATTTGGACGCACAAAAAATCATGCATGCTCGAAAACAATTCGACGCATGCTTGGAAGCATTGAACTATATTTTCTCGGCTTGTCGTAGTGTTGTACGTCACCGTGTTCTTGACGGTCGAAAGTTCAGAAAACTTTTGTATAACCGTGTGTGTATGCAAGGCAAGCTTGAGTGGAATTCCATCGGAAAAACCATCCAAGTTTTTTCGGATGGAAAATCTGATCGTATGTACGTGGCATTAGGCCAAGGGTAACATGTATGGCTCTAAGAAATCCGTCAACTTCTTCCAGGGATAGCTTAAACTTTGAGGCCCTTCACCCTCCTCCTCCTCCGAATCATCATTGGAAGGTGCGGGGGATTGTTTTTCCCTGGTAGAAGGACCTTCAGAAGAGTCTCTAACGCCAGGACAGGAAGTGAACCCTGGGAAGACGGACTAATGAGTCACGGAATGTCTAAATCGTGGCATATAGTTCCTTCTTTACTGAGGCAACCAAGTCCTGACAAATGGAAGCAGATTCCTCTTTGACCAAAAAAAAAAAAATGCAAGTACTACATAGGGCTTTTTTCCAATTTTCTCCCATCTTGGCTTTGCATGAGGGGTATCTCTTTTTCCCCGGGTCAGAGATTTTGGCCTGGGAGAGAAAAAGAGAAAAGGGAAAAAAAAACCAGGGGAGCTTTAGTGAGACCCGGTCTCCGCTTGCAGACCACCCAACAAGGTGCACTAGGGAGAAAATACAGCCTCCAGTGCCCAGAAAGGACCTCACCACCAGGGGGGAAAAAAAAAAAAAAAAAAAGACTGGAAACCCCAGGTAAAGAAAATGGGCAGACTTAATCCACTGCCCCCTACCTGAGCCTTGATGGTGCTTGTCCCCACTGCTGCAGACGCCGCTCTCAGAACCTCCCATAGTGCCACTGTACCGAAATCGGAAATAGGAGCCAGCTTCCACCCTGCCTCCTCCCCCAGCTTCCGGAAATGACGTCGGGCACTGACCCGGTGACCTGCTAATAGGAAGTGTCACTTCCGGTGCGGCACTGGAGTGGGTCACCGGATCATCTGCGGCTCTCCCCAAGCACCTAGGGGGTAAGAGGAGCCCGAACTTACCATTGCCAAAGCCCTGGTAAGACGGGAGGGCTGAAGGAAAAAAAAGAAAAAAAAATAGGAGAGAGAACCTAAGAGATCCTGGCTCCCCTCCAAAAGATGTTCCCTCCGGGCCAGAGGAAACACAAAATCTGAGGTGTGGTAGGGAGGTGCCGCCCTTTAAAGATCTGGAGGAAGGAGGCGTTTCCTGTGGTCCGGTGGGAGGAGTCACTATCTCAGGTGCTGTCCTGAAAGATGCCTCGGGAAAACTAATTGTAAGGTACTGACACACTGATATCTAAAGTTCCAAAGTTTCAGTGTGTATTTCTAAATTTGTAACAAATTATCCACCCACGTGCTTTCATGGCTGTGGAAACTTGGGGACTCATATTCATACTTGGTGGACCTGTTACTATATATGACTGTCAATAATATACAAGGTCTTGTACAATTCAATAAAAAAAAAAAAAAGTAAACAAGAAAGTTTTTTCATGCACTATGTTTATCTAAAGCAGCCCTTGAAAAAAAAAATGTTCAGCTCTCAGGGAACCCGTCAACATAAATTCATCAAGGGTCATTGGTTAAATGCCTCTTACATTGATGGTCAATGTCAAGAAGGGCCCCCTTAAAGTGGTTTTAAACCCCGTTACACCACTTTTACCTACAGGTAAGCCTATATAACAAAGCTTACCTGTAGGTACCGTGAATATCTCCTAAACTTGCACAGTTTCAGAGATATTTAGGAGATCTCTGGAGGAATCCTTGTTGAGAATAGCTATTTTAAACCACCCATTATCCTCATCAGTTTTGTTACTGCTTCTAAAACCATCTCATCCTACTTAAAATAGAAGTATGGGATTTTTTTTATCCAAAAATCATACTTACCTAGGTGGATGTAGCATCGGTCCAATGCTGCATCTGTCCCCTGCCGCCTCTTCACTGAGAACCGAGCCACCAAACACCACCGATGGCTCGGTTCTCACACCCCCGAGCAGAGAGCTGCTGCCCAATCAATCAGAAGTCAATCAGAAGCTCTCCTGCTCTGCTCCTCCATGCTCACTGGAGCACTGAGCTGTGGAGGGGCAGGGAGCGGCGTCTCAGCGGCTTGCTGTGAGGCTGAGACTGCCATCGGTCCAGGCACCTGGCAGATCCAGACTTCCAGAGTCGGGATGATGCGGTGCCTGGACTGATCTTGGTGATGTCAGCAAAGAATAAACTTCAGACCGCTCTCTGCTAAAAAGGGGTCACAGGAGTGCAAAACAAATTGGATCTAGAATGGAAAAGGACCTGGGGGTCCTAGTAGATGATAGGCTCAGCAATGGCATGCAATACCAAGCTGCTGCTAACAAAGCAAACAGAATATTGGCATGCATTAAAAAGGGAATCAACTCCAGAGATAGAACGATAATTCTCCCACTCTACGAGACTCTAATCCAGCCGCACCTGGAGTATGCTGTCCAGTTCTGGGCACCAGTCCTCAGGAAGGATGTACTGGAAATGGAGCGAGTACAAAGAAGGGCAACTAAGCTAATAAAAGGGTCTGGAGGACATTAGTTATGAAGAAAGGTTGCGAGCACTGAACTTATTCTCTCTGGAGAAGAGACGCTTGAGAGGGGATATGATTTCAATTTATAAATACCGTACTGGTGACCCCACAATAAGGATAAAACTATTTCGCAGAAGGGAGTTTAACAAGACACGTGGCCACTCATTAAAATGAGAAGAAAAGAGGTTTAACCTTAAACTACAAGAGATTAGAGGAGAAGTCCAGCTTGAGCTCATTCGGCTGGGCTTCTCTTATGGGTCCACAGTAGTTACATGGTAGGTGAGGTTAAAAAAAGACACAAGTCAATCAAGTACAGCCTATGTGTGTGATTATATGTCAGTACTACATTGTATATCCCTGTATGTTGCGATCGTTCAGGTGCTTATCTAATAGTTTCTTGAAACTATCGCTGCCCCCCGCTGAGACCACCGCCTGTGGAAGGGAATTCCACATCCTTGCCGCTCTCACAGTAAAGAACCCTCTACGTAGTTTAAGGTTAAACCTCTTTTCTTCACATTTTAATGAGTGACCGCGAGTCTTGTTAAACTCCCTTCCACAAAAAAGGTTTTATCCCTATTGTGGGGTCACC
Source organism: Lithobates septentrionalis (assembly GCA_037952835.1). Classification (NCBI taxonomy): domain Eukaryota; kingdom Metazoa; phylum Chordata; class Amphibia; order Anura; family Ranidae; genus Lithobates; species Lithobates septentrionalis. The sequence goes on from JBBDGP010001127.1 coordinate 4,906,210, forward strand.
AGTACGGTATTTGTATATTGAAATCATATCCCTCTCAAGCATCTCTTCTCCAGAGAGAATAAACTTCAGTGCTCGCAACCTTTCTTCATGTTGCCCTACTTTTTACTTGCTCCATTTCCAGTACATCCTTCCTGAGACTGGTGCCTCTACTACGTAGAGGGTTCTTTACTGTTAGGCAACTTTCACACTGGGGTGGGCGGGAGCCGGCGGTTTTAGCGCCGCTTTACTGTCATTTTAGTGACGCTATTCGGCCGCTAGCAGGGTGGTTTTAACCCCCGCTAGCAGCCGAAAAAGAGTTAAAACCGCCCGCAAAGCGCCGCTGCGCCGGCGCTGCCCCATTGGTTTTCAATACACCACTCCTACAGAGCTGCAAAGATGTGGCTTGCAGGACATTTTTGACCATCCAGCAAGCACACCACTCTAGTGTGAAAGCCCTCGGGACACAGGAGAGGGTCTTTACAGGCGCTATTTTTTAGCGATGTAGCGCCTGTAAAGCGACTCAGTGTGAAAGTAGCCTAAGAGCGACAAAGATGTGCAACTCCTTTCCACAGGCAGTGGTCTCAGCAGGGAGCATCGGTAGTTTCAAAAAACTATTAAATAAGCACCTGAATGATCACAACATGCAGGGATAAACAATGTAATACTGACATATAATCACACACATATGTTGGACTTGATGAACTTGTGTCTTTTTTCAACCTCACCTACTATGTAACTACTGTGACCCATAAGAGAAGCCCAGCCGAATGAGCTCAGGCTGGCTTCTCCTTTAATCTCTTGAGGATATTGGGTAAAAAAAAACAGGTATATGATGGACCTTGATAATTTATGTTTTGATATATTCTACAGTTTTCAATCTTGTTACATTCTGACATTAAACCTGCTCTATATATTGTTAATTAAAAAAAAACAATTAATTAAAAATAAACACCGACATTGAAAAAGATTTTTACTTTTTTCTCAAATTTTCACCATACATACAACTAATTTGATTATTTCTTTGTGCTCTACCACATCCTAACATAAATCCTACAATTTGAGTTGTATCATGCCTCATTACGCTTTACCTCAATCGCTTTACCTCATTATTTCCAATGCCTTGTGTGGGGATTTGGTACTTCAGGGACCAAATTCTCAAAAGTACCATAATCAAAGATTTCAAGCCTTTAAAAATGCCATTAATGTTTTTTCCAGTAATCACACCACAGATCTCACATCTCTCTATATACAACAAAAAAACACTCAAAGTGGTTATCAGATGGGTTCATTTAAAACACCGCACCTGGTTTAAAAAACATGAGCAATAGCAATTCCATACCTAAATTAAAGAGCCTCAAGACAGACTAAGTGTGGTCAACCTATATTTCTAAAATTTCAAACATTAAAAACTCCTGAAAGCAAAACCATATTCACCATTCTCCCTCCTGAGGAACGCAACAAATACTTAAGCCTAGTACACACAACGCGATCAGACAAATGATCGTGTTTTTTTTTTTTTAGCATGCTAGTCTCCACATCGAATGCAAATAGGTTACTAAAGTATGAAAATTTTCGTACAAAAAATAAAAAAAATTCAGAAGTGATGTAATGTATTTTCGGACAAAAACTGTACTGATTAAAAAGTCGTACGATCTAGTATCGTATGAGAAAAAATTTCGTGTTTGTCCCTTTGGAAAATTTCAGATGAAAGCTGCGTACCAACGATCAGATTATCGTACTATTTATCGTACTATCGTATTATTTAGAAAGCGGAATTTTTGTCCGGTTTTCTCATCGTGTTTATGAGGCTTTAAAGGGATTATTACACTACAATCTCCTAATGCAGTAAACTAACAATCCTGAGGAACAAAGGAACTCCAGCAGCTGCATAGCAAATTACATATCTGAAATATCCCCAATTACATACCAACAACGCACTATAGGGTGATGAATTTAGGACCATAAAATAAATAAAAAAAAGCAACTGGCATAAGCCATTTCCTGGATGACTTTACTCCCCCCAATTTAACAAAACTTTGGGACCTCTAATCCCCACCAGAATCTTTAAAGTAGTTCTAAAATAAAGTGACCAGATTTTTAAAAAGTTCAGCTTTTTTTTTCTAAATTCCAGCTCCCCTAAGTACCAATATAGCATTCATGTACTTTTTTTGCAAAAATATCAAAGCTTTCCATAAAATGTAGAGACATATACCTTACTGTCCTCCATCCATCCATGATTCAAAACATATCTATTGCTTCTTATGTCCTTACAGACCGAGTCATGACACAGGAAGGAGTTGACCAGCTGACCTCATTAGCACACACCCTGCATCATCCACTCTCCCACTCCCAGCTGCACGTTTTTTAAATGAAATGCAATTAATCAGTGATCACTCTTCTCACTAAATACACAATATACAATCAGATTGCATAGTGTATTGGCCATCTTTATACAAGTACATAGAAGGGAATGGACAGAAACACTCAGCTGTCAAGCCCCCTTCACATCTTTGCATAGCGAGAACTCGCATTCCCACATGAGTTTTTTGGGGCTTTTTTTAGCGAGGTGGGGAGGTTTTGGCGCATTTTCAATTATCACACATAGGGCAGCCCATCCATCTAAATAGGCTGCCCCACACGCAGCAATCGCCCCAAAGAAGCTTCAGAACTTTTTTTTTTAGAGCAGAGCTTGGTGTGTTTTTACTGCAATTTTTGGTGCAGTGCATTTCTGAAATGCAAGGAAACTCAGATGTGAATGGAGCCTCATTGTTCTTGTGTTATTGCACCAATTTCTAGCATAGTGGGAGCGCACATTTTGTGTCTTGTTTTTCCTGTGACACGCATAGGGCAACCTGACGATTTAAATGGGCTTTGCTATATGTGGCTTATGGGACATGTTGGCGTATTGTGAGTTGTGTGTTTTTTATTGTGCGCTTTGCAGCATTTGCCATTCGTTTTTTCACATGGCAAAATGTGTTTTTGCTTCTGTGTTTGGTGTGCTGTTACCAATTAAATGGCACTGAAAGCACAACTAGTAATTTTAGGTGTATTAAAGGTGACCATACATTATACAATCCGATTGTACAATATCCTTTAGATCTGCCATCAATTATGTAGGGCAAAGGTCTGCTTGATTGGATACAGAGTGGTTGGCTAGATAGGCATTTCCTCCTATTATATAAATTTGGAAAATCTAAAGATTGTTCAGATTGTATATAGTGTATAGCCACCTTTATACACCTAAAATTACTAGTTGCGCTTTCAGTGCCATTGATTGTTAACAACACACCAAACACATTTTGCCATGTGAAAATGCTGCAAATGCCATGTGAAAATGCCATGGCAAATGCTACAAAACACACAGTAAAAAACATGCAACCCACAAAATGCCAACATGTCCCATAAGCCACATATAGCACAGCCCATTTAAATCAAAGGGCTTCCCTATGCGTGTCACAGAAAAAAGACACAAAACGTTCGCTCCCATTATGCTAGATGTGAATGGGGCCTGAAAGTGAAATTGGTGTGATAACACAAGAACAATGAGGCTCCATTCACATCTGTGTGTTTCTTTGCATTTCAGAAATGCGCTGCACCAAAAAATAAATACATTTTTTTTTTAAAAATCGCAGTAAAAAACGCACCAAGCTCCGCTCTAAAAAAAAGTTCTGAAGCTTCTTTGGGGCGATTGCTGCATGTAGAGCAGCACATTCAGGTGGATGGGCTGCCCAATGCGTAATGAGGGAGAATGCTCCAAAATGCCTCCCCACCTCTGTAAAAAAAAGGCATGTCGGAATGCGAGTTTCCACTATGCAGAGATGTGAACAGGGCTTGACAGCTGAGTGTTTCTGTCCAATCTTTTCTATATACTTGTATAAAGATGGCCATACACTATGGAGTCCGATTGTGTATTTAGTGAGAGGGGTGATCAATGATTGATTGCATTTCATTTAAAAAATGTCCAGCTGGGAGTGGGAGAGTGGATGATGCAGGGTGTGTGCTAATGAGATCAGCTGGTCAACTCCTTCCTGTGTCATGACCTACAGTCTGTATGGACGTAAGACAGAAGCAATAGATACGTTTTGAATCATGGATGGAGGACAGCAAGGTAAGTGTCTGTAGATTTTATGGAAAGCTTTGATATTTTTGCAAGAAAAAGTACATGAATGCTATATTGGTACATAGGGGAGCTAGAATTTAGAAAAAAAAAAAAGAAGGTGAACTTAGCCATAGATTTTTTTTTTTTAATTATTGGTAAATGGTAAAATATTATAAGCATATTTTCCTTAAGTTATATATGCAGTGTATGTTGTATGGGTTTATGTAATGATAGTACATTTCATCCATGAGATTAAAAAAAATAAATAAATAATGATACTCAGAATTATTTGGGATATGACTACTAAGATAGACAAAAAATCCGGGCAGGGGCAGCTCCAGACAATTTTTTTTGGGGGTGCTATGGTGGTGCTTGAGGTAAAAGTAAGGGGGGGGGGCAATACGGCGCGCGAAGCACTGCTACCACACACAAGTGGGTGTGGCCCTAAAGTGGGTGTGCCCAGCAAGTGGGCTAGAGGTCGACCGATATGGGTTTTTCTCTGGCCGATGCCGATATTTAGAAATCGCAGTGGTCGATGGCCGATATAAGATGGCGATTTTTTTGGGCCGATATATTAGGCCGATTTTTTTTTTTTTCCCCTTCATCTCATAAAATCTAACAGTTAGACCCCTTTCACACTGGGGCGTTTTTCAGGCGCTTTTGGGCTAAAAATAGCGCCTGTAAAGTGCCTGTAAAACGGCTCCCCTGCAGTCTCAGTGTGAAAGCTCAAGTGCATTCACAATGAGGCGATGCGCTGGCAGGATGTTTAAAAAAAGTCCTGCAAGCGGCATCTTTGGAACGGTGTATACTGCTCCTCCACCACTCCTGCCCATTGAAATGAATGTGCACCGCTGCCGAAGCGCCTGCAAAGCGTTTCGGCAGCAGCGCATTTAACCCCTTCCTCAGCCGCTAGCTGGGTTATAAGCACCCCGCTAGCAGCCGAATAGCGCCGCTAAAATGACGGTAAAGCGCCGCTAAAACTAACAGCGTTTTACCGTCAACGCATGCCCGCTCCAGTGTGTAAGCAGCCTTAAGTAATACAGAAAATTTTTTACATTTAAACATTTATTAACCACTTGAGCCCCGGACCATTATGCTGCCTAAGGACCAGAGGTCTTTTTCCAATTTGGCACTGCGTCGCTTTAACTGCTAATTGCGCGGTCATGCAATGCTGTACCCAAACGAAATTTGCGTCCTTTTCTTCCCACAAATAGAGCTTTCTTTTGATGGTATTTGATCACCTCTGCGGTTTTTATTTTTTGCGCTATAAACGGAAAAAGACCGAAAATTTTGAAAAAAAATGATATTTTCTACTTTTTGTTATAAAAAAAATCCAATAAACTAAATTTTAGTCATACATTTAGGCCAAAATGTATTCGGCCACATGTCTTTGGTAAAAAAAATGTCAATAAGCGTATATTTATTGGTTTGCGCAAAAGTTATAGCGTCTACAAACTAGGGTACATTTTCTGTAATTTACACAGCTTTTAGTTTATGACTGCCTATGTCATTTCTTGAGGTGCTAAAATGGCAGGGCAGTACAAAACCCCCCCAAATGACCCCATTTTGGAAAGTAGACACCCCAAGGAAATTGCTGAGAGGCATGTTGAACCCATTGAATATTTATTTTTTTTGTCCCAAGTGATTGAAAAATGACAAAAAAAAAAAAAAATATTTACAAAAAGTTGTCACTAAATGATATATTGCTCACACAGGCCATGGGCCTATGTGGAATTGCACCCCAAAATACATTCAGCTGCTTCTCCTGAGTATGGGGATACCACATGTGTGGGACTTTTTGGGAGCCTAGCCGCGTACGGGGCCCCGAAAACCAATCACCGCCTTCAGGATTTCTAAGAGAGTGTAAATTTTTGATTTCACTCTTCACTGCCTATCACAGTTTCGGAGGCCATGGAATGCCCAGGTGGCACAAAACCCCCCAAAATGACCCCATTTTGGAAAGTAGACACCCCAAGCTATTTGCTGAGAGGCATATTGAGTCCATGGAATATTTTATATTTTGACACAAGTTGCGGGAAAGTGACACTTTTTTTTTTTTTTTTCATAAAGTTGTCACTAAATGATATATTGCTCACACAGGCCATGGGCATATGTGGAATTGCACCCCAAAATACATTTAGCTGCTTCTCCTGAGTATGGGGATACCACATGTGTGGGACTTTTTGGGAGCCTAGCCGCGTACGGGACCCCGAAAACCAATCACTGCCTTCAGGATTTCTAAGGGTGAAAATTTTTGATTTCACTCTTTACTGCCTATCACAGGTTCGGAGGCCATGGAATGCCCAGGTGGCACAAACCCCCCCCCCCAAATGACCCCATTTTGGAAAGTAGACACCCCAAGCTATTTGCTGAGAGGCATGGTGAGTATTTTGCAGCTCTCATTTGTTTTTGAAAATGAAGAAAGACAAGAAAAAACATTTTTTTTTTTTCTTTTTTCAATTTTCAAAACTTTGTGACAAAAAGTGAGGTCTGCAAAATACTCACTATACCTCTCAGCAAATAGCTTGGGGTGTCTACTTTCCAAAATGGGGTCATTTGGGGGGGGTTTTGTGCCACCTGGGCATTCCATGGCCTCCGAAACTGTGATAGGCAGTGAAGAGTGAAATCAAAAATTCACGCCCTTAGAAAGCCTGAAGGCGGTGCTTGGTTTTCGGGGTCCCGTACGCGGCTAGGCTCCCAAAAAGTCTCACACATGTGGTATCCCCGTACTCAGGAGAAGCAGCAGAATGTATTTTGGGGTGTAATTTCACATATTTCCATGGCATGTTTGAGCAATATATCATTTAGTGACAACTTTGTGCAAAAAAAAAAAAAAAAAATTTGTCTCTTTCCCGCAACTTGTGTCGCAATATAAAATATTCCATGGACTCGACATGACTCTCAGCAAATAGCTTGGGATGTCTACTTTCCAAAATGGGGTCATTTGGGGGGGTTTTGAACTGTCCTGGCATTTTATGCACAACATTTAGAAGCTTATGTCACACATCACCCACTCTTCTAACCACTTGAAGACAAAGCCCTTTCTGACACTTATTGTTTACATGAAAAAGTTATTTTTTTTTGCAAAAAAATTACTTTGAACCCCCAAACATTATATATTTTTTTAAAGCAAATGCCCTACAGATTAAAATGGTGGGTGTTTCATTTTTTTTTTTTCACACAGTAATTGCGCAGCGATTTTTCAAACGCATTTTTTGGGGAAAAAACACACTTTTTTAAATTTTGATGCACTAAAACACACTATATTGCCCAAATGTTTGATGAAATAAAAAAGATGATCTTAGGCGGAGTACATGGATACCAAACATGACATGCTTTAAAATTGCGCACAAACGTGCAGTGGCAACAAAATAAATACATGTTTAAAAGCCTTTAAAAGCCTTTACAGGTTACCACTTTAGATTTACAGAGGAGGTCTACTGGAAAAATTACTGCACTCGATCTGGCCTTCGCGGTGATACCTCACATGCATAGTGCAATTGCTGTTTACGTTTGACGACAGACCGCCGCTTGCGTTCGCCTCAGCGCGAGAGCAGGGGGCGACAGGGGTGCTTTTTTTTTTTTTTTTTTTTTCTTTATTATTTTTTTGCTTTTTTAATCTTACTTTTAAACTGTTCCTTTCATATTTTTTTTTTTTTATCATTTTTATTGTTATCTCGAGGAATGTAAATATCCCCTATGATAGCAATACGTAGTGACAGGTACTCTTTTTTGAAAAAATTGGGGTCTATTAGACCCTAGATCTCTCCTCTGCCCTCAAAGCATCTGACCACACCAAGATCGGTGTGATAAAATGCTTCCCCAATTTCCCAATGGCGCTATTTACATCCGGCGAAATCTAAGTCATGAAATGCTCGTAGCTTCCGGTTTCTTAGGCCATAGAGATGTTTGGAGCCACTCTGGTCTCTGATCAGCTCTATGGTCAGCTGGCTGAATCACCGGCTGCATTCTCAGGTTCCCTGTTGAGACAGGAGAGCCAGAGAAAAACACGAAAGACGGTGGGGGGGGGGGCATTCCCTCCCACGGCTTGTAAAAGCAGTCTAGAGGCTAATTATGAAAGCCGACCGCTGGCTGAAAAGAATGATACCAAGATGATACCTAAACCTGCAGGCATCATTCTGGTATAACCACTCAAAGTCGTGAATGGCGTACCTGAAGACAAAAAAATGGTTAACAATGGTTAACAATAAAGCACAGTAAACAGTAAAGTATAAATAATTGCATACCTGAAAAACAAACATGATAAAAGATAATAACAATAACAATAAAACATTGCAGAATAGAATACAGTAAAAAAAGAGCAGAACAATAGAGAGAGAGAATAGAGAGAGAGAGAGAACAATAAAACGACAACTATTTTTTTTTATTTCATATATTTTTTTTTTTACACTTTTTTTGTAACTAACTTTTATAACTGTAACCAGTTCCAGGTTCGGGTCTCTCAAAATGCGATGGCATCTTGGGAGACCCTGTGAAAGTGTGTCCTAGTCTGTGCAATGCTGTGCCCTACGCTAATACTCAACTAGTGCATGGTAGCGTTCAAAACATTCACCGATGCAAAGACCATGATTGTCAGGATAGGAGGGACAATAATAGCGGGTGTCACGCCTATATCCGCGCTAGCTGCAGACACAACATCTTTTTTGGGGGGTTCGCTGGGTAGGGGTACTCGGGAGGACATAAAAATGCCTCTCATGCAGCCGACTGCATTTGGTTGGGGATGTGAATGGGGGAAGTACGGGCGCTGCAGAAGCGGTGGGTTCCCAATTAGGATTGGCGAATGCAGCAGGAAGGGCATTATGGGCACGACGGGCCTGTGTTTGTCTTTTTGGTGTCAGCGGGACACTACTTGTGCTTGCCACCTCACCAGCTTGAACTGCACTTATGGGACTCGCCACATCACCAAGTGTTACTGCAGTGCTGGTTTGGCTACGACCGGGGTGTACTACGCCGATGGCGCTTGCCAGTTCCCCAAAACGCTACCAAAAAAACTGTTAGCGATCGCAGGGATCAGGCCTGACTCTGCGAACGCTGCAGTTATGCGTTTAGAGTTTTGTAAGTGTCAGTGATCGATCGATACTGCACTTGGGTGGGCTGGGCCGGGCGGAGGGGCAAAACGCAGGTGCTAGCAGGTATCTGGGCTGATCCCGCTAACACTGCGTTTTTGGGAACCCTAAACTGCTGGTGACACTAGTATAGATCTGATCGGATCAGATATTGATCCGTTCAGATACTATACCACTAAGGGAGGTGTACGGTGCGTGCGTGGGTGTTAGCGGTACTGGCGCTAACCTGACGCTGCCTGGGGCTGGTGCTTGCCAGTTCACCAAAATGCTACCAAAAAAACTGTTAGCGATCGCAGGGATCAGGCCTGACTCTGCGAACGCTGCAGTTATGCGTTTAGTGTTTTGTAAGTGACAGTGATCGATCGATACTGCACTTGGGTGGGCTGGGCCGGGCGGAGGCGCAAAACGCAGGTGCTAGCAGGTATCTGGGCTGATCCCGCTAACACTGCGTTTTTGGGAACCCTAAACTGCTGGGGACGCTAGTATAGATCTGATCGGATCAGATATTGATCCGATCAGATACTATACCACTAAGGGAGGCGCATGCTGCGTGCGTGTTAGCGGTACTGGCGCTAATCTGACGCTGCCTGGGGCGACGCATATCACCGCCGGGCGATTAGGGGGCTAAACCTTTATTCGGTAATAAACGGCGGGTGCCCTGACACTATAAAAAATAAACAAACTAACCAGCGTCAACCGTAACGGTTATACGGTGATCAGTGGTGAAAGGGTTAACTAGGGGGCAATCAAGGGGTTAAAACATTTATTAGATAGTATATGGGGGTCCCTTACGCTATAAAACGCTGACGGCGAACCTAAATATTTACCTCACTAACTAGCGGAACCAGCGACACTAATACAGCGATCAGAAAAATGATCGCTTAGTGACACTGGTGACGGGGGGTGATCAAGGGGTTAAAACTTTATTAGGGGGGGTTAGGGGGGTACCCTAGACCTACAGGGGGGTAACAGTAACTGTGCTAACACAGTAATTGTCACAAACTGACACCTAGCAGTAATCAGAAAAAAAAAAAAAAAAACTGCTGGTGTCAGTTTGTGACGGGGGGGGGGGGGTGATCGGGGGGGATCGGGGGGCGATCGGGGGGGGATCGGGGTGTAATGTGTGCCTGGCATGTTCTACTGTGTGTGTGTGTGTTGGTGCAGTCACTCACATGTCGTCTCTCCTCGGGCCGGAACGGAAACTACCGACCCGAGGGGAGATGACATCATTTCCTTTGCTGCTGTTTAGCATACAGCAGCAAAGGAGTGTTCCCATTGGCCGGCGGCGATCGCGAGGGGGGGGGCCACGAACGGATGGCCTCCCCCTCGTCTCCGATCGCCGGGGGACAAAACGGGACCGCCTCGGGCGGCGGGGGGGGTCCGATCGGACCCCTCACCCGCGGAAGGCAAATCACGTACCATGTACGTGATTTTGCCTGTCCGTGCCGCTTTGCCGACGTACATCGGCGTGAGGCGGTCGTCAAGTGGTTAAACAAAACAAACCTCCAATCAGTTCACTTGTATGTATAATTTAGATGAAAAAAAAAAAATAACGATATCTTAAATATTAAATACACAAAAACAGGTAATCAAAACTTTTGGACGAAAAAAATGGGCTAACTTTACTGCTTATTTTTTTTTTTTATTTCATTAGTGTATTTTTTTTTAAAAAATTGTGTTTGAAAGACCGCTGCGCAAATACCGTGAAACATAAAATATTGCAACAACCGCTATTTTATTCCCTAGGGTCTCTGCTAAAAAAATATATATAATGTTTGGGGGTTCTAAGTGATTTTCTAGCAGAAAATACAGGATTTTTACTTGTAAGCAACAAGCGTCAGAAAAGATTTAGTCTTTAAATGGTTAAACTGAGAGCTTCTACACACGGAGTTCAGCTCATTGATAAAAGCACCTGAAAAGATACAATGTATCTTTTTATCAGACTTGGCAGGCTGCCCAGAGGAGGAGAGAATCCTCTCCACAGATAACTTTCAGGCAACTTGCATTGACTTCTATTACAGAAGTCATTTGCAAGTCCCGCTGAAGTTATAATCTGCTTTTTTTATCAGCACAATCGGCTGATGCCGATTAAGTAAAAAAAGCCAAATATCGGCCGATATATCGGCCGGCCGATATATCGGTCGACCTCTAAAGTGGGCATGGTCACCAAGTGAAGGTTTCTTCATGGCGTACATCGGTATGTCCTGGCCTCTGTATACCAATTAAAAGACGAAAAAAATGCAGCACAACCCTACACTTCCTTTATACAATTCTACAAATGGACTTATAAGTGCAATGGTAAAACCTATAAATGAATATCCAGTGCCCATTAACCAATGTATTGCAATAAAGTAGTGATGTTGTCACCCCTCTGCAAAAATATTTTTAGAAATTGCAGAGCTTCAATGTGCAAATAATGGTGAAACCCCCTACATACAATAACAGAGATGCAAATGAACTAGTGCAGGGCTCAAAATTTCAAGTCCTGAGCTACTAGCCATGCTTTAAGGCTCACTCGCCACCAGTTGCCCCACCCAACCCCTACCCTGCCCCGCCCCTAAACATGCCCTCATAAATGATCTCATGAATTGACACTTAAATGTTTTATGCAGAAACTAAGTTACAAAAATAAAATATTAACAACTTTATCAGTGCAGCCTCACCTGTGCTCATCAATGCTGCCACACCTGTGCCCAACAATGCAGCCTACCTGTGCCCAACAATGCCGCTTCACCTGTGCCCAACAATGCCTCCTACCTGTGCCCAACAATGCCGCCTACCTGTGCAGAGGAATAGAGGAGCAGAAGAGGATTGCTGGCCGGATCAGAGAGCAGAGGAACATCACTGTAACAGCTTTCGTTTGAATTGCTGCGTGTGCCCACCACTCGCCATCACATACAGCCCCGCCTCGTGGCCCAGGTACTTTGGCAGAATTCACACATCCCGGCATTGAATGGGTAATCTGTCTATCAAAGTACCCAGGGCAGGAGGCGGAATGTGTATGACACCAAGTGCAGGAACACCCGGCAATTTTAATGAAAGCTGTTACAGCGATGTTCTTGGCGCTCTTTTGATCTGCCTGTCGCTTGCTCTCCTCTCTCTTCCCATTCAACCCCGCCTTCAGGTGGTGCTGATAATGCAGCTCCACATTTTCCACTTCGAAAAAAATCTTTCTCTCTCCTATTTGCACATTGCAGCTCTGCAATATTTATTACCTTATGCAGAGAGGGTGACATCATCACTACTATGTTCTAATACCCTGGTTGATTTGTATCTTTATTATTGTATATAGTGGGTTTCACCATTTTGTGTACATTGCAGCTCTGCAATTTCTCAAAATATTTTTGCACAGGGGCGACACCTATAATTGCAGAGCTGCACGATTCTGGCCAAAGTGAGAATCACAATTTTTGTGCTTAGAAAAAAGATCACGATTCTCGCGGCATAACATCTTTCATGTACAAAAAAATTGGTCTAACTTTACTTTTTTTTGTTAAGTGTATTTTTTCTAAAACAATTGCTTTTAAAAGACCGCTGCTCAAATACAGTGCGACATAAAATACTGCAACCACCGCCATTTTATTCTCTAGGGTCTCTGCAAAAAATAAAATTTATATTATATATATATATATATATATATATATATATATATATTTATATTTATATTATATATATATATATATATATTTATATTTATATTTATATATATATATATATATATATATATATATATATATATATATATATATATATATATATATATATATATATATATATATTATATATATTATACAGTGGCTTGCGAAAGTATTCGGCCCCCTTGAACTTTTCAACCTTTTGCCACATTTCAGGCTTTAAACATAAAGATATAAAATTTTAATTTTTTGTGAAGAATCACCAACAAGTGGGACACAATTGTGAAGTGGAACGAAATCTATTGGATATTTTAAACTTTTTTAGCAATTAAAAAACTGAAAAGTGGTGCGTGCAAAATTATTCGGCCCCTTTACTTTCAGTGCAGAAAACTCACTCCAGAAGTTCAGCGAGGATCTCTTAATGATCCAATGTTGTCCTAAATGACTGATGGTGATAAATAGAATCCACCTGTGTGTAATCAAGTCTCTGTATAAATGCACCTGCTCTGTGATAGTCTCAGGGTTCTGTTGAAAGCGCAGAGAGCATCATGAAGACCAAGGAACACACCAGGCAGGTCCGTAATACTGTTGTGGAGAAGTTTAAAGCCGGATTTGGATACAAAAAGATTTCCCAAGCTTTAAACATCCCAAGGAGCACTGTGCAAGCGATCATTTTGAAATGGAAGGAGTATCAGACCACTGCAAATCTACCAAGACCTGGCTGTCCCTCTAAACTTTCAGCTCAGACAAGGAGAAGACTGATCAGAGATGCAGCCAAGAGGCCCATGATCACTCTGGATGAACTGCAGAGAACTACAGCTGAGGTGGGAGAGTCTGTCCATAGGACAACAATCAGTCGTACACTGCACAAATCTGGCCTTTATGGAAGAGTGGCAAGAAGAAAGCCATTTCTCAAAGAAATCCATAAAAAGTCTCGTTTAAATTTTGCCACAAGCCACCTGGGAGACACACCAAACATGTGGAAGAAGGTGCTCTGGTCCGATGAAACCAAAATCGAACTTTTTGGCCACAGAGCAAAACGATATGTTTGGCGTAAAAGCAACACAGCTCATCACACTCAACACACCATCCCCCAGTGCTGGGACAAGGCCATTTGGTGCCCAGGGCGAAGATGGCAAACTGCACCCCCCCCCCCCCCATTTTTAATTAAGAATCAATGTCGTTTCAAAACAAGAATATACCTAAAACAATAAACATTCAATTATCACCCCACACACAGTATTTCACTCTTTACATGACCCCCCCCCCACACACACACAGTGTTATTACTATTATGCCTGCTAACAACCCACCCAGGGCCTTCTTTAACCACTTGCTCACCAGTGCATGACGATATACGTCACAATGGCACGGGCTGGGCAGGTTTTTTTTAAAAAAAAGTTTTTCTTGAACAATTTACATTTTGAACATAGTTCTGCAAGTTACAAGGCAATACTGGAGGAATGCATAAAACAAAGAAATGTGGATTATACACAGCAGATCAAAAACATTCAGATAGCCACCTTTGTATCCCCCCCTTCTACTGCCACCTTTGTATCCCCCCCTTCTACTGCCACCTTTGTATCCCACCCTTCTACTGCCACCTCTGCACCCCCCTTCTACTGCCACCTCTGTACCCCCCTTCTACTGCCACCTCTGTACCCCCCTTCTACTGCCACCTCTGTACCCCCCTTCTATAGCCACCTCTGTACCCCCCTTCTATAGCCACCTCTGTACCCCCCTTCTATAGCCACCTCTGTACCCCCTTCTATAGCCACCTCTGTACCCCCCTTCTATAGCCACCTCTGTACCCCCCTTCTATAGCCACCTCTGTACCCCCCTTCTATAGCCGCCTCTGTACCCCCCTTCTATAGTCGCCTCTGTACCCCCCTTCTATAGTCGCCTCTGTACCCCCCCTTGTATAGTCGCCTTTGTACCCCCCCTTGTATAGTCGCCTTTGTACCCCCCCTTGTATAGTCGCCTTTGTACCCCCCCTTGTATAGTCGCCTTTGTACCCCCCCTTGTATAGTCGCCTTTGTACCCCCCCTTGTATAGTCGCCTTTGTACCCCCCCTTGTATAGTCGCCTTTGTACCCCCCCTTGTATAGTCGCCTTTGTACCCCCCCTTGTATAGTCGCCTTTGTACCCCCCCTTGTATAGTCGCCTTTGTACCCCCCTTGTATAGTCGCCTCTGTACCCCCCTTGTATAGTCGCCTCTGTACCCCCCTTGTATAGTCGCCTCTGTACCCCCCTTGTATAGTCGCCTCTGTACCCCCTTGTATAGTCGCCTCTGTACCCCCTTCTATAGTCGCCTCTGTACCCCCTTCTATAGTCGCCTCTGTACACCCCCCCTTCTATAGTCGCCTCTGTACACCCCCCCCTTGTATAGTCGCCTCTGTACCCCCCCCCCTTGTATAGTCGCCTCTGTACCCCCCCCTTGTATAGTCGCCTCTGTACCCCCCTTGTATAGTCGCCTCTGTACCCCCCCCCCCCTTGTATAGTCGCCTCTGTACCCCCCCCCCCTTGTATAGTCACCTCTGTACCCCCCCCCCCTTGTATAGTCACCTCTGTACCCCCCCCCCCCTTGTATAGTCACCTCTGTACCCCCCCCCCTTGTATAGTCACCTCTGTACCCCCCCCCCTTGTATAGTCACCTCTGTACCCCCCCCCCTTGTATAGTCACCTCTGTACCCCCCCCCCCTTGTATAGTCACCTCTGTACCCCCCCCCTTGTATAGTCACCTCTGTACCCCCCCTCTTGTATAGTCACCTCTGTATACTCCCCTCCCCCCCCCCCCCGTCCACAACCCCCTCTGTATCCACCAACACCCCCTGCCCCCCCCCCCCCCCCCGTCAGTCCACAGCCACCATTGTAATCCTCCCTTTAGAGTTCTCACCTCTTTTCACAAATTCCTCCCCCTCCTTCTCACAGTTCTCATCCTCCGTGACACTGCACCTCTCTGGTATGTGTGTGCGCGCTCTTTTTCGAACACGGTCTCAGATCTGTAGCATACAGCCATAACACTTCACTCTGTTCTGTGCTGTGCTATAGAAGTGTGTGTGTGTGGGGGGGGGGTGATGGGACGGGGGAGCACGGACGATCGCTCTGCCTCACTTCCTGTCACAGACCAGCCACTCCAAACCTGCAGCTCCTGACAGAGGGAGAAGCAGGACGAGTCGGCACTTACACACAGCCCGCAGCTGTTCTCCTCCCCTGTCAGTGTGGCCACCTATGTTAACCCGGCCGAGAGAGCAAACGGGGGAGGGCGGCACAGCTGTGTTCGTGACAGCTACACCGGGAGAACTATTCTAAGCAGTGCGGGCTTCAGGGGCAGCTGCTTTTGCTCTGCGTTAAAGAGGACCCTGAACCCGCCCCCTCTCACACTCCGCCCAGGGCACTTGCCCCTCCCGCCCACCCCTTGTACCGGCTCTGCCATCCCCACTGTCAAACATGGTGGTGGCAGCATCATGGTTTGGGCCTGCTTTTCTTCAGCAGGGACAGGGAAGATGGTTAAAATTGAGGGGAAGATGGATGCAGCCAATTACAGGACCATTCTAGATGAAAACATGTTGGAGTCTGCAAAAGACCTGAAACTGGGAGAGAGATTTATCTTCCAACAAGACAATGATCCCAAACATACAGCAAAATCTACAAAGGAATGGTTCACAAATAAACGTATCCAGGTGTTAGAATGGCCAAGTCAAAGTCCAGACCTGAATCCAATCGAGAATCTGTGGAAAGAGCTGAAAACTGCTGTTCACAAACGCTCTCCATCCAACCTCACTGAGCTCGAGCTGTTTTGCAAGGAAGAATGGGCAAGAATTTCAGTCTCTCGATGTGCAAAACTGATAGAGACATACCCCAAGCAACTTGCAGCTGTAATCGCAGCAAAAGGTGGCTCTACAAAGTATTAACACAAGGGGGCCGAATAATTTTGCACGCCCCACTTTTCATTTTTTTATTAGTTAAAAAAGTTTCAAAAATCCAAAAGATTTCGTTCCACTTCACAATTGTGTCTCACTTGTTGGTGATTCTTCACAAAAAATAAAAATTTTATATCTTTATGTTTGAAGCCTGAAATGTGGCAAAAGGTTGAAAAGTTCAAGGGGGCCGAATACTTTCGCAAGCCACTATATATATATATATATATATATATATATATATATATATATATATATATATATATATATATATATATATATATATATATTTGCTATCCCCTCAGAATACCTCAACATGCAGCCATTAATGTCTAAACCGCTGGCAACAAAAGTGAGTACACCCCTAAGTGAAAATGTCCAAATTGGGCCCAATTAGCAATTTTCCCTCCACGGTGTCATGCAACTCGTTAGTGTTACAAGGTCTCAGGTGTGGATGGGGAGCAGGTGCGTTAAATTTGATATCGCTCTCACTCTATCATACTGGTCACTGGAAGTTCAACATGGCACCTCATGGCAAAGAACTCTCTGAGGACCTGAAAAAAAGAATTGTTGCTCTACATAAAGCTGGCCTAGGCTATAAGAAGATTGCCAAGACCCTGAAACTGAGCTGCAGCATGGTGGCCAAGACCATACAGTGGTTTAACCGGATGGGTTCCACTCAGAACAGGTCTCGCCATGGTCGACCAAAGAAGTTGAGTGCTCGTGCTCAGCGTTATATCCAGAGGTTGTCTTTGGGACATAGACATATGAGTGCTGTCAGCATTGTTGCAGAGGTTGAAGGGGTGGGGGGGGGGGGTCAGCCTGTCAGTGATCAGACCATGCACTGCACACTGCATCAAATTGGTCTGCATGGCTGTTGTCCCAGAAGGAAGGCTCTTCTAAAGATGATGCACAATAAAGCCTGCAAACAGTTTGCTGAAGACAAGCTGACTAAGGACATGGATTACTGAAACCATGTCCTGTGGTCTGATGAGACCATGATAAACTTATTTGGTTCAGATGGTGTCAAGCGTGTGTGGCGGCAACCAGGTGAGGAGTACAAAGACAAGTGTGTCTTGCCTACAGTCAAACATGGTGGTAGGAGTGTCATGGTCTGGGGCTGCATGAGTCCTGCCGGCACTGGGGAGCTACAGTTCATTGAGGGAACCATGAAACATGTACTGTGTACTGTGACATACTGAAGCAGAGCATGATCCCCTCCCTTTGGAGACTGGGCCGCAGGGCAGTATTCCAACATGATAATGACCCCAAACACACCTCCAAGACGACCACTGCGTTGCTAAAGAAGCTGAGGGTAAAGGTAATGGACTGGCCAAGCATGTCTCTAGACCTAAACCCCAATAAGCATCTGTGGGGCAACCTCAAACGGAAGGTGGAGGAGCGCAAGGTCTCTAACATCCACCAGCTCTGTGATGTTGTCATGGAGGAGTGGAAGAAGACTCCAGTGGCAACCTGTGAAGCTCTGGTGAACTTCATGCCCATGAGGGTTAAGGCAGTGCTGGAAAATAATGGTGGCCACACAGAATATTGACACTTTGGGCCCAATTTGGACATTTTCACTTAGGGGTGTACGCACTTTTGTTGCCAGCGGTTTGGACATTAATGGCTGTGTGTTGAGTTATTTTGAGGGGACAGCAAATTTACACTGTTATACAAACTGTACACTCACTACATTACATTGTAGCAAAGTGTCATTTCTTCAGTGTTGTCACATGAAAAGATAATAAAATATTTTTTCAAAGATGTGAGGGGTGTAATCACTTTTGTGAGATACTGTGTATATATAAAAATGTTTGGGGGTTCCAAGTAATTTTCTAGCCAAAAAATATTTTAATTTGTAAGCAACAAGTATGATCTAAAGAACCAAATTGTTACAATGTTTCTCTTTATCTCCGCCTAAGCTAAACTTGCCTGTTTTTTGGGGGGTGACAGCTGTGAGCAGAGAACTTTTTGCACTGAATCGGGAAAATGCTGTGTTAAGATTGTGAAGGGAGTAGAATCACATACTCGATTCTTTAACGATTAATCGTGCAGCTCTACTTTATTGCAATACAGTGGTTGATTTGCACTGGATATTCATTTATAGGTTTTACCATTGCACTTATAAGTCCATTTGTACAATTTTATAGATCAAGTGTAGGGCAGCGCTGCACTTTTTGCTTTTTATTGATTTGCATTAGATGAGGGAATCAGTTAACAAGATTCTCTTATTGCTTTTGAGATTTTTTTTTAGTTGCATGGTAGTTTTACTTGATTTGTGATGTCCTCTGTATACTGATAACCACTGGCCCAGCATATTGGTGGTCAGTGTGCCCCAGTATGCTGGTGGTACATTCAGGAGTGTGCCATGTACAGGGTGCAGGGTTCAGGAGTGTGCTACGTACAGGGTGCAGGGCTCAGGAAAGTGCTACGTACAGGGTGCAGGGCTCAGGAAAGTGCTACGTACAGGGTGCAGCGTTCAGGAGTGTGCTACATGGATTGCACAGTTGCGAATTGGCCGATTCTCTTGGATAGATTGCATGACATAAGGAGGGAGAGATAGGTGGCTGAGCCCATTCTGTGTAATTACAGTTGAATTTCCCAGCCCAGGTGCAGCGTACAGCCTGTCATTGACATGAATGGTTGTATGTTGCTGTATTTAGGTTTATGATGGCAACACTATAAAAGGAATGCAACAGAATACAATCATTCATGTCAATGACAGGCTGTACGCTGTACCTGGACTGCCTGGATGGAGGAAATTCAACTGCAGTTACACAGAATGGGCTCAGCCACCTGTCTGAAAGGGACCTGGCTTGTTTCTAAAGAATGGGAAACAGCGTTAAAATAACACCAGAGGACAAAATCCTTTTTTCAATCTATTAATCTTGTATTGTGACACCAGCAATGTTTATGTCAAAGATAAAAGGGAAGCAGATGAATAGATGGATAGACAGACCACACAAAGATCCATCATTTTTTTCTCCCCGTCAGTCTCTGTAAGAGCCATGAGCCTTGTGCTGGCAGAAAGTAATGCAGGATGTGTATGCTCTGTCTGCCCCATGGAGGAGCTTTAACAAAAGCTGGTGTCAGAATACAGCCTGGCTGGTTCTCTGGAGCTGCCCTATTACCTTCCACTATGCCACACTGCAGAAACGGGCATGTGTTCTTCATGCTGACAGAAGCTGTTCCACTCTCTCTTTAGACCAAGTGTAGGGAAAACTCACTCACTGCAGCCAGGAGCTGGAGAATCTCTCTGTTCCATTCCATCCCCTGTAGTGTAGCAGGCTGGGCTGAGCTGTGCTCTCTCCTCTCCCACCAATCTAGCTGCTGACATGTCCTCTCCTCTGGGCATCTCAGAACTCAAAGAAGGCGGGCTGGAGAAGGGGGCAGGTTCAGCACTTCCTATTGGCTGAGAAGGGAGCAAAGAGGCTGTATATCATTCCGCCTCAGAAATCTGCCTGCTGGGTCCAAAGATCATCAGCTTATGTGGTAGGAGCCGCTGTATCCCTTCACAGGAAAGATAGTCCCCAGCTTCCTGGCATCAGTACAGGATTTACAGGTAGAATAAAGTTTTAAAAAACACTGCGACACATACAAGCACTGGTATGTTACAAGCTCCTATGTAGCACCGCCCCTAAATCTAGGAACAGACTTGGTCCAGGGACAGTGTCCTCCGTCTGGGGACTGTCCCCGGAAACCAAGGACGTCTGGTCACCCTATTCTAGAGGTTGAAGGTTTTTTTAAACGTTCAGAAAGCAGCTCCACCTGCACTCCCTCTAATCCCCGATTCAGATCAAGGTCCAACGATGTGCATGAGAGCGGCTGCTTTTCCGGGTCTTTGCCTCCTGATTGTCACAGCTCACAGCCAATGAGGCAGAAGCGGGTGTGTCTTATGGACACACCGAGCAGGGCTCTTGAGCGTGCTATGGGGGAACTTGGAGAAAAGGAGGGGCCAGGAGCGCCGGCTGGGAACCCAAGAGGAGGAGGAGGATCGGGGCTGCTCTGTGCAAAATCATTACACAGAGCAGGGAAGTATAACATGTTTGTTATTTTTAACAAATAAAGAAAATACCTTTAATATCACTTTAACTCTAGGTTATCACAAAAACCCATAGCCTGAAACCAGAAGCCCATTTATTATTATCTCCTTAAAAAAATGTAAATTTAAAGTTTAAGCTGCCTATATTTTGCCTTCCCTGGTTTCACATTTTCCCCCATTCAACATGCTAATTAATTTTTTTTTTAAAAGCCTTTCCATTATTATTACATACCTTGCTAGATATAGCATGCCATTACTGGGTCTCTGTGCTTTTCCAGATCATAGCTGGTTAGAAGAACCAGCAGGGTTGTCAAGAACAACATGCCAGTAGGCAAGATGTCGCAAGACAAATCTCTGCGCACAGACACAAGGTGCACATGTGCATGCTCGTACGCTGTACACTAGCATCTCTCACTAATATTGGTGCCAGGTGGGCTATTTAAACTGAGCCATTACTCAGGTTTAGTGCTGTCTCATCTACAGTCTTTCCTGTGTGATCTGCAACCAATTACCGGCATCTGATTACCAGTTACTGACCTGGCCAGTGTAGGAGAGGTCTTCCCCATCACTCAGTCTCACCCATCAGGTACCTGGCAAGGGTGCTTAAAATTGCATCATGAAAATTTCCCAACACACTGCCTGAGTATACCTCTTGGGAGCCCTCAGCCCTGATGCAAGCAGTGTGCTGGTGCATGGGAAGTGTTTCATAAATATCAAAATGCCTTAAAAGGGTTAATGTCAGTCCGTAGGAGCAGGCATTCCTAGGTAAGCTGCATTTGCATGCAGACTTCCCTGAATCCCCGAAAAAATAGAAATAAATAAGTGGACAGGGACAATATGGTTGGGGAGGAAATACCGCTGCCCTCGTGCCACAGTACATACATTAATGGAATCACTACCATTTGCATTTCAGAACAAACCCAGTTACAAAAAGTGTAACCTTAAACAATCAACAATATAACCTGTCCGTACAGTATACACAGAGGACCTCTTGCTCTGTATAACCTTCTCCGCACCACAACATTCATTATTATGTGAGAAGGAGATTTGGCAAACTCTAACTTCAATTTTGACCATAAAACATGAAAACAAAAACCTCTTATCTCTCAACTAAACCAAATACAAACCAATCTTCCCTTCTGAATTTAGCCTAAGGATATAAATTGCCTAGGTGTCTTATTCACTATGGACTTTGCACTACTGTTCACACTTTACTTTCTATTTTTTTCAGGTCTGTACCAACTGAGTCACCTGCTGTGTTCTTTAAATGCTTATGTGACAGACCCAACCAGGACAGGGGCGTTTGGAGGGGATTGCAGGCCAGCCTCTTACCTATGGGTCCTTGCTTTTAAGGGAACACTACTCTTTGGGAGGTGTGTGCCTGGGGGACCCTTGGAGTGGTCTTGCTTTAGGGTCAAGTCCATGTTTCCCCAAAACATACAGACTCTGGGATGCTTCCTGCAGTCTAGGAAATCCAAACCACGCTCTCAACGTTCATCACATTGTTTTCCATCATTATAGAATGATCTGCTCTCTCCATGGGCCATAATCAGTAAGTAGGATGCTTACCCCTAGTCCTCTCCAAAAGCCCCTTGTCCTGGTTGGGTCTGTCACACCGTACAAACAAGGTTTCAAAATTCTAATTGAGGGAAAGGTGTTAAAAGAAAACTTCTATCTAATATATATCAATTAACAAATTAATGAATGGATTAGATCTTAACAGAATAAGATAGAGATAGAGATGTTAGCAATGATAGAGATGTTAGCGATGATAGAGATGATAGGGATGATAGCAATGATAGAGATAGAGATCTCTAGCTAATAGGAACACACAATCTGTCACTCCTGTCAGAACAGGGAAGTGTGTGTTTACACACACTCGTCCCTGTTCTGTCTTTCCTGCTCATGATCGCTCGTGGCCATCGCGACCATCGGCCACGAGCACCGGCACCCCCGCTGTGTAGCGGGCTCACAAGCCTGCTATCCCGGCACCCTAAGCCGACGTATAGCAGCACCGGCATGCCCGCTGTGCAGTGGTTGCGCGGGCGCGCGCGCCTGCTATCCCGGCACCCGGAGCCGACGTATAGCTACAACGGCTCGCGCAGGGGAGCCAACCTGGCGGTTGGTCGGGAAGCGGTTAATGCTTTCACACATTGTTCTTGCCCACTCCTCAGGAACGCTAATGCATAGAGACTGAACAACCCCCACCCATGCATGATAGGGGAGAGGAAGCTAGCTTTCATTAATAGAGTCTGTAGGACAATAAAGCTCAGAGGAACTTTAAACCAGCCCTTTTGAAGATAAAGTGGGGTCAGATTTTAGGAGTAAAAGCTAGAAACAGAAACACAGTTGGGCAGATTTGCTTTAGACACATCACAAGGGAACTTCACACACACAAAAACACACATCTGATTCAATCTTCATCTTAAGAATATAATCTATTATTGATGTTATTTTTACATTCTACATTTTGATATTGTTCTTGTAATATTTTGCTATTTTATTATTAAATCAATTTTTCAGTTTTTACACGAGAGAGAACTGAATGGATTTTCTTGGAACTTTCCTCATCAATATCATTTACAGAATATCGATATTAATACCATAAAAATTGTATTTTAACAAAAAGGAAACCCAGGGCTTGCCTATAAAACTTTTTTCCTACTCGTAGCAAAAGAGGAAACAGGTTTCCTAGACCTTCACCTTATTATAGGACTGATTGTACTTGGGTACAATCAGCCTGTCCGCAGATGGATCGAATCTTGACCGGTCCCTGCTGAACCAACTCGATTTTCAATCCATGTATGGCCAGCTTTAGGATCTAACCAAGGAACAAACTACAGATCCAAGAGTGAGATCTCTTTCAGTAGTGAGTCTGACCCAGCATTTCTTTTGTCGCTTAGGTCTAGTTATATTTGGACATAACCAACAAAAGAAGTGCTGGGCCTCAGATTTGCAGGACCATAAATTATCGTTATAAAACTTATGACCATTGTCAAACAGGCAAAAGCAGCTGGACATCCAAGGGGGGTAGCGGCAGTCAATGGATCACAGATCCTATAAGGTCACTCAAAATTGTTAGGAAAAGAAAACTGTCATAGTGAAGGCCATTCAACGTGTTTTATTCTAAAGTAGCAACAATTACCTCAATACAGAAAAAAAACAGCATATAAAACGCCGAAAGTTGCAGCAGGCTGTCGGCTCGTACAATACCACTGGGTAGCAGTTAGGCATGCGTGATGTCGTCACTTCTAGGCCACTCTCTGAAGCGTTTCTTCATCAACGACGATGTACTCAATACGTGATCTCAATATATGTGCACAACCAGTTAGGAGAGCATGGGTCAGTAAGAAACCTGCCGAACCTTCAGCTGTTTCCCCAGGCAATAAGCGGTGACCTCCAATGACAGCAAAACAAAAAACAAGTGTTTTTTTCAAAAAAAAATTGGGGAAAATTTTTTTTTTTTTAATTTTAATGCAAAAAAAAAAAAAAAAACTATCAATATATAACCCAATTTTTTGTTAAAATATAAAAGATGAAGTCTCACCAAGTAAATAGATACCAAACAGAATGGGAGAGAAACAGCAGAGCTGAATAGACAGTGAGAGCTGCCGGAGTAAACTTTCCACGTTAACCAGCAGGGAATTTGTTTCTAGGACCACCTATCAACCAATCACTTGCTGGTTAACTTGGAAAGTTAACTTCGGCAACTCCCGCTGTCTATTCAGTGCTGCCGTTTCTCTTTCCCATTCTGCTCCCTGCTTCGCTCTCCTGTGTCTCCCGCTCTGCATGCCTGAATAAGCTAGGAAGGGGCAGAGCTGTCTGGGGTAAGGGCTGTGTAATGTAAAGGGGTCCAGAGGTACAGGGGCTGTGTAATGTAAAAGGCATCTTACTACATGTTACCAGCAGTTAAAGCTGCAGTCCTATAGATTTCTTTTAGGTTGCGCATTTTTTTCTGCATTTTCTGAAAGCGCACTAAAAGTCCTACATGCCGCATCTTTGGCGCACTTTAAGAAAACAGAATTTTTTTTTTGTATATGTAAGACAGTGCTTCTGGTCCCCCCTGCTTGTTTATGTATGCGACTACTGCTGCATTGTCCATCCTTACTTGTATGTGCTGTCCCCTTATTTTTTGCTGAAAGGACTCTAAAGCCCTCCGCACTACCAGTAGCTCCCTCTGATTCGAGGTCCGCCTGGCTTCCACTTGAGACCAAGTTCCTTGAGCCAGGTCCTGTTCCAGGTGGGCCCCCCAGCCGAAAGAACTGGCGTCTGTTCTCACCACCAGTGCTTTTGGTCTGAACCACAACAGACCCTTGTCTAAATTGCAACTGGTTCGCCACCACCACAGCGCCCTTTTGACTCTGGTCGATATGGGCATAGGCTGATCCAAACTCTGCTGGCTGCCATCCCAGCAGTGTAGGAGAGCCTGTAATGGGCGCTAGTGAAACCTTGGGAAACAGAATGTCTGTTAGAAAAGTTTTAAATGTTTATTGTGTGACTATTAGAAAAACTATTAGAAAAACAATAACCCTGAGACTTTTCTTAAGATGACTTCTGAGCACATTGTTGTACTAACTTGCTGTATCGTTTGCTTTAACTCCATAGTAAGTTGTAGGATGATTAGGCTTAACCATATATGGTAGAAGAAGAATGTACAGGAAACACTAATTAGCAAAATAAAGTACCATTTTGTACCAGGCACGTTATCTGTGTTTCCTCAGCCAATAGAAGCGTTATAGCTATATTATTGTAGGTATTAGGAGGGGGGATGTACATCTTTGTATGATTCTTACTGCATCTTTTGGCTTGTAAGCATCATCCATTTGTGTGACACATCTAAAATAAATTGTCTGCTTTTCAATACATCTGGAGTTCAACTGATCACAAGAGGAGAGTAATTCTAACATTTTTGGTCCTCCGAGCCAGAACCAACAAGTGCATTTTGGGTCAGATGGTCCTGACAAAAACTTTGGTGAGTATTGGACCTCAAAGCTCAGTGAGAACTAAAAGTCCCCCCACTCAATGTTAGTGGTGAAATAGGGGCGGGGGCCTGAGACCCAGATCCACTGTCTGGTTTCGAACTTCATGATCCAGTCCTCCTGGTGTTTGAGAGGTAAGATAATTTAACTTATTCTTAATACTCTCTAAGAGTCTTTTCTTCTCTTTCTGTTTGATTCTGGTTTAATGTGTTGTAATTGCCGACACTGGTATTGATTGTATAATATCTTAATAATCCAGTGTGCAAAGACAGAGACAATTGGGAGCGTTGTCTAAGGTAAAAAATAGCGTTACCCGTTGTCCAGGACAGATAAAAAAAAGATTTGAGGTATACCGAACGTCAGAGGGTGAATGCCTGACGTCATCGTAAGCGCTTAAGTGATCTAGAAAGATCGCAAGACTAACTTTCTTCTGTGTGTTTAGTTTCTCCTTTCTTATGTTTAACCTTTCTGTTGATGCTGTAACCTTATTGAAAAAAAAAAAAACACAACAGTACTGCAGAGACAAGTTAATTATTTTTTGATTCTCCCTATAGTGTGAGGAGTGATGATATTTTTACACTTCTTGTATTCCTATTGTTACCGTGGGCCGAGGGTCACTATACCAGTGTTTTATAGGTAAATGAGAGACCCGTCTGGCGCTGACAATGGGGAATAGTCTCTGTGAAAGAATGTTTTGTGCCTGCTTATGAGGCTGCTGTGTTCCTAACGTGCCAAGTGGGAGACTGGAACTCCTCTTTAGGGACACAGGGCTTTATAGGGAAGTTTGGATTCAATAGTAAACTAACTGTAAGTGTGTCAGGATTTGATGGATACATTTAAATTGTTAGGACCCAAAGATCAAAAAAGGTATGGGTTGGTAATAGGAGTTTAACCGCTTCAGATCCGGGCCATTGCCAAATGACGGCAACAGCGCGGATCTAAATTGCCGGGACGACGTCAATAGACGCGGCGCACTCGGTGATCAGCGAGTCTATGAGACTCGCCTGATCACAGATCAGAGTAAGGAGTTGGTCCCGACCCCTTACCACATGATCAGCTGTCAGCCAATGACAGCTGATCATGTGATGTAAACAGAGCCGGTAATCGGCTATTTTTCCTCCTCGCGCTGACAGCGTGAGGAGGAAAAAAAAAACCTGATCACCGGCGGCCGTGATCGGGACATCAGTCCCGATCACGGCGATCTTCTAACACAAAGCAATAGGCAGCAGTGCTGCCTACCAGTGCCCACCAGCGTCACCCATCAGTGCCCACAGTGCCATCAATCAGCAGTGCCCACAGTGCCACCCATCAGTGCCCACAGTGCCACCCATCAGCACCCACATCAGTGCCACCGATCAGCACCCACATCAGTGCCACCGATCAGCACCCATATCAGTGCAACCTATCAGTGCCCATCAGTGTCACCTACCAGTGCCCATAAGTGCCCATCAGTGCCGCCCATCACTGCCCATCAGTGCCACCCATCACTGCCCGCCATCGGTGCCCCCCATCAGTGATACCTATCAGTGCCCATCCGTGCCGCCCATCCGTGCCGCCTTATCTGTCCCCATCAGTGCCGCCTTAACTGTGCCTATCAGTGCCGCCTTAACTGTGCCTATCGGTGCCGCCTTAACTGTGCCTATCGGTGCCGCCTTAACTGTGCCTATCGGTGCCGCCTTAACTGTGCCTATCGGTGCCGCCTTAACTGTGCCTATCGGTGCCGCCTTAACTGTGCCTATCGGTGCCGCCTTAACTGTGCCTATCGGTGCCCATCAGTGCAGCCTATCAGTGCCCACCAGTGCCGCCTCATCAGCGCATATCAATGAAGGAGAGAAATTACCTGTTTGCAAAATTTTATAACAAACTATTAAACATGATTTTTTTTTTTTTTAAATTTCCATCTTTTTTTGTTTGTTTAGCAAAAAATAAAAACCCCAGCTGTGATTAAATACCACCAAAAGAAAGCTCTATTTGTGGGGAAAAAAATGATAAAAATTTCATTTGGGTACAGTGTTGTATGACCGCGCAATTGTCATTCAAAGTGCGACAGCGCTGAAAGCTCAAAATTGGTCTGGGCAGGAGGGGGGTTTAAGTGCCCAGTAAGCAAGTGGTTAAATAAAAATCTTTCTTCACATCTCATGTTCTGTGTGTCTGTAAAATTTGTGTTGTAGCCTGCTTGCCTATCAGTGACAGATTGGGAGCTGGCAGAGAAGCAGGAAACTTTAGAAAAGCTTAAAGAGATACTTGGTTTAATTGTCTTATGCCTTCGCTCTGTAAGGCAGCCAACACCTTGCTAGCCAATGTATTAAGCAGATAAATTTGTAAAATACCAGGTGACATTGCACTATATGGCCCATGGGGATTGGACCGGAGCCGGCGTCTTGGATTACTGCACCGTCTCAGGTACCACTGGACAACATTGTCTGGGAGACTGTGCTACATCTGGGCTGCCTGTTCGGGGACAACCCTCAGTCAGACTCATAGGAACCAAACAGTTGGAGCTGCAACTTCAGGTAAAGGTAATCCAATAGCCATATCACTGATGGGTCTAGCAAAAGAGAATTAGACCAGACGCAAGTGTGATCTAAATGTTTAACAAATATTTGAGAAGCAGAAAAAATAGCTAAGTATGACTAAGTAAAAAATAAATAAGTGCGAGAAATCATCACAGGGAGATTAAAGCCTGCAGTTTTTCTTCACCCCTCCCCTCGTGTGAATCTCCTGTATTATAGGAGAGAGTTCATTGCTCCTCCGTTTCAAATTCCTGTGTGAGAGATTGTGTCTGTAAAAAAAGTTAACTCTTGACCAGCTATGACAATACAGAAGGGTTATATTGTAAATATTGAAATGAAACTGAGCAAAAAAAAAAAAAAAAAAAAAAAAAAGGAAAGGTACACTGATAAAACCAGGGTGCTTTATTATTTAGCATGCCATGAAGCACATGGCAGAAATCGTTGATGGTTTTGAGGAGGTAGATGGGAGACATGAAGGTGGATTACATTGTGGAGTGAACAGAATGTTGTGGAGTTGTCAAGTGGCTTGATGAATGTGAGAAAAGGAAAGGCTGAGAATGTTTTGATTACTTTAAATGTGTCCAGTCCAGAGACAGTATGTGACTGAGTGCTAATTTTACTGCCATAAGGAAATAGGGATTTGAATGGGATTTGCTAGGAGAAGTGTGCAGTAGTTTTGAAGCCCAGAGAGAGGAGAGAAGGGAATACAACAGACTTGATGCTTGTATAGCACAGAAATGATGGTCAAGAAGCTATTTCTCAGAAACAAGAAAATGCAGATTGCCTGACAGACATAGCAGAAGAGAGAGGGAGATGATGGTGGATGACTAGTAGGGCAGCATTAACCATTTGAGCACACAGAGGTTAATTTGTGCATCTGTGAAAATATTAGGATTTTCGGTGGGAAAGAAAGTCCAAATAATAGTCTTAAAGTAAATATTTCTTGGATATGTTACTTTTAGAACTCCCAGATTTTCAACTGTAAAGTGTTAATGATGCAATGCTGTTTATATTCGGGTACATTTATAAAGTTAAAAGGCTAAGTTCTGAATCAGAATACGTGTTTGGGTTAAATAAAAAAAAATGTTTTGGGACCAGAGAATAAGGGGAACAATACAAAAAGGGGATCCATGTTTTATTCAATTCTGCTAAAATATCGGGGTCTGAGAAAAATATTTTTATATATATTGAATATATATGTCAAATAATGTAAATGTCGCTAGGAAACATTTTATGTCTGCATACTTGGTGGACTTATGGACTTATATTTGAATAAATGAAAGAATATTGTTTTTAACAACTCCAAAGTAAGGAAGGCTTTCTTTGGTAGTTTGATCTGTGATCCTGCGCTCATTCATGTTAGATAAAGAGTATCTATTTTTCCCAGCCCCAATTCAAGTGCAGATATGACACACCCCCCCCCCCCCCCTCCTCCTTCTACACAACTGAAGAATGAGGAGAGTTCCTTTTTATGGGGTGGGTGTCTAGTGATTACATGAATGGGTACAAAATTTAGAGGTGTTTTAGAGTTTAGAACATTAAATTAAGGTGTGAAATAATGTAGACTACACAGTCCTTAGAGACAAAGAAACAATATTGGAAAACAAAAGGTTGCACAAGTATAGATAACATTTACATGTCACCTGATTGAAAACCGGTATTGCCAAAATCCTTATTTAGGTATGCAGCAGTATTGACACATGGAGTAACACATGTGTTAAAAACAGGGGGGTGACTGAGATGTTTAATAAGGTATTTACAGCCTTTGGCTTCACTAACAACTAAAAAAAAAAAACCTTTTGCTCTCAATGGATTATATGTGCAAGATACAATGCTTAGGGAGGCATAAGACCACAGAAAAGGAAGTTCCCCACACCGCAATATCCATTCCAACACATTTGCATGGATTTTTATTGAATTGGACAAATGTGAAAGGAAGAAATATTGTTTGCTAATCATAGACACCCTGACCAAATGGGTGGAGAATTCCAGACAGGAAGTGCAGATGCACAGACAGTGATAATGGACCCTATTTTGTAAATAAAACTATACAACATTTGACAGAAGTGATGGGAATTCAAGTGAAATACCATTGTGCCTATCATTCCCAATCAGCTGGATTGGTGGAAAGACATAATGGCATTCTAAAAAGCAAACTGAGGAAAGCTATGGAAGAAACAGGTAAAAATTGGATGTACTGCCTACTAGTAGCTATGACCAGTATGCATATCACACCCACAAAAGAAGGTTTAAGCCCATTTGAAATGATACATGGAAGGCCATATAAGGCCATATAAGTTACCCTTACAACCAAATGAAATACCTACTGAGGAGTCTGAGCACACACTAGCAGAATACATGTCTAGGCTGTTAAGACAAAGACGTACTAATGATTTTTGTTCTGTCCTAGAAGGTCCAATTTGAGAAGATGAAAAGGTGCATGTGGGAGATTGGGTCTTAATAAAAAGTAATGAGAAAAAGCAGTGGTACTCCCCAAGGTGGGATGGTCCTTTCAAAGTCCTCCTAACTACCCCTACTGCGATAAGGATTGCAGAGTGGTCTACCTCAATTCACCAGTCCCATTGTAAAAAGGTTTTACAGGTAGAGTAGGGCCAGTTGGCTACAAGAGCTTCAGAAAGTCCGGCTACAAAAGGGAGGTCTCACACAAGGTGGGACTTGTCTCAAACCCGGTGAAGTCTCCCTCCCCTTCCAACTCCCCTACCCTATCCGCTGGAACTCTGTAGCTGGTTAGGATAAAAAGGGACAGTAATTATCCTTGGGTTACTGGTGATTCTAGGAGAGGCATCCATAAGAGGGGTTATACATTATGGAGGAGCAGAGGAACCTTTGGGTTGGGAATGAACAGGAAAAACATTGAATCTAACCTTTATAGAGGGAATAACTAGCACTATACTGGTAGACTTCTGTCAGATTGTAGATTGTGGGGATACAACTGAGGCTAGAGGACTTCTATGGGCAGATAAATATATTTGCTGGCTCTGGAATAGGGCAGGATGTCAAGCATGGAATCAGGCCCTGTGGACCAGTGTATTAAGATTGGGGGTATAATCTACCAGGGCCTAAAAAGAGTGGAATAAAGGAAAGATTCAATTACAGAAGCGGCCAACTCCCCCTACACACATAGTAAGAACTGTAAACGATTATTGATAACATTAAAGGAGTCGAGGAAGGAAGATCAGTGGTTGTACTCTATGGGAGCATGGGTGTCAGGAACTGACCCCTCAGGCAAATTTTTCCTCAAGGTATTACCACCTAATAAAACCTGACAACAGGAAAAGGTAGATTATGGGAGTGTAGACGTGGCGCTATTTTCCTTCAAATTAAAATATATATATGTAAAATATTAGGGGAGGTATGCCTCAAATAAAATGAACTGTGATACATCCTCTGTCTGTTGGTCTCAAAATGTGTTTGAAAAAACAAATAAAAATATATATAAGTGCCAAACATTTAACTACTTTATGTATTAAACCTCTGATGCAGTAAACCACTTTTGTGTTGCACCCCCTGGGGGCAAGAATTAAAAATAACCTATACAAGTGATAATGTTACACCCCCTGTTGATGAATATCATAGTGTGTGTGTTGCAGGTGCTGAACTTCAGATAGGGTGTCCAACTGGTGTGCTACACCCTCTGGAGTCCGCAAACGAAAATCCATGATCTACAATATCTGGAACTGTAGAAATGCAGTGATCTAATACCTAGTTGGCAAAGTGATAAATATGGATGTCTGCTGTATCAAAAATCTGGTATGTGAATAAAAATCCAATTATGCCAATAGATAAACTTAAAGCAGAAGTGAAAAAAAAAAAAAATAATAAACAACAAAAATGTGAATGCACAATTCAATATACGTCTCTGTGTTACACCACAGTAAGACCACATTCGAAACCAAAGCAAATGATGAAATTATTGCAAACACTACATTATTAGTAGATAAGTCTATACAATAAATAAAGTAAGGTGCTTAAAAAAAAAAAAAAAAAGTGTCCAGTGCTTCATCAAAATTTGGTGCTGATTATCCTTTCAAGTGACAGTGGTGCCAGGTGATATTATCCGTGTTGATAATGTGATTGCATTTACCAGATGACATTACCCCCCAGGGGTGTTATTCCTTTACAGTGTGAGCTACTGGGTTTTGCTGGGCAATCTGAGAAACGTTTTGCTGGCTTTTCCACCAAGATGTTACATAGGGGAAAGAGTAATGCCCATAGTGTGATATTGTTTAAAAAGGCTTTATTTAATAAAAAGTTTAGGAGATATACTCACATTTACAACATTTTTGACATACAAAATGATAAAACAAGAGCCGGCGCTGTGTAAACAACAATCGCCACTCAGACCAGAAGTGACGCCATACTAAAATAGAAGTTCTGAGTAAAACTATAAGATTTACTAACAGTAGAAGATGCCATAGCTTTGGAGACAGGATACCAGGAAAAAAAAATAAGTGGTTAGAATGGTTGAGGTACACGGTTAAAACATAAAAAAAAAAAAAAAAACTGTTTCGTTTGTGCCAGAGCAAGACTGCATTTAGCAACTATTCCTTTTCCTCTAGATCACAATACAGATCCAGGAGGTTTAAAATGTATGTTGCGATTGTATAATAAGAGCTATAAACCTGAAATAAATTCTACCTGTCACACGTTGTTTGTTGTTTCCCCCAGTACAGAGACCTCAGATACCTCCAGCGGTTACTGCTTATCAGGGCAACTTTACTTGTTTTGCACTCCCAGGGAACTGTAGCGGGGTGGATCTTGGGTCACTACCCGATGACTATTGTAGGGAGAGGATTAACATGGGCAATGGTGACTGGGTTGAACATGACATTCAGAGAGCTGATGTCTGGTGGATGTGTGGGGATAAGAAACTGTGAGCTAGGATACTGGCCAATGCCCAAGGGAATTGCGCTATGGTCAATCTGGCTATGCCCCTGAGGATCCTGTCAGAACACCCGTGGACTAAGTCACCAACGGTATCGGAGGGACACCTTTCCCATAGGGTCATTTGACTCTCGGATCTACATAGATGAGCGCGGAGTGCTGGATGAGTTTAGGGCCAGGAATCAGGTGACAGCTGGGTTTGAGTCTCTTCTCTGGTGGGTGACTATAGATAAAAATGTTGACTGGATTAACTAAATATATATACTATAACCAACAACGATTTGTAAACTATACTAGGGACGCTGTGAAGGGCCTAACAGAACAGTTGGCTACCACATCTCTAATGGCATGGCAGAACCGAATGGCCTTAGATATGGCCCTAGTTGAAAGAGGAGGGGTATGCAAAATGTTTGGTAGCACGTGTTGCACCTTTATCCCTAATAATACAGCTCCTGGAGGGACCGTGACCAGAGCCTTGGAAGGACCGACTGCTCTATCGAATGAATTAGCGTAAAACTCAGGTATTAATGATCCATTAACAAACTGGATTGAAGGATGGTTCGGTAAGTGGACTGGACTTATCACATCATGTTTGATCTTAATTGCTGTGGCTTTGGCCGTTTTGGTCACTTGCGGATGCTGCTGCATTCCCTGTATTCGAGGACTTTCACAAAAACGGATTGAAACTGCAGTCTCAAGAACGATGTATCAAGCCCTTCCTACCTCTGAGGAGACCTATGTGGACATTGAAGCTCAACTTAATGACATACAGACCGAAAGTGTATAACACTGGGACTATCATGTTTATTGTGTGACTATTAGAAAAACTATTAGAAAAACAATAACCCTGAGACTTTTCTTAAGATGACTTCTGAGCGCATTGTTGTACTAACTTGCTATATCGTTTGCTTTAACTAACTCCATAGTAAGTTGTAGGATGATTAGGCTTAACCATATATGGTAGAACAAGAATGTACAGGAAACACTAATTAGCAAAATAAAGTACCATTTTGTACCAGGCACGTTATCTGTGTTTCCTCAGCCAATAGAAGCGTTATAGCTATATTATTGTAGGTATTAGGAGGGGGGATGTACATCTCTTTGTATGAGTCTTACTGCATCTTTTGGCTTGTAAGCATCATCCATTTGTGTGACACATCTGAAATAAATTGTCTGCTTTTCAATACATCTGGAGTTCGACTGATCACAAGAGGAGAGTAATCCTAACAATGTCATTAAGCCTATCACTCTCATGACATCTCTGATATGGGCTTCCTGATTGGTCTGAAGCTGCGCCACCGCTAGACCTACTTTCTCTATCTTCTCTAACGGGAGAAAGACCTTTTATCTGTTGAAGATATTTTGTATCCCAGGTACTGTACTTCCTGGGTTGGGATCAACTGGAACTTGTCCCGATTGATCAGCCAAGGGAGCGCAGGAAATCTTGTGCCTCCTGTAAGTTCTCTTCCAGCTGCTGATAAGATTCGGGGACAAACAGAAGATCGTCCAAATAGGGGATCACTGTAATGGCCCTGACACACAGCGGAGCTAAGGCTTCTGCCAGGACTTTCGTGAAAATCCTTAGAGAGGATGCTAGTCTGAATGGCAGTGCCCTGAATTGGAAGTGAAGAACTGCTAGTCTGAGGAATTTCTGGAAATCCCAAAGTATCGGCACATGCAGATATGCATCCCTGAGTTCGATCATTGCCATATAGCAATCGGGAAACAGGAGATTCGTCACCGTGAAGATTCCATCCTGAAAAGCTTGTATCTGATAAACTTGTTCAGGAGGACGGAGATTGAGGATTAACCTGAACTTGCCCGATGGTTTCTTGACCACGAATACGTGGGAATACAGCCCCTGGCAACATTCTGCATGTGGCACTTGGCTGATGACTTGTTGATCCACCAGCTCCCCTAACAGCAAACTCAGATCCCCTGGTTTCTCCCAGTCTCAGGGTAATCAGAAAAGTGGGAGGGGAATGGCATTGAATTCAAACTTGTGGCCATTTTTTATTATTTCCAATATAATAAACGGGCTTGAATTTACGCTGGCCATTGTGGGAGGAAGTCCTCCAATCTTCCTCCCACAGGGACACAGGAGTCACTGGGGCTTTGAGGTGGTCTGAGGAAGACTGAATAATATATTCTTCCTCTTCCACATCCCTTCTGACCTGTCCAGTGTTTTTTTTAGGATGACCCTCTCTCTCCTATTGTGTCTGCTGCCTGTAACCCTTGAAAAAAAATAATTTACCCTCAGGCTTTTTCTTCTTTTCTGGGAACGCTTTTTTCTTGTCCCGGGTACGCTCCAGTGCCTCCTGAAGCCTAGGTCCAAAGAGGTGATCACCTGAGAAAGGCAATCCACAAAGCTTGAGCTTTGAAGATGCATCCCCTGACCAAGCTTTTAACCATACGGCCCTTCTTGCGGCGTTTACCAGTGCTGCTGACCTGGCTGCCAGCTTCACTGATTCCGCAGAGGCATCTGCTAGAAAGCCGACTGCTTTAAACAATAAGGGAAAAGATTTGAGCAGTTGTTGTCTGGACGTGCCTGCAGAAATGTGGGATTGCAACTGTGTAAATCAGCATTCTAAGTTTCCGGCAACGCAAGTAGCTGCAAGGGCTGGCTTAAAGCAGAGTTCCACACAAAAATGGAACTTCCGCTTTTCGGAACCCTCCCCCCCTCCGGTGTCACATTTGGCACCTTTCAGGGGGGAGGGGGTGCAGATACCCGTCTAAGACAGGTATTTGCACCCACTTCCTGGCATTGACTCTCACAGGAGTCTACGCCTCTTCCCGTCCCTCCTCGCTGTCTCCTGGGAAACACACAGGTCCCAGGAGATAGCGGGGACCAGTTACGACGTGCAGCGCGACTCGCACATGCGCAGTAGGGAACCGGGAAGTGAAGCCGCAATGCTTCACTTCCTGATTCGCTCACCCAGGATGGCAGCGGCAGCTGCCGAGAGTCGAGCAAGTGATCGGCGTCGGCTGCCGACATCGCTGTACCCTGGGACAGGTAAGTGTCCATTTATTAAAAGTTAGCAGCTGCAGTATTTGTAGCTGCTTTTTTTTTTTTAGGTGGACTCCCGCTTAAAGCCCAATAGAAGAAGTATCCCAAGCTCTTCTTAGCAGCACGTCCCCCCTTTTATCCATGGGGTCCTTAAGGGATCCCAGGTCATCAAAGGCCAAATCAGTCTTTTTGGAAACCTTGGCCAACGGGTGCATCCAACTTTGGGATTTTGTTCCAAGGATGGGTGCGTTCTTTTCAAAGGGAAATCTGCGTTTAAGGCTTCATGTACACAGGACGTTTTTACAACCTCTCCTGAACGATTTAACTTGACAGATAGTAACCCACTTTTAAAATGCCTGTTTTGCTGCGTTTAAAAAAAATAATAAAAAAATGCCGGTAAATGAAACATGGCTAAACTCGAGTTACCGTGCTTAGCCACGTTTAGGCACTTGAAATGCCTCTAAACTCAGCTCCTGAACCCATTTTTTTGTGTTCCAAAAAAAGCCTCAACTCAACTGCCTAGAAAGGACTATAAATGACCCTGTGTACTGATAAGATAACAGAGGAGAGTTCAGGAGCAGTTAAAAAAAAAATGCCCAAGTGCTACTAAAAGTCCATTTAGCAGCAGCAGTGTACATAAGGCCCTAAAGAGTATATTGGGCAAAATTTAAAAAATGCAGTACATCTCTGTAGTACATGCACATTTTCCCATGTTTTATTCCATTAAAGATGCTACAAGTAAACTGTTGATCTACCTGAAATACACTCAGCTCCTAATCCTTGTGAGCTGACAAAACACAACTTTGAGTAGTGAATTGTGTCAACCCTCTCAGCGTCTTTTGCTAAACTACTCAACCACTTAAAGTGGTTGTAAAGGCACAAGGTTTTGAAGGTACCCGTGCCCCCTCTCGATCCAGCGATGTCCAGGAGAGCCTAGACTCTCTGGGGATTCGCATTCCAAATTGGCTTTTTCCGGCAGCAGGAGCCATTGGCTCCCACTGCTGTCAATAACAGCCAGTGAGCCAATCAGAAGACGGAGGAGGCGGGCCGAGCTGCAGTTCCATGTCTGAATGGGGACACAGAGCAGCAGCTCGGCTTGGATGCCCCCATAGCAAGCTGCTTGCTGTGGGGGCAGGAGGGAGGGGCCAGGAGTGCTGACGTGGGACCTGACAAGAGGAGGATCTGAGCTGCTCTAGGCAAAAAAAAAATCACTGCACAGAGCAGGTAACCGACATGTTTGATATATTTTTAAATACAAAAATGAGACTTTAACATCGCTTTAATCTGGCCGTACATTAGGGGTAGGCAACCTTAAAGAGGTGGAGATCTACCTGAACAACATGGGTGAAGAAGTTAAAGGTAACTGGGCACAATGTCGTCTCCTCACACCTGATTTAAGTCTCTAATTGCTGTACAATCATGTTGCAATCGCGTGCAATGCACAGCAATCATGGGTTTAAATCAGGCAGTGAGGAGGCAACATTTCTCCTCCTCACCACCTGTCAAACACACTTGGATTGCTTTTCAGAAGAGCAACAGTGCCTGTTGCACTTGTCAATGAGCCCTTAGTTGAAATTCCCACTGATGTACTGCAGTTTACCCACACCGCAGTGCATATGCAACTTTCCTGGGTTAGCTGCACTTTCCCATAGACTTCTATTATATCCTGGAGGTATAGTGCACTTTCTGGAAGTGCACCAAAACTCCTGAATTCAGAAAGCGCACCAAACCCGCAGGATATAATAGAAAAGTCTATGGCTAAGCACAGCAAACCCACAGGAAAGCTGCAGGCACACTGCACTGCATCCGCGGTGTGGGTAAACGGCAGCACATCGATGTGAAAGCAGCCCTATACTATTATGCCCAGTGTATTGCTTCACACTGACCTGAACATCTTCTCTTTCCTGCTGCTGGCACCACTCTGGAGACCGCTAGCTGGTAGGATAAGAGGTGGAGTGCAGTTGGTATCACTCCGCATGGGACAGAAGCCGGCACTACAGAGGAGGCATTGGCTTATGTGGCCCTTGCCCTCTGCATTTCCCTCTGTTCGATGCTCTGGAATGGCGGGACAGCAAGCCCAGACCAAGATCTACCAGTCACCTGATCTACAGGTTGCTGAGCCCCACCGTACATGGATCATAATTCAGCTAATCCCTGCTGAATCGGCCAAATTTCGATCCATGTATGGGTAGGGAGGTTGTACAAAAGTTGATCTACTCGACCAGCTCTGTAGGCTATAGCCAGCAGCTCTGATAAGGCTGGATTTCCAACTAGGCACTGTAGACATGTAGCACCGGTCTGTATGGGTCGTTCCCCCCCCCCCCCCCCCATTTTTTTATTTTAAACCTTACGCTGCCAAGTCCGTACTTCGCACATCTAACAGCAGGGGGGGGGTTATACACAATGTGGTGGCTGCAGCCACCGGGATTGTGTGTAAAACTGGACAGGCAGACCCTTGCCTGTCAGGTAGAAGCTTTCGGGCAGCTGCGTTGGCAGCCGATTGCTTCCACACACCCCTGATGCCAGCGTTCCCCACTAAAGTATTCCGGGCTCTGCTTGCCCAACTGCGGGTCTGGGATGGACATGGCGGCTGCCAACTAGTGGAGGGGAGGGAGAAGAGCTTCAGAATTCTCTGCCTATAGGCTCCCAAGATGTAAATCCGGTCCAAAGCACTGATCAGTGTATTCTTACGATGGGGATGTCTCCCTGCTCTCAGAACACAATAGCTTAGTGGGGAGGATTCCCTCATCTACCTTAAATGTTTGGATGGAGGAATTGGGTCAGTTTTTTTCATTCGACCTGCTGGTCAAGTGAAAGGGAAGCTTGAAGGGGAGCTTCCAGATTCCGATAAGTGGCTTGGGGGGAGCTCATGCATTTTTTTTCTTTAGATCTTTTCTGTACATTCTGCTGTCAGCGGGAACTTCCCCACTGACAGCAAGGGTGACCCATTGTTGTTAGGAATCTGGCGGGTGCCGGCTCCCTAACAACCAATGACTCATCACTGTTGCTGATATCAATCGAATCAGCTATGGGCTGCTTAAAGTGGAACTTTAGGTTCCAAAATGAAAATGGGTGGACAGGCAGGATTTTTAATGCAGAAGAGATATGCTTTGTATCTTCTGCATTAAAGTTATTTACCTGCCTGTCCATCCCCTGTACAGTAAGCTGCTCAAGCGCGGCTCATTGCACATATTCGGCAATGGCGAATCTGATGGAACTCTGGCATCATCTTGGCCCAGCCAATAACATCAGCTTGGCGATCGAGACCCTGAAGTCGGCTGCCCAAAGATACCAGCAGCTGGCAGGGAGTTCCGGGAACGGTGCATCGCTGGATTTAAAGTGAGTATAGTTCTGCTTTAAAGTGATTCTAAAGTCAGAAGGTTTTTTATCCTAATAGATTCTATGCATTAAAGCAGGGTTCGACAAACCCCGGGCGCCAGGTCGCATTTGCGACTAGAATTAGCGACCTGGCGCCTGGGGCGGCACAGCTGGGGTATCCTGTGACCGTTCGACACCCCCCCCTCCCGGCGCAATCGCGATGGGCCGCGCCGGTAATTGAGGCCGCGGCTTTGCGGCCTACTGCAGTCCTATGGCTCCTTCTGCAATCAGGCGCCCTCTGGTGGTGGCCGTTGGTATGACAAGACATCCATTAATGCTAATGGAGCTTTCCCTACCTGTTTTCACTGCCCGCTCATCTCCTTCCCTTTACTTAGAACCCCCAAACATTATATATATTTTTTATTCTAACACCCTAGAGAATAAAATGGCGGTCATTGCAATACTTTCTGTCACACCGTATTTGCGCAGCGGACTTACAAGCGCACTTTTTTGGGAAAAAACACTTTTTTTTTTAATTAAAAAATAAGAAAACAGTAAAAGTTAGCCCAATTTTTTTTATATTGTGAAAGATAATGTTACGCCGAGTAAATTGATTCCCAACATGTCACGCTTAAAAATTTCGTCCGCTCGTGGAATGGCGACAAACTTTTACCCTTTAAAATCTCCATAGGCGACGTTTAAAAAATTCTACAGGTTGCATGTTTTAAGTTACAGAGGAGGTCAAGGACTAGAATTATTGCTCTCGCTTTAACGATCGTGGCGATACCTCACGTGTGGTTTGAACACTGCTTTCATATGCGGGCGCTACTCACATATGCGTTCGCTTCTGCAAGCGAGCTCGGCGGGACGGGCGCGTTTAAAAAAATTATGTTTTTTCTTATATATTTTACCTTTTTATTTTTTATTTTTACACTATTTTTTTTAAAAAAAAGTCACTTTTATTCCTATTACAAGGAATGTAAAAATCCCTTGTAATAGCAAAAAAGCATGACAGGACCTCTTAAATGTGAGATCTGGGGTCAAAAAGACCTCAGATCTCATATTTACACTAAAATGCATTAAAAAAAAAAAAAAATTGTCATTTGAAAAAAATAAATAATAAAATGTCCCTTTAAGAGCTATGGGTGGAAGTGACGATTTGACGTCGCTTCCGCCCTGCAATGACTTGGAGATGGGCGGGGGGGGGCCATCTTCCCCTCACTCGTCTCCATGTCAGGCCAGGGACAGATCCGGATCGCCTCCGCCGTTACCGACTGCCACGGTAAGCGGTGAAGGGCACCGGAGCGCGGCGGTAGGGGGGGCCCTCTCCTGCCGCCGATAAAAGTGATCTCGCTGCGAATCTGCTGCAGAGACCACTTTTATCTGAAAGAGAACCGCCGGCTCTTGAAGAAGATACCGGGGTTATGGTAGCTAGCTGCTACCATAACAACGGTATTTCTCTTCAAAGACAGGACGTATATAGTCGTCCTGCGGGAAGGAAGTGGTTAATTAAAATTAATTCATTATTTGTCATCTCCCTGCTTGGCCCCTTTCACACGGGCTGTCTGATCAGGTTCGCCTGTCAGTTTTTCAGGCGGACCTGATTGGATCCTTAGTGGGAATATGGTGGTCTTGTGTCCCTGCATGCCAGGAAATAAAATCAGTCACATTCGTTCTAGTCGTCTCTGTGTAATTTTAAGATTGGTTAATTTTTATATTGAAAATAAAGCTGTCGGTCGTTTAAAAAAAAAAAAAACCTGGCTCCTAACTTTTTTAGCTGGCTCCTAGATTCCAAGCAAATTTGTCAAGCCCTGCATTAAAGTGATAAAAATAAAAAAAACGAAGCTTTACAAATAACAGGGATTTTGCACAGAGCGGCCCCGATCCTCCTTTTCTGGGGTTCCCCCGGCGGTGCTCCTGGCTCTTCTTCATTGAGTGGCCCCACAGAGAGCCGCTTTCCATGGGGGCACTTGTGCGGGCCCAAGTTGGGCACATTGACACAGACAGCAGGACTCAGCCCTGCCCCTGTGTCACTGAATTTATCTAATAGCAGTGGGAGAGACAATAGCTCCTGCTGCTATCAATCTGTCCAATGAGGACCCGAGACAGCGGCTGCAGCTGCTGTGCTTGTCGCTGTAACGATCGGGTTCAAGTAAGAAAAAGGGGGGCTTTGGGGGGGGGGCAGCTACAGCAAAGAAGGTTTTTCAGCTTAATGCACAGAATGCATTGAGGTGAAAGACCTTGAGGGTTTACAATTCTTAAGATAAAAAAAAACCTTCAGTGTGCAGCAGCCCCTCTCTTACCTGAGCCCCCTCTTGATCCAGCGATGTGCAAGACAGCCTTGGCCAACTGTGACTCTCCCTGATTGGCTGAGACACAGCAGTGGCGCCATTGACTCCCGCTGCTGTCAGTTAGCCAATCAGGAAAGGGGGACGGGGCCGTGGCTCCGTGTCTGAATGGGCACAGAGCAGGGGCTCGGCTTAGGTGCTGCTTGCTGTGGGGGGCACTCAACAGGAGGAAGGGGCCAGGAGTGCCGAAGAGTGACCTGAGAAGAGGAGGATCGGGGCTGCTCTATGCAAAACCACTGCACAGAAAAAAGGTAAATAACTTTTTTTTTTGCAGTAAAAATAACAAACGAGACTTTAGTATCACTTTAAGCTTACAGGCAAGGTATCATTTAACCTGGAAGAGCAATAACGCCGGATACCCTACTGTATTGGTGAAAAATACTTTGTTGAAGTACATTTAAACCCAAGAAAAATAAAATAAATACCTTTTAAAAGTGAACCTGAAACGGACACGGATGTAAACAGATGAAAAGAGATGATCATCCGTTTGCTCATAGGAATTTAGTATTAAGTAGTAAGTATTGCTGTCTGTTTTTCATCCGTCAACAGATGGATGGTAAAACGGGCAGATGGAACGGTCGTGTGAAAGGACCCTTAGATTTTATGTTCAGTTTAACTTAAAGGAGAAGTACAGCCAAAGCTTGTTTTGCTGTACTACTCCTGTGGATCACAGGAGTGCAGTTCGTTCTGCACCCCTGTGACCCATTTTCAGCAGACAGAGAGCTGAGGCCCGCTGGTGTCACAGAGCCAGTCCAGACTTGGGCAAGATCACGACAATGGAGTCGAGATCCGCCCACATGCCTGGATCGGCACCCGGCTCCTCCATTCAGCAAGCCACTGAGAGCCCGAGCCAGCAGCTCCCACCTCCTCTACAGCCCAGCGCTCCAATGAGCAGGGGGAGAGGGGGCAGAGCAGACTGACAGTCACCAGCTCTCTGCTCAGGGAGCTGTGAGAACCGAGCGATTAGCAGTGTTCGATCGCTCGGTTCTCAATTTTAAAAGGCACTGGGAACAAATGTGGCAAATAAAAAAAAAAAACATTAATCTCTTTTAAATGGTAATTCCTTTGAGGATAGTGCATATTTTTTGTCAGTGAGCACAACTGGTTTACCTGGGTGGCCTTTGACACTTTGTCCCCAACATACAACAATGGTTCTAACCTGTCAATTTTACAGTTCACACCTTCAGCAGTGTCACTTGAGCAATTAACTTCTCCCCCGAGACAACATGGCACTATAGTGATTGGGTTATGTAATTTGAACAGCGTGATTTCACAAACGTTTAAAACAAACATTTTCGGACCATCAACACCTGCCTTAACCTGCCTGGATAAATTGATTTACCCATGTGAATATAAACACTTGTTTATTTTCCTGGGTTCTCATACTAATAAGAATAGAGGAAGCCACTTGGCTGACATTTTCTTTAACCACTTATCTATGGCGCACTTTCACCCCCTTCCTGCCCAGGCCATTGATTTCTGGCTGTGGTGGGCACTGATTGTTGGTGCTCTAATGTAATCAGGCCACTGATCATCAGTGCCACGATTACATCTCTCACTGTCCCCTGCGAGGAAATGCCGCTGATCATCTCTCCTCAGCACACACTCCGTCAGTGTGAGGTGAGGAGAGCCGATTACCGGCACTTCCTTGCTTACATGTGACCGGCTATGATTGGGCACAGCCGATCGCATGATTAAAGAGCCAACATAAGCGGCTCTTTACAGAGATTGGGGTCGGGCAGTGTCCTAGCAACAATCGCCCTGCTGCGCATCCCTGCGGGAGCAGCCGTCGGTTGCGCCGTCATATGACGTCCACCCAGAACGAGAGCCGCAACACATTTTAGAGGAAATAACTAAGAAACACATTTTAGAGAAAGTAACCTTCCTTTGTTAAGAAATAGAAACTATCCATTGGTGTACCATGCATGTAATCTGGATTCCAAAACGAAGGGAGTGATGATATCAAATACAGTGGAATGGAATTATAGCGACTCCATGATAGATACAAAAGGAAGGTATTTGTTCATAAAAGGAACTATTGGCGGGATAAAAGTGACGTTGGCATCGTATTATGCCCCAAATGTACAGCAAGACCTTTTTGTAAAAAATACATTAGGAAAACATATGGGGTTTAAGAAGGACAGCTGATCATGGGAGGAGACCTTAATGTCCCCTTGATACCTAAGGAAGATACCTCATCAGGAGTATCGTCAGTGACACCTAAAATAAGGAAGGGGATTTCTCAGGCAATGGCAGAGGCAAGAATGGTAGATACGGTATATGGCACCTATCACATCCAAGTGAAAAAGACTACTCCTTGTTCTCCAATCCACATAGAATATACTCACAT
Source organism: Lithobates septentrionalis (assembly GCA_037952835.1). NCBI lineage: Eukaryota > Metazoa > Chordata > Amphibia > Anura > Ranidae > Lithobates > Lithobates septentrionalis. Next base: position 4,950,391 of record JBBDGP010001127.1, read on the forward strand.
ATTGACTTTTTTTTTGTACCACATAAACAATTACACTTATGCCCCGTACACAGGGTTGGACTTTGTTCGGACATTCCGACAACAAAATCCTAGGATTTTTTCCGACGGATGTTGGCTCAAACTTGTCTTGCATACACATGGTCACACAAAGTTGTCGGAAAATCCGATCGTTCTAAACGCGGTGACGTAAAACACGTACGTCGGGACTATAAACGGGGCAGTGGCCAATAGCTTTCATCTCTTTATTTATTCTGAGCATGCGTGGCACTTTGTCCGTCGGATTTGTGTACACACGATCGGAATTTCCGACAACGGATTTTGTTGTCGGAAAATTTTATATCCTGCTCTCAAACTTTGTGTCGGAAAATCCGATGGAAAATGTGTGATGGAGCCTACACACGGTCAGAATTTCCGACAACAAGGTCCTATCACACATTTTCCATCGGAAAATCCGACCGTGTGTACGGGGCATTAGTGAGGCCTCTATTGGTTTAATTACCTGGTCAGACCACGCACCAATTTTCTTAAAATACAAATTTGACAGATAGACGCCATTCAGCTCCTATGATGTGGAAACTTAATGAAAGCCTTCTTCAGGATCCCATGGTAGTGGAGGATGTTCCGAGGGAGATAGAATGGTTCTTCCAGATGAACGACAACCTGGATAGCTCCCCGGGGGTAATCTGGGAAACACATAAAGCAGCAATACGGGGAGTACTGATTAAACATGGAGCAAGAATTAAGAAGAAGGAGATGGAAGCAAAACTAACTATGTTAGTGTCCAAAATTCAATGTTTAGAGGCATGAAAAACCATGCTCAGACTATGGAAGTAGAACGAGAACTATTAAATGCCCGTAGACAAGTGACTGATTTATTACAGTATAGAGCTAAACTGGCATTACAAATAGAACGTAAATGTAGTTATGAGTCGGCAACAAATGTGGCAGACAACTTGCAAGAGCATTATGTGAAATTCATGCAAGGACGTTTATACCTTCAGTGCGGAAAAAAGATGGGGAGGAGGTTGGGATGCCTGGACAGATAGCCGAGGTGTTTGGCGAGTTCTTCTCCTCGCTCTAAAATCTGAACCTGGGTGCACCAGATCGAACGGTGATGGAGGGGTATTTAACAGCAAGTGGAATGCCGAGTCTGACGGCTAGTGTGCAGGAGGAGTTGGATTTACCATTCACATTAGAAGAAGTACAGAGGGGAATAAGATTAGCAAAAACTGGTAAGGCACCAGGACAAGACGGGTTCTCGGCCCAGTATTACAAGCTATTTTCCTCAGTATTGGGACCCTATCTGGTTAAAAGGTTTAATGAGCTGGGGGAGGGAGCTCCCTTTCACCCAGAAACACTGAAAGCTATGATAGCAGTGATACCAAAAGAGAGTAAGGACCGAAAGTAATGTGGAAGTTATAGGCCAATATCCTTATTGAATGCCGATCTGAAAATATTCAGCAAGATTATAGCCTTAAGATTACAACAGCACTACCCTTCCTGATCCATCACTATCAAGTAGGATTTGTACCAACAAGAGAAGCAAGGGATAATACCACCAAAACCCTGAACTTGATGCATATAGCAAACTCAACCAAGACTCTGTGCTTGTTTCTTGGAACAGAGCAGGAGAAGGTGTTTGATCTGGTGGGGTGGGGGTTCATGTTCGCAGTTCTTCGTCATATAAAATTAGGAGGGAAAATGATTAGATGGATCGCAGGCATGTATAAAGAACCTACAGCTCAAGTGAAGCTAAATGAAGTAGCCTCCCCTCCTTTTGCGATAATGAACGGGACAAGGCAGGGGATGCCCAGTGTCCCCTTTATTGTTTGCATTAACATTGGAACCAATTCTGTGTAGAATACGGCTCAATAAGGTTATTTTGGGAATAACGGTAGGAGGAACCCAACATAAAGTTGCAGCATATGCAGATGATATGCTATTCCCAATGACCAACCCTATAATCTCACTCCTGAACCTCTTTAGAGAAATTGAGACACACAGTACATTATCTTATTTTAAGATAAATTTCTCTAAATCAGAGGCACTGGCGGTAACTGTCCCAAAAGAAATGATGAAGTCAATAAAGGCAAACTATAAATTTAAATGGGCAGATCAATTTTTGAAATGCTTAGGGACTTGTATATCAGCGGACCCCTCTAAAACATACAAGCTTAATTTTATGCCAGTGTTAAATAAGGTACGAGGATTACTGGAGATGGCATAAGGGTTTACACTCTTGGTTTGGAAGAAGCAATATAATGAAGATGAACATTCTACCAAAGATTTTGTACCTCTTCCAGGCAGTCCCAATCGCAATCCCTAGGAAATTTTTTTAGAAACATACAAACATTATTTACAAAATGTATCTGGGAGTATAGATACCCTAGGATCAGGAGGACTTTGCTGTCTCTACCAAAACAATATGGGGGGCTGACAGTCCCTGATATGTATAAATGATATCAAGCTGTTCATTTAGGCCATTTGCTGGACTGGTGCCGACATGGATAACTAAAAATCTGGCCAAGACTGGAGCAAGCACAGAGTGCGGAGTTATTGCATAGAGCTCCCAGGTGTTTTAGGGACCTAGCATCTAAAACTAAGTCACATCCAACAATAGGACCTACTCTTCGTGTTTGCTATAATCTTTTATCTAAGGATAAGATATCCAAACAGGAATCACCTTTAGTACCTATTTTGGGGAATCTGCAATTCATATTAGGTACACAGAAAGGACCCTCTGATGTACTGATTAAACGGGGGCTATATCAGGCTTCGCATTTTATGAGCTCTGGCAGCTGGCCAACAGTGCAGGAACTGATAGATAGAAATGGCCCCTTTCAATTAGGCTTCTGGCCGGCAGCGCAACTAAGACATTATTTATGTACCAGGGTACCACCAGGTCCCCTGGATCAAAGTCTGTTGCCATTTGAGAAATGTATGGATACAGAACCAATTACGCATGCAGTTTCTAAAATGTGTGCGTTATTGATTAAACCACCAGAGAATTTTCAGTTACCTTTTCTCCGGAAATGGGAAATAGATCTGGGGAGGACCTTTTCGGAGGATCAAAAAATAAATATAATACAATCAATATTTAAGACAGCTACATGTACCAAAATACAGGAAACAAATTATAAAGTTATTTCACAATGGTATATAACCCCAGATATACTTCAAAAATGTTTCTCAAATGTATCAGATAGCTGCTGGCGATGCCAGACAGAACAGAGGACCTTGCTACATATTTTTGGTCCTGCCCCAGAGTTTAGATATTCTGGAGGGAGGCCCGGGAGATTATCCAAAAATTTAGTGATGTGGAAATACGGGAAGATCCAGCTGTTTTTCTTTTACACTTGTCAGAGATCCCAGGGAAAACATAGGAATTCTATCCTGTGTCATTTATTGACTACAGCCAAAGCATGCATGTGGAAACAGACACAACCTCCTACTGTGAGTATGTGGCCAAAGAAAGTAGAGGAAGTGAACAGGATGGAAAATTTAGTTTGGACAACCAGGAAAAAAAAGAGAAATTTACTGAAAAACATGGTCACCATGGAACCATGTAATTTCTTCGGAGGAAGGGAAAAAACAAAATTGATACAAACTATAGGGGAGGAGGGGACTGGTGGGGGGAGGAGAGTATTAATTATGGTTTGATATGAGGGGGGGGGGGGTTTCCACTCCTTTATGTTGTGGCTAATTCCCCCCCCCTTTTTTTTCCCTTTTTTGGGAGGGGGTGGGTGGGGGGGGGTTTAAGGAAAGGAGGGGAAAATGGACTATAAAAAGTAGCCGTAGTTGAAATTTGGGGAGGTAGTGGTCGCACCCGACCCGGCATGGAGTAACAATATGGAGGAGGGAATTTGAAGGGGAAGTTTACTCTCCTTTTTCTCCATCTGGGCTCATTTTTTTTCCCCCATCTTCATTGGACAGTATATTAGAAATAGAAGGGGGTAGATGGAATTGAATGTAATGATTATTATGTTTTTGTTTGCCTGTATATACAGAAATGAAATGTTAATTACATAATTGTTCATTTTCTCTTGTTACAAAAAAGAAAAATAAAGAAATTACAAAAAAGGGGAGAAAAAAATAAATAAAAATCAAACAAAGAATTTGGTTAATTGGTCATCCGGCCAATATACATATATATTGGTGTGACAATTTAATTCCCGAAAATTCCGTAAAATGAGCAACAAATCTGGAGCAGCAGATTAACATAAAATTTTGCATGAAAATTGGCAAAAGTGCGAATGAAACTTTAGCTCTGTTACAACAGGCTTATGGTGAACATTCCATGAAGAACTCAATTGTTTTTACATGGCTTGGCAGTTTAAGAAGGGGCGGCGAAGATGTCTGTGATAAAGCAAGAAGTGGGCACCCAAAAACGCAAAGGACAGATGCAAACGTGGACAGCGTACAAACTCTTGTACGTTTAGGCCTTATGCACACTGGATGTTGTCAAAACACCAGTAAAGTTAGCTGTAGCAAGCTGTAGAATGAGTTTTGCTGCATTTTTTGCAGTAGTGTCTTTCAAATTTTTTTTGCTGTAGCGTATTGTAGCAAAACTATACTCCCACAAAAGCTTATGGTTTAAAAACTTTGACAAATGGCAAACAGCCACGTTTCTCAGCGTTTAAGCTTTTATCAGAGTTAAAGCGTTTTTACAGCTTCTCAAAACCCACTAGTTCTGGGGGGGTTTTTCCAGCCAGTAAACACCCCTGAGAAAACCTGCTGATAATCAGCCTATGCATGCATGGACACATAGGAAAACATGCTGGGGAGTTTATTGGCTGCAGAAAAAAAAATTCCAGAAGCCAAAAACAGCAGCTGTCCAGTGTACATGAGGCCTAATGCTGATGTGTTTTTTTTTTAACACAAGGGGATAATCAACTGCAAGTTCATAGAACATGATACAACAGTCAACCAGAATTGTTACTTAGAAATTCTGAAAACGTTACAGGAATCTGCTTGGAAAAAAAGACTGGAACTCTGGCCTGACAAGTGGATTTTCCACCTTTGATAATGCTCATGCACAAACTTTTTTTTCTAATCCATTCTGGGAATTAAAGCGATATTAAAAGGCAATTTAAAAAAAAATAACAAACCTGTTATACTACTCTGTGTGATGGTTTTGCACTTATCAGCCCCGGTCCCCCTCTTCTTGGGTCCCTCGGCAGCACTCCTGGCCCCTCCCTCCTGCCAAATAGCAATGTGCTTGCTATGGGGGCACCCAAGCAGGCTCGCTCCTAAGCCTCTGCATATCCATTCACACAGAGCCATGGCTCCGCACCACCTCCTCTCTCTCCTCATTGATTCACTGGCTACGATTGACATTAGCAGGAGCCAAAGGTTAAGGGAGAGTCCTCGTCCACATCGCTGGATTGCGATGGTGTCAGGTAAGTATTGGGGGGCTGCTGCACACAGAAGGTTTTTTTTTTTACCTTAATGCATAGAATGAATGAAAAAAATAAAAATAAAATTCAGCTTTTATATAAAAAAAAAGTTAATAAAGCGCTACCATCAACCTTAAAGCGGAGTTTCACGGAAAAAATTTTTTTAGATGTCAGCAGGACACTTACCTGTCCCGGGGTCCAGCGATGTCGGCACCCGAGACCGAACCGTCCCTCGATCCTTGGGTGCTGCCGCCGCCATTCTCACTGAGGGAATCAGGAAGTGAAGCGTTGCGGCTTCACTGCCCGGTTCCCTACTGCGCATGCGTGAGTCGCGCTGCGCGTCTACACTGGTCCCCGTTGTGTTGTGGGAACTGTGTATTTCCCACAACACAACGGGGGTGGGCGGGGAGTCTGCGGCTAGCTATACCCGGAAGTGGGTGCAGATACCTGTATTATACAGGTATCTGCACCCCCCTCCCCCCTGAAAGGTGGCAATTGTGACACCGGAGGGGGGGAGGAATCCGATGAGCGGAAGTTCCACTTTAGGGTGGAACTCCGCTTTAAAATCGCAAAGTGATCCAATAAATAATGTGATCCAATAAAGGATGTGATTCTATAAAAAATAAACTAATCATATATATGTGTCCAGTAAACCACACTAGATATAAATTACTGTTCTTCCAAAATGCTTGTCGATTTCTGGAGATACTGGGAAAGACGTCAACTACCACTCATTTGTAAGATAAAACACAAAAGGACAACGATACCCAAATGATCAGGTGTGTAGTCTCTGATGATGTTCACATGTGGTTGATTGCTTTCAAACCTTCATTGCTTTCAATCCTACATAGATCAATATTGCTCAAACAAAAAAGGACATACCTCATTACGCAAATAAACTAAAAACGACATGTGGGTAATAAAACACAGTTGCACTCACACATGCCTCGCAATAAGATCGCATTTAAGAAGATCAGTTGCATATACTCAGAGACAATCTCCTCACTTAGCTGTTCCTGCTCACAGCACTGAGGTTACTGGCTCCTCCTACATGTTACATCACTGACACGTGACTTTTTCAAGGTTAACCCTGTGAGATACTTGCTGCATAGTTATACCTGGTTGGGCATACCTATTGCCATGGTAACAAAGGAGCGTTATGCATCATCATACCATCAAATGCGATCATTAATCGCATAGTCAGCATATTATGCAAGATACAAAATTTTATTAATACATAAAAACAACTTAAAAAATTATTATACAATTTAAAAACAAAATGTCCAAATACATTAATGTTTAAAATCAGGAAAAAAACACTTACTCTTAACCTATAGATTCAGTGAATCTCCCTCTGGTGGTGGCTCATAATATTACAATTTCCTCTTTTGGTGGCTCCTACTGCTCCACATTATATAAATTGCACCAAAGCTAAAATACATACAAAATTATTAAAAATCCGATAAAAAACATTTAGATCAAAAAGTATACGTTTAATCCCATAGGAGAGAGAGTACACATTTCAAAAATCCCTCTGGATTCACTTTTACTGAGTTCTCTCACCTTATTACTGCCCCGCCAGTGTGGTTTATATTTTTCTATGGCCCAAAATTTGAGGCCGATGGGGTTCTTATGGCATAGTGAGAAATGACGTGAAACGCTGTGCTTAGGGAAACCATTTCTTATATTCTGTACATGCCTTCAGATCCTTTTCCACATCGGTCGTTTCGTTCTTCCTATATACTGTAGGGAGCACGGGCATTGCAATATATATGCTACCCCCTCAGTTCTACACGATATGAAGTCTTTAATTTGACATTCCTTTTTATTGCTAGTAGATATAAAATTTTGTTCATTTTTGACTATTTTGTTTGGTGCATAGCATTTCGTACATGGGAAAAAAAAAACCTTTTTCCTGATAAAATGTGAATTAATGTGATTTTTTTTTGGGGGGGGGGGGGGGGGGGGATCAGTGACATTTTTAGCTATTATGTCTCTTAATGTAGGTGCCTTCCTATGCACAAAACACGGTATCTCTGTTAGTATAGTCTACAATTGATTATCTGCTTGGAGCACTGACCAATGCTTCTTAAAAATCCGCTCAACTTGCCGGTGTTGGATGTTATAGTCCAAGTTCAAAGGAACTTCTTGATATTGCTTTTTTCTTTCTTTAGTTGACGCGGTGGTTGTGTTGGGTGGGAGTATTAGGGGAGGGTTGGGTGTGAGCCTGTGTTTATGGGGGTTGTTGGGTTTTTTTTTTTGTTTTGTTTTTTGGGGGGGAGTGGGATGGGGGGTGGCATGGTTTTTGTTCCTGTTTTTGTTTTTGTTTCTGGAGGGTGGTTTTGGTGGAGTTATGGTTGCACAAGCTAAAGAGCTTTCAAGCTACATAAATGTGAATGTTTTATGTATTTTTTCTGTGTATTTACCTTTTTTTTCTCTTTCTCTTTTGAACATCCAAGGTTGTTTTTATCGTGAATATTGTTGTTGAATAATTGAAAAGCCTTGTCCATTTTCCTGATGAAGCCTTCTGGGCGAAATATGTTGAAATTATGTGGACGTGGTTATGCTTTGAACTCTTGGTGACCACAGTTTTTTTCATTGTCAATATTAGGTTGAGGATGTATACCTTTGACTGTGAATGTAAAACTGTTCTCACATTTTATCGTATATTTTTTTGTAAAACTGCTTTAATAAATATTTGATATATTTTTAGTAGATAATGTCTTTTCCTATATCAGGGGTACCTTTAAAATCCCATTTTCTACATATTTTTTGGTTTACTACTTCAGGGATGATGGTACATACATAAAAAACGTTTATAAAACACTGATCTCTACCCATATAGCCTATTACAATACCGGGTGGATAATACACCCAAGCAAAACCCATTCTTGGGTAGAAGAGATTAGTAATCAGGCTTATTTTTTCTGGTCGAAATTCTTGATTAATTTTTTTTTGTGAATACATGCAGATGATATTTATAGCATTCTTTCTATGTGCGTCTTCATTGCAATTTTATCTCACTAGCATAATCTCTTATACTTTTTTCTCCCCTTTTCGATTTATCTAAAGTGGCAAATAGTGGTTATAGACAGCAGTCTGCCACAGTTGTGGCTCATATTCGTCTGAATCCCAACTTCCGCCTTCACATCTGGGAGATTCACGTGAGTGAGTGGTCTACAAAATGACGGACTACTGTGGTCAGGCATGGGATGGGTTTGTTTCAGAGGTACAACAGGCCCGATCCAAAGATGATGTCACTGAAGCTGAGGTAGATATCTATTTATTGGGGTTACAACGCCTGGTCGAAAGGAAAACTCGTTTATTTTGGCACAAGGAATACTTTGGAAAATATGTGACAAACCAGATCATACCATGGGGTCTGCGTATCCAAATTTTCCCAAATATAAAAAAGGTTGAACCAAAATGTGAAAAAAGCATGGGAAGCAAACCTGCAGGCTTGTTCCCTACAAAATGATGCAAATACTTAGTGACCAATATAAAACGGACATGGGTGTATTAGACAAAGAAATTTTGAAATGGCAGGAGGATCATAGCCACTTGTCTTCTCATAATTGTTTTCTTGGCAAAGACAAGATTTTGAAAGAGCATTTAACAAAATATGCCACGAACTTAATCAAAACCAAAGAAAACAAATTTATGAGAGATAAAAAAAGCGTACGATCAGGATCAAGCATACAAATGGCACCAACAGGGCAATCACTCCCGTCGGAGGACCACATACAATCGGGCTCCTCAGACCCACAATGTGGATCTGATTGAATCCGATAGTTCATCCATGTCCTCAGCATCATATGTCCCGATAGCTACACACTATAGGGATTCTAGTGGAGCTTCTAGAAAGAGAAAAAAAAGATAGTGAAACTAGCTCACAGGAACGCCCCAAGTCAACTCATGACAAAAGTAATGACAAGAAAAAACACGTGTACAACGTTCGCGTGGCGGTGTAACTCCCAATACCTCAAGAAATGGCAATATACAAAACCATTCACTTGTGACGTTAACCACTCCAACAGTAAATTTAAATCCGGTCTCAACTCCGGCGGGACCCATGTCCCAACAAATGTTGGAACACCCAGCCACAACTGCCTTTCCCACGGATTCTCGAATGGCACCCATTTTTAGTTCCAATACTTTGGACTCTAGACGCAATTCCCTACCCACACCTACTCCCGTACGAACAATGAGTCAACCGTTAAAGTAGAGGGTCCCGGTTCCATCTTGGATGGGAACCGGGACAAATTTGACATTATCAACTTGTCCTCACATCCCTTGACAGAGGATGAGACCACTTTGTTAGAGCTAGGTCTCACTTTCTGTCTGGATGAGGAGGCAAACAAATTTGAACTGATCAAGGATCTGCACCTCTTTCCCAGACACCTCATGTACAAAGTCCTATATGACAAAAATCTGAATGACGTTGAGATAACGAACTCAGATAATGCCAATTTAGAAGGTGTTACTTTTGAAGACCTACGAGCCCTTCAGGATTTGATGGATTTGTGGGAGGAGAGCAATCCCGAGTAGGCGGGTTGGATATTCAACCCACCTGGATCGGAGACCTCCCAACCTGTAAATCAGGGGACTGGTCCATCTAACAACCCCCTTTACCCCTATAATCCTTTTTCCATATCTTCTGTTGGAATAACCTTTGAGACACCAAAGACATATAAACCCAAATCCAAATCCTTCCCTGTCCTACAGGGAAATTCTAACTTGTGGGCCTTTGTGATCCAGGTCACTAAAGAGATTGAAGCTACCAACTGGCTAACTGGCCCTCCGGGCAATTTATCTAAACACTTAAAAAAGGCATTACAGAACTTGAGGTCTAATAAAAACATCGTAATAAAACCATCCGACAAAGGTGGCAACCTCGTTCTGATGGATACAAAACAATATAAGCAAATGTGTTTTGATATCATACGTAATACTGACTGGTACAGACCAGTACCCAAATCTCACGTTAATTATTACATGAAACTTTATAAGGACATTCTGGCTAAGGCGCACTACAGGGGGGTCATTGACTCTAACACACTAAAATTCTTGGACTCTACCAATCCGGTGACTCCAACATTCTATGCACTGCCCAAAGTGCACAAAAACCTACAGAATCCCCCAAGCCGACCGATTATTTCGGGGTGCGGATCCCCGACAGAAAATGCCAGCCAACTAGTGGACGAGTATTTATACCCCCACGTAAAAGGGACTTTTTTCCTTTGTTAAGGATACCATTGAGCTATTGAAAACATTGGATGGATTACAGCTACCTCAGGGATGTTGGCTAGTTGCGATCGATATAGAGGCCTTGTACAACTCCATACCCCATACCAGAGGTGTAGAGGTTGTGCGAGAATTCTTGAATGAATGAGATCTTGACTCGTGGAAGTATAATGAATTTGTGTTCGAAATTCTTAATTTTATACTTACACACAATATTTTTGTGTTTAAGGGTTCCCACTACCTCCAGGTACAGGGCGTGGCAATGGGGGCAAAATGTGCCCCCTCCTACGCAAACCTGTACCTGGGGGGGTGGGAACGAGACCTTTTCTTTGATGAATCCAAAGCAGAGTTTATAGGTAAGATTGTATCATGGCATCGATACATAGATGATGTTTTTATGGTGTGGGCAGGATCAAAAGAACAACTACTAGAGTTCCTGGTGGGTCTACAGGTGAACACATACAATCTTAAGTTTAATTACACGTTCGACCAGTCAAAAATTACTTTTAGATGTAGAGATCTTTATAAATGAAACAGGAATGCTCTGTTCCACACTATATCGCAAACAGTCAGCAGGCAACAGCTTACTGCATGCCAGCAGTTTGCACCCTGAAAAACTAATCAAAAGCATCCCTTTCAGTCAATTCTTGCGCCTGAAACGCAATTGCACATTGGATACAGACTTCCAAAAAGGAGGCAAACCTGCTACGCGATCGCCTCCTAGCTAGAGGATATAGTAAAACAGGTCTAAAAAAAGCATTAAACAGGGTAAAAAACGAGAATAGACAACTGTTGCTATACAAACCCAGACGAGATAAAGTATCAACATCAACAAGAGTGATTACCAAATATAATAGACAACATGCAAAGGTGCGACATCTACAAAAAGTTCTGGTACCTATTGGCAGCTGATCAAAAAATTTCCAAATTCGTTAGACCCTATACAGAGATCACCTTCAAACGCTCTCGCTCCTTGAGGGATACTCTAGTGAGTAGCCACTATCGCAATCAGACTGTACTCAAGTCTAAATCACCAAGCACCTACCCTTGTGGCAGATGCAACTATTGTCCCTTCATTTTAGAAGGGAAAAATGATACCCTTCCCAACAATAACGTCTGGACCCCCAAACATAGAACAATCTGTCAATCGGTTGGTTCAGTATACCTAATGAAATGTCATTGCGGGGCATTTTACGTGGGAAAAACCAAGCGCCCACGTGTCCCTTATCTCCAAACATAGGATGGAAACACCTATTAGCCGTCATGTGGGGCTATACCACAATTTCGATTTAAAAGTTATCGGCTTTTTCAACCTTGAACACACACCAGAACATGAACGAGGGAGGTGATATAGATAATAAACTTCTCCAATTGGAGACGAGATGGATCTATTGTTTACAGGCTACTCGGTCCCTCGGCCTCAATGAGGGGATTAGCTATAAGCCTTTTCTATAAATATCACCCACCTTTTGTGATCTGGTCACTTCTGTCTCCTTGGGAGCATGTGCCCCATTGAGTGTCTTCCCTTCCCTTGTTTTGTTAACATTTACTAAGTTTGAATATCATGGGATCACCAGACGTTTACGATTCCTCTCGCGACTAATTCTGGATTGGTTGTCTAGGCCAGAATTGCCTCTATTAGAAACAATACATCTTTTAGAAAAGGGATACCAACATATATTGAGTCAGCTGCAATGATGTGCATATTGATACAGCTTTTCATATGTGGATGTAAATTAGTGGTACAATGTTGTAGACAAATCATTGTAATGTGCAATCATGACCACACCCAAACCTTGGGGAACCCCTCTTTCCCCCTTTTTTTTTTTACCCCTCCCCAGGCTCTATTTTCCCTCGTTTTTACCCCCCCCCCCTTAGTTCAGTGCCATTTGATCCCCGTATGGACGCCCAAGGGTGTATGCTAGGTTGGACACACATCCCCTTGGGCTTTTCTTTCCTGGGGATTGCCAACCCGGTAGACGCCCGCCTTGAGGTCTCCTTATAGTCCTTGGCATACCGGTATAACCATATCCCACAGCCATATTTCCAACTGTCCAAGTTTTTCTTCTTGGCTCAGCACTGTCTCCAAAAGGGAGTCTTAGTGCTGTTTTGGGCACACAGGAAGTAGTTTTACTTCCTGTCTGTCGTTTCCGGTTCCGGGTCATTAGTCCTTGGACCAGGAACTTCCCCTTTGCGTCCGCTTGGCTCCAGTGCAGTGTGATGACACGCACAGCATTCTGGGGCCATGGGGAGGGATATTTAAACCCCACACATTCAGATGCTTGCTAGCAGTCAGGGAGCGCATGCTAAACATGGATGCCGGCACCAGGTAAAACTAAACATTGACCGTTAAATCGGTTCAACAATCTGTGATATGTCTAATTGTAAACTAAAGCACCACTTTTGGTGCTCTATTTCCTTTTAAACAAATATTTTTTTTATTTTTTTTTATTCATAGGAAGGGATTATTTTTTGTGGCCCACTACTTTAGGGTGCCCCTTCAGCAGCGCCAATAGAAATGTGACGTAGCTTCTTACATAACGATGTGATATCCTTTCAAGGTGAGCAGGTGCTCTTGAAGATATGTTCCTCGTCGCATTGAAGTTTAATATAGCTACATGCATTTTATATACTTTTTCAGAAACTGTGGAGCAGCTTTGTCTTCACCTACACAGGTGCTTTTTTACAATTGATATTGTGCCATTCAGTCCTCATGAGCTCTCAATACAAATACTCTTCTACTCTTCGGGGGGTTGGTGAGTGGTGTCCACTGTCTAGTTTGTCTTGTGGTCTACCTCTCTCTTCACCCGCAATATGTGTGAAATTTTATTATCTATGATATCTGTTACAGATACCGTAATCATCCTTTTTGCTTGTGATGATTTTCATCCATGAGAATATACATCCCTCCCTACGGGTGATCAGGCATCCATCTGGACTACACAGGGGGGGGGGGGGGGGGGGGGGAGTCATTTCTGGGGGCACCCCTCCTCTCCTCTTCTCTCAGTTGACGCCTCGTATCCTGCGACTTCCCCAGAACTCTATTACAGGAGGTATGGATTTGACGCGGTGGTTGTGTTGGGTGGGAGTATTAGGGGAGGGTTGGGTGTGAGCCTGTGTGATGGGGGTTGTTGGGTTTTTTGGGGTTTTTTTTTTTTTTTTTTGGGGGGGGGGGGGGGGGGGGGGGGGAGTGGGATGGTTTTTGTTCCTGTTTTTGGAGGGTGGTTTTGGTGGAATTATGGTTGCACAAGCTAAAGAGCTTTCAAGCTACATAAATGTGAATGTTTTATGTATTTTTTCTGTGTATTTACCTTTTCTTTCTCTTTCTCTTTTGAACATCCAAGGTTGTTTTTATCGTGAATATTGTTGTTGAATAATTGAAAAGCCTTGTCCATTTTCCTGATGAAGCCTTCTGGGCGAAACATGTTGAAATTATGTGGACGTGGTTATGCTTTGAACTCTTGGTGACCACAGTTTTTTTCATTGTCAATATTAGGTTGAGGATGTATACCTTTGACTGTGAATGTAAAACTGTTCTCACATTTTATCGTATATTTTTTTTGTAAAACTGCTTTAATAAATATTTGATATATTTTTAGTAGACAATGTCTTTTCCTATATCAGGGGTACCTTTAAAATCCCATTTTCTACATATTTTTTGGTTTACTACTTCAGGGATGATGGTACATACATAAACGTTTATAAACACTGATCTCTACCCATATAGCCTTTTCTTTCTTTATCTTTAATTAAATCATCTCTTTGGATAGGTCATACTTGCTTTATTTTCTCTTCTATAAAATTCTCATTGTACCCTTTGTTGATAAATTTCTCTACAATCATTGTTGCCTGTTCGATAAAAGTGCTGTCACTAGTGCAGTTTCTTCTTAGGCGTATCATTTGCCCCTTGGGGAGGTTGATAAGCCAGGGATCAAAGTGACAGCTATCGACGGGTATGTAACGGTTTCTCTCAACAGGTTTAAAAAAAGTTTCATTATATTATGATTCCATTCTTTGTTACATCTATTTGCAGATCCAAGAAGTTTATAGGACGTATCACTAATTTCATATGTAAGTCTGATATTTTTTTGGTTGTTGTTTAGTTTCTCAAAAAATTCAGACTATTTTTATTATATATATAAAAATTCGGTACAAAACTAGTTGAGTGGGGGTATTTGAATGAACCTCATTTTCCTCCCATTTTGTCGTAAAAATATTGGCCACGCTTGGTGCATATTTAGCTCCACATATTCCCCTAGTCGTGCATTGATTGGATTCCATTAATTATGGGCCGCCCAGGTGGATTCATTTGGTCCTTATGTACCTTGGGTACTGTGTGATGATGGGCACTCTGCAAGTTTCTGGAACAAGATATTTCTTCTTTTTTCGTTAAAATATTCTTCAAAGCTCCTCTTTGTATTAGATCCTGTAATTCACGTTTGTATTCTCTTGTTGAATTACCTCTTAATTTTATATAGGTGTTTACATTATTTAATTGCCCCTGCAATTCGCTATTGTAGTACTCTTTGGATAGCACCACAATAGCTCCCCCCCTTGTCTGCCGGTCGAACTACCACTTGCTTGTTATTCTCTAATTCTTTTATTCCTTTTCGAATGTCTTGTGGGTCCTTCATTTTTTTGATTTTTAGCTTATCTAAATCTTGTATCACCATTTTGTTAAAGACTTCTACGTGATCAATATTACGAACTGGTGGGTTGAATAAACATTTATACCTTAAATGACTATGTATTACTCTACCTGGTGTGATAACATTTCCTCTATTGACCGAAGATTTTGTATTTAGCATATACTTTTTTATATCAAGTTTTCTTGTATATTTTTGGATATCAACATACAGAGAAAACATTCAAATTCCTTTTTGGTGCATATTTCAATCCTTTGTCCAATGTTAGAAGTTCTGTTCTCGTCAATTCTATTCCACTTAGGTTATATATGCCTTCCCCTACTGTTCTCTTTTTGTTTTGGATCTTGAATCCTCCTCGACATCCCCTCTTGTGTTTGGACTTCTTGTGTTTGCTAATCTGTCGTGCCGAGGAGGTGTTCCCTCGCTTCTGCGCTGATCCAAAAAAAAAAAAAAAGTGTGACTGGTCATTATACTCTGAGCGATTCATAGTGATTTTGTGTGGGTATGGGGCTGCTTCTTGATCCATACTGATATTGATTATAGTACCCTTGATCACTTCTATGTTGGTAATCTCTCGTGTCTCTTCTCCCCTGCTCATGGTGATTATAATTGCTTGGGGGGTCATATTGGTGATCCCCTGGAGTATCGGGTCCTTGATAACCATATCCTTGACTTCCCCCATTTCCATATCCAGGGTGACCCTGTCCAGTACCATAATTATACTGATTACTATGTTGATTTCGGAGTTTGTTTATTTTTGTTATTTTTCCAGAATGGCCTTCTTGGCGATTTGACCCAAGGTTTGGAGTTATTATTTTTATTGTTACGCCACCACGGTTTTGGGGTTCTTGGTCCTCTGTTACCATGGCAATGGGTATGCCCATCCAGGTATAAATATGCAGCAAGTATCTCAGGGTTAACCTTGAAAAAGTCACGTGCCAGTGATGTAACACGTAGGAGCAGCCAGTAACCCCAGTGCTGTGTGAGCAGGAACAGCTAAGTGAGGAGATTGTCTCTGAATATATATTATGCAACAGACCTTCTTAAATGCGATCTTATTGCGGGGCATGTGTGAGTGCAACTGTGTTTTATTACCCACATGTCGTTTTTAGTTTATTTATTTGCGCAAAGAGGTATGTCCTTTCTTTTGTTTGAGCAATATCGATCTATGAAGGATTGAAAGCAATGAAGGTTTGAAAGCAATCCACCACATGTGAACATCAGAGACTACACACCTGATCATTTGTGTATCGTTGTTCTTTTGTGTTTTAGCTTACAAAATGAGTGGTATTTGACGTCTTTTCCAGTATCTCCAGAAATCTACAAGCATTTTGGAAGAACAGTAATTACATTTATATCTAGTGTGGTTTACTGGACACATATATATGATTAGTTTATTTTTTTATAGGATCACATCCTTTATTGGATCACATTATTTATTGGATCACTGTGCTATATTAAGGTTGATGGTAGTGCTTTATTAACTTTTTTTATATATTCACTTTTTTGTGATAACACAATAATAGCAGTCACTATCGTTTGTTCATCTTAATAAAATTTTTGGTTCACAATTTGATACAATCATTCACATCAGAGCTTTAGTAATTTTTATACAAAATTTAGCTTTTAACACCACTTTAAAAATTGTCACATCTCAGCTGGGAGAGGAGAGAGAGAACGTGTAGTATAGTGTTGGGCACTGCACTACACACTGAAAAAGTCTCAGCAAAAAAAAAAGAGTCACTTACCATGAAACACTAACCAATAACAAAATATAAATAAAATAAATGATGGCAACATCAGTAGCTCTGGTTAATGATCAGAGACACAGTATGCCATTGCAGCATAGAGTGCCTCTGATCATTGGCTAGAGCAGTACAATGTCACCATAGTGACACTGCACTGCTGGGATGCTTTTTTTTTTAACACACTTTTTTTTGGGCTCATTTACATTTGTGGTGCTCTCTGAAGAGTGATCCAAGTTCAGATCGATCTGGAGTACCATGGGGCTTGTAACAGGGTGGCCCTATTCACTTGACTGGGCCACATTTGGCTGGTGGTAGTACCTGCCGAGTGTGACAAGGATATAATTTCTGCATGGCAACTGTACACCCCCAGCCACTAACTTTCCAGCTTTGGGGTGGGGGGGGGGGGGGGGGAGGGTGGTGGGTTTAAGGCCAGTAAAAATGTGGCTTAACTATGGGGTTTTACTGCCCACCAATCGCAAGTGTAAGCAAGACATTATAAGCTCACCAAACCAGTGCAGCTAGTCACGTTTCCCTAAAAACACTGCCACCATAAGGCCTCGTTTACACAGGACGTATCAGTGCAAACCCATGTAAATAAGGCATAGCGGTGATCAGGGACACTGACTGGCTGTACCTTGTAGCCTGGGCCTCATTCACACGGGGTATAACAATTTTTCCCCTCTGTGAGGGCTGTGTTTACCCACATGGGGATGCACAGGTGTTCCAGGTAATCCGATTCATGTCTACTGGGATACAGCAGCTGCACAGTCACAACCGCTGCTCCCAGTCTGACATCCATGCAGGTGCAAGGCCCGAATACAGAGTGATTTGGATATCAGATTGGGAGCAGCGTCTGTCTGTGCAGGTGCTGTGTTTCAATAGACATTGATGTGACTGTCTGCACAGGGATGCATTGAACACCTGTGCATGTAAACATGGTCCTCACATGAGATCAAGAAGTAACCAGTCTTTAATAGACATTTGGACATTTCGTTTTTGAAAGATCTAAATTCTGAACAGTTACCCTTTACTATTTTCGCTTACCTTTTATTTGGCGAATATAGCATGAAATGGCAATATTTTTCAAGACTTTAGTTCAGTGGTCTCCAATCAGTGGTCCTTTGCTCGTTTTTATCCGACCCTTTGGACATTACTCCCTCCATTGTCAGCAACAGTGGGGCATAGTTCCTGCCACTGACACAGACAATGGGGCACTATTCCTCCCACTGACTCCAATGATGGGACACTATTCCTTCCCCTTATAGCAAAGAGGGCACACGGTTTACTATCACTGACACCATGACATATTCTACTCCCGCTGGCCCCAGTTGGGTCCCTTAAGTTTGAAGAACAGTAAACTGGCCCTTTGTTTAGAAAGTTGGAGACCCCCTGCTCTAGGTAAAAAAAAAGTTATTTGCTTTTTTTTAGCAAACATCTAGAAATATCAATTGTGCCTGAGCAGTACCCCTGAAAAATCTGTACCCTGAAAGAAAGAAAGAAGTGAACTTCCAGTCTCATATGTGTATATCTGCAAAGGTGAGATTCTCAAGCTGGCCATACACGGCTCAAATTTCATTTGATTTCTGTAAATTAGGTGAAATTCAAAACAGTGAGTGGCCCTGCTGACATATCCAAGCTTGATAAAACTTCAAATTACAAAATCTAAAGAGGCGGGTGGAAAAAAAGGTCAACTTAATAGTGATTGGTCCCAATGAGCTGCAGGCACTGTCTAGGAATTCTGACAACCCCAGGTGCCAGCTGTTAGAATATTATACAGGTGATACTCGAAAAATTTGAATATCTTGCAAAAGTTCATTTATTTCACTTAGTTCAAGCCGTGATTTGTCATAATTGTGACAATTATGGCTTACAGCTCTTGAAAACCCAAAATCCACAATCTCAGAAAATTAGAATATTACATGCAATCAATAAAACAAGGATTGTACATAGAACAATATCGGACCTCTGAAAAGTATAAGCATACATATGTACTCAGTACTTGGTTTGGGCCCCTTTTGCAGCAATTACTGCCTCAATGCGGCGTGGCATGAAAGCTATCAGCCTGTGGCACTGCTGAGGTGTTGTGGAAGGCCAGGATGCTTCAATAGCGGCCTTCAGCTCTTCTGAATTGTTTCGTCTCACGTCTCTCATCCTTCTCTTGGCAATGCCCCATAGATTCTCTATGGGGTTCAGGTCAGGCGAGTTTGCTGGCCAATCAAGCACAGTAATCGAACCAGGTTTTGGTGCTTTTGGCAATGTGGGTAGGTGCCAAGTCCTGCTGGAAAATGAAGTCAGCACGCCCATAGAGCTAGTCTCTGGAAGGAAGTATGAAGTGCTCCAACATTTCCTGGTAGATGGCTGCATTGACCCTGGACTTAATGAAGCACAGTAGACTAACACCAGCGGATGACATGGCTCCCCAAATCAACACAGACTGTGGAAACTTCACACTGGACTTCAAGCATCTTGCAGCGTGCGCCTCTCCATTCTTCCTCCATACTCTGGGTCCTTGGTTTCCAAATGAGATGCAAAATTTGCTCTCATCAGAAAAGAGGACTTTGGACCACTGAGCAACAGACCAGGTCTGTTTTTCTTTAGCCCAGGTAAGACTCTTCTGACGTTGTTTGTTGTTCAGGAGTGGCTTGACAAGAGGAATGCGACATTTGAAGCCCATGTCCAGGATCCGTCTGTGTGTTGGCTCTTGATGCACTGACTCCAGCCTCAGCCCACACCTTGTGAAAGTCCCCAACACTTTTGAATGGCCTTTTCCTGACAATCCTCTCCAGGCTGCGGTCATCCCTGCTGCTTCAGCACCTTTTTCTTCCACATAACTTTCTATTAATGTGCTTTGATACAGCACTTTGGGAACATCCAACTTCTTTTGCAATTACCTTTTGAGGCTTTCCCTCATTATAGAGGGTGTCAATGATGGTTTTCTGCACAACTGTCAGGTCAGCAGTCTTTCCCATGATTGTGATTCCTACTGAACCATACTGAGAGACCATTTAAAGACTCAGGAACCCTTTGAAGGTGTTATGGCTTAATTAGCTGATTAGAGTGGGACACTTTGAGCCTAGAATATTGCACCTTTTCACAATATTCTAAGATTGTAGATCTCTTTTCTGAGATTGTAGATTTGGGGTTTTCATGAGCTGTAAGCCATAATCATCACAATTATGACAAATCACGGCTTGAACTATCTTACTTTGCATGGAATGAGTCGATCTCATATTAGTTTCATCTGACTCCCATGTCTCATAAGATTCAGAGTGAGATTTGGTGATCTCACTACTGTGATGCTCATTTTTTTTTTTTTTGCATTGCTCTGCTTCGGTTTCATTACTGCTGCTGCTTGATTATTCCTCCACAGGTTATCAGATCACCAAAAATGAGGATGGGTAGCTTTGACATGAGGTAGCAAAGTTTTACCTCTGCCAAGATGGCCACCTCCACACAGAGGCATGGCAAGTCAGTCCTGGGAATAAATCTGCTGCAGGGAGACCACAAGCAATACTGGTGACTATATGCCCTCGACCTGGCTTTTTTTTTTTTGGACAGCTTCCACAGTAAGTTCAAGAGGCACAGACACCACAAGCAGGTACAAAGAATGTCTCGCATCTTTGTAGAAGAAAAGTATTAGGCAACAGCATAAGAGAGTATAAAGTACAAATAGCACAGTGAGTGTGCGATACGTAGATGTACGTACAGTATCTCACAAAAGTGAGTACACCCCTCACATTTTTTGCAAATATTTTAATATGTATTTTCATGTGACAACACTGAAGAAATTACACTTTGCTACAATGTAAAGTAGTGAGTGTACAGCTTGTATAACAGTGTAAATTTGCTGTCCCCTCAAAATAACTCAACACACATCCATTAATATCTAAACCGCCGGCAACAAAAGTGAGTACACCCCTAAGTGAAAATGTCCAAATTGGGCCCAAAGTGTCAATATTGTGTGACCACCATTTTCCAGCACTGCCTTAACCCTCTTGGGCATGGAGTTCACCAGAGCTTCACAGGTTGCCACTGGAGTCCTCTTCCACTCCTCAATGACGACATCACGGAGCTGGTGGATGTTGGAGACCTTGCGCTCCACCACCTTCCGTATGAGAATGCCCTACAGATGCTCAATAGGGTTTAGGCCTGGAGACATGGTTGGCCAGTCCATCACCTTTACCCTCAGATTCTTTAGCAAGTCAGTGGTCGTCTTGGAGGTGTGTTTTGGGGTCGTTATGTTGGAATACTGCCCTGCGGCTCAGTCTACAATGGGAGGGGGATCATGCTCTGCTTCAGTATGTCACAGTACATGTTGGCATTCATGGTTCCCTCAATGAACTGTAGATCGCCAGTCCCATCAGCGCTTATGCAGCCTCAGACCATGACACTCCCACCACCATGCATAACTGTAGGCAAGACACACTTGTCTTTGTACTCCTCATCTGGTTGTCACCACACACACGCTTGACACCATCTGAACCAAATAAGTTTATCTTGGTCTAATCAGACCACAGGACATGGTTCCAGTAATCCATGTCCTTAGTCTGCTTGTCATCAGCAAACTGCAAGCTTTCTTGTGCATCATCTTTAGAAGAGGCTTCCCTTCTGGGATGACAGCCATGCAGACCAATTTGATGCAGTGTGTGGCGTAAGGTCTGAGCACTGACAGGCTGACCCCCCACCCCTTCAACCTCTGCAGCAATGCTGGCAGCACTCATACGTCTATTTCCCAAAGACAACCTCTGGCTATGAAGCTGAGCACGTGCACTCAACTCCTTTGGTCGACCATGACGAGGCCTATTCTGAGTGGAACCTGTCCTGCTAAACCACTGCATGGTCTTGGCCACCATGCTGGAGCTCAGTTTCAGGGTCTTGGCAATCTTTGCATAACCTAGGCCATCTTTATGTAGAGAAACAATTTTTTTTTCAGATCCTCAGAGAGTTCTTTGCCATGAGGTGCCATGTTGAATATTTCCAGTGACCAGTAAGAGAGAGAGAGTGATAACACCAAATTTAACACACCTGCTCCCCATTCACACGAGACCTTGTAACACTAACAAGTCACATGACTTCCAGGAGGGAAAATGGCTAATTGAGCCCAATTTGGACATTTTCACTTAGGTGTGTACTCACTTTTGTTGCCAGCGGTTTAGACATTAATGGCTGTGTGCCGAGTTATTTTGAGGGGACAGCAAATGTACACTGCTATACAAGCTGTACACTCACTACTTTACATTGTAGCAAAGTGTCATTTCTTCAGTGTTGTCACATGAAAAGATATAATAAAATATTTACAAAAATGTGGAGGGGTGTACTCACTTGTGAGATACTGTATGTATGTATGTATGTATGTATGTATACACACACACACACACACACACACACACACACACACACACACACACACACACACACACACACACACACACTACTGTGCAAAGGTTTTAGGCAGGTGTGAAGAAATGCTGCAAAGTAAGAATGCTTTCAAAAATATATATTTTTTCATTGTTTATTTTCATCAGTTTACAAAATGGAAACTGAGTG
Organism: Lithobates septentrionalis; assembly: GCA_037952835.1. NCBI lineage: Eukaryota > Metazoa > Chordata > Amphibia > Anura > Ranidae > Lithobates > Lithobates septentrionalis. The sequence goes on from JBBDGP010001127.1 coordinate 4,972,972, forward strand.
AACATAAGAATAATCTAAATCAAATAAATATTTGGTATGACTATCTTTTGGCTTTAGCCGCTTCAGCCCCAGAAGATTTTACCCCCCTTCCTGACCAGAGCACTTTTTGCGATTTGACACTGCGTTGCTTTAACTGACAAATGCGTGGTCGTGCGACTTGCACCCAAACAAAATTGATATTTTTTTCCCCACAAATAGAGCTTTCTTTTGGTGGTATTTGATCACCTCTGCAGTTTTTATTTTTTTGCGCTATAAACAAGAAAAGATCTACAATTTTGAAAAAAAAAAAAAAAAAAAAAAACGCAATTTTTTTTACTATTTGCTATAATAAATATCCCTCAAAAATATATTAACCACTTCAATACCAGGCACTTAGACACCTTCCTGCCCAGGCCAATTTTCAGCTTTCAGCACTGTTGCAATTTGAATGACAATTGCGTGGTCATACAACACTGTACCCAAACAAATGTTTTATCATTTTGTTCCCACAAATAGAGCTTTCTTTTGGTGGTATTTGATCACCTCTGCGGTTTTTATTTTTTGCGCAACAAATAAAAAAAGAACGAAAATTTCGAAAACAAACAAGTTTTTCTTTGTTTCTGTTAAAAATTTTTGTAAATAAGTACGTTTTCTTCTTCAATGACGGGCACTGATTTGGCTGCACTGACGGGCACTAATACGGCGGCACTGATGGGCACCGATGAGGTGGCACCAATGAGGTGGCACCGATGGGCACTGATAGGTGGCACTGGTATGCGGCACTGTTGGGCACTCATAGGTGGCATTGATTGGTACTTATGGGTGGCACTGATGGGCACTGACAGGTGGCACTGATGACACTGATTGGTGGCATTGCTGGGCAGACCTGAAACATGTTGGTGCCAATCAATGCCCATTTGTGGGCACTGATTGGCACAGATTGGGCACATGTGGATGGCCATGGGGTACATACCTGGCCATCCACATGTTGCCCCTTCCCTGGTGGTCCTAGTGGAGATCCCTGGTGGTCCAGTGTGGTGATCTGAGGGGGGGCTGCGCGAGTGAGGAAAAGCCGATCAACGGCTCTTCCTATTGACATTGTGATCAGCCGTGATTGGACACGGCTGATCACGTGGTAAAGAGCCTCCCCAGGAGGCTCTTTACCAAGATCGGTGGAGCGGTGTGTCAGGCTGACACACCGCTCCACCGAACCCCGCGATGCGCGGCGGCATGTTATCCTGCTGGACATCATATGACGCCCAGCCAGGATAACTGAACCACTTCCCGGACGTCAATCCGCTATAGGGCGGGCGGGAAGTGGTTAAAAAAGATTTTTTTTCCTCAGTTTAGGCCGATATGTAATAAAAAAAAAAAAAATTATATATATATATATATATATATATATATATATATATATATATAATCACAATAAGCGTATATTGATTGGTTTGCGTAAAAGTTATAGCGTCTACAAAATAGGGGATAATTTTATGGCATTTTTATTGATTTTTCTTTTTACTAGTAAAGGCGGCGATCTGCGATTTTTATCGGGAGTGCGATACTATGGCGGACACATCGGACACTTTTTTGGGACCATTGGCATTTATACAGCAATCAGGGCTATAAAAATGCACCGATTACTGTAAAAATGTCACTGGCAGGGAAGGGGTTAACACTAGGGGGAGAGCAAGGGGTCAATTGTGTTCCCTCTCTGTGTTCTAACTGAAGGGGGGGGCTGTCTAGGGGAGATGACAGATCGCTGTTCATACTTTATATGAACAGACGATCAGTCTCTTCTCCCCTCAGAGAACCAGAAACGGTTTACACACACACCCACACAGATCCCGGTGTGTCACCAGCGATCGCGGGAGCCCGGCGGTGATCGCGACTGCCAGGGACTTGCATCGGCTCCGGGGGGCGAGCAGCGGGCGCGTGCGCCCCTAGTGGCCATAGGGCGCAGCAACGCTACATAACGTTGTTTTTCGCCCAGCCATACCAATCTGCCGCAGTAAGACTGCGGCTGGTCGGCAAGTGGTTAAGCGAGCATCAATTCTTACAGTTGCACACTTTGTACACTTGCACAAAGTCAGGGATTTTGTAGGATTAGAGTTAGGTGTATGATTAACACATTAACCAAGCAAGTGCTAATGATCAATTTCATATGTGGGCAAGTTCCCTCCCAGGCAAAGATTTCAAAGCATACTGGGGTTTCAAGATGTGCTTCAAGCGCTTTTGAAGAAGCGCAAAGAAACGAGCAAACTCAAGGACTGTAGACGCAGTGGTCAGCCAAGAAAACTTAAAGTGTTTATAAAGGCTGAAGGTTTTCCCCTCTAATACTTACCCGATATATAAAATAAAAAATGTAGCGCATAATGAATATGTGTATGATCAAAGACAAAAAATATTCCTTATTTGTATTTCAATCTAAAAAAGTAATAGTGAAACATCAGCCAAATAGCATGTGATAAACATAAAGTCAATGAATAAGTATATACAGTGGCTTGCGAAAGTATTCGGCCCCCTTGAACTTTTCAACCTTTTGCCACATTTCAGGCTTCAAACAAAGATATAAAATTTTAATTTTTTGTGAAGAATCACCAACAAGTGGGACACAATTGTGAAGTGGAACGAAATCTATTGGATATTTTAAACTTTTTTAGCAATTAAAAAACTGAAAAGTGGTGCGTGCAAAATTATTCGGCCCCTTTACTTTCAGTGCAGAAAACTCACTCCAGAAGTTCAGCGAGGATCTCTGAATGATCCAATGTTGTCCTAAATGACTGATGGTGATAAATAGAATCCACCTGTGTGTAATAAAGTCTCTGTATAAATGCACCTGCTCTGTGATAGTCTCAGGGTTCTGTTGAAAGCGCAGAGAGCATCATGAAGACCAAGGAACACACCAGGCAGGTCCGTAATACTGTTGTGGAGAAGTTTAAAGCCGGATTTGGATACAAAAAGATTTCCCAAGCTTTAAACATCCCAAAGGAGCACTGTGCAAGCGATCATTTTGAAATGGAAGGAGTATCAGACCACTGCAAATCTACCAAGACCTGGCTGTCCCTCTAAACTTTCAGCTCAGACAAGGAGAAGACTGATCAGAGATGCAGCCAAGAGGCACATGATCACTCTGGATGAACTGCAGAGAACTACAGCTGAGGTGGGAGAGTCTGTCCATAGGACAACAATCAGTCGTACACTGCACAAATCTGGCCTTTATGGAAGAGTGGCAAGAAGAAAGCCATTTCTCAAAGATATCCATAAAAAGTCTCGTCTAAAGTTTGCCACAAGCCACCTGGGAGACACACCAAACATGTGGAAGAAGGTGCTCTGGTCCGATGAAACCAAAATCAAACTTTTTGGCCACAATGCAAAACGATATGTTTGGCGTAAAAGCAAGACAGCTCATCACACTCAACACACCATCCCCACTGTCAAACATGGTGGTGGCAGCATCATGGTTTGGGCCTGCTTTTCTTCAGCAGGGACAGGGAAGATGGTTAAAATTGAGGGGAAGATGGATGCAGCCAAATACAGGACCATTCTGGATGAAAACCTGTTGGAGTCTGCAAAAGACCTGAAACTGGGACGGAGATTTATCTTCCAACAAGACAATGATTCCAAACATACAGCAAAATCTACAAAGCAATGGTTCACAAATAAATGTATCCAGGTGTTAGAATGGCCAAGTCAAAGTCCAGACCTGAATCCAATCGAGAATCTGTGGAAAGAGCTGAAAACTGCTGTTCACAAACGCTCTCCATCCAACCTCACTGAGCTCGAGCTGTTTTGCAAGGAAGAATGGGCAAGAATTTCAGTCTCTCGATGTGCAAAACTGATAGAGACATACCCCAAGCGACTTGCAGCTGTAATCGCAGCAAAAGGTGGCTCTACAAAGTATTAACGCAAGGGGGCCAAATAATTTTGCACGCCCCACTTTTCATTTTTTTATTAGTTAAAAAAAAAGTTTCAAAAAATCCAAAAGATTTCGTTCCACTTCACAATTGTGTCCCACTTGTTGGTGATTCTTCACAAAAAATAAAAATTTTATATCTTTATGTTTGAAGCCTGAAATGTGGCAAAAGGTTGAAAAGTTCAAGGGGGCCGAATACTTTCGCAAGCCACTGTATGTGAGGAATGTAATGTCCCACTAGTGGTTTCATTGACTTTATGTTTATCACATGCTATTTGGCTGATGTTTCACGATTACTTTTTTTTTAGATTGAAGTACAAATAAGGAATATTTTTTGTCTTTGATCATACACATATTCATTATGCGCTACATTTTTTATTTTATATATTGATTGTTTTTGTCAGACTGTATGTAGCTGCTTTCCCCAGTTTTCACTTGATAGCGCAGTGTTTTTCATGCACCCTAATACTTACTCGAGCCTGATCTTCCTCCAGCGACGTACACAAGAGCCTCAGCTCTCTGTTGATGACAGCCGGTGAGCCAATGAGGCGAGAGAGGGGGTGGGGCCGAGCCACAGTCCTGTATGTGAATGGACACGCAGAGCCGCAGTTTGGGAGAGAGTTTGCTTGGGTGCCCCCATTGCAAGTTGCTTGCTCTTGGGGCACTTGGCAGGAGGGAGGGACCAGGAGCGCAAACACACTGCACAGAGCAGGTAAGTATGACATGACATGACTTGTATGGCACTCACTACTTTACATTGTAGCAACATGTAATCTTTTCAGTGTTGAGACATGAAAAGATATAATAAAATGTTTACAAAAATGTGAGGGTTGTACCCACTTTTGTGAGAATTAAGATAGATCTATATCTATATCTATATCTCTCTCAATCACACACTTCAATTGCTCCATGGTCCAGTTCTGATGCTAACTGATGCCTATTGAAGGTACTTTTGACTGTGGACATAGTGAGCATGGGCACCCTGACTGGTTTGTGGCTATGCAGCCCATACGCAAAAGTAAAAGTACAGAGATATCCCCAATGAAAACCTGTTGACAGAGCTCAGAACCTCAGACTGGGCCAAAGGTTCTTCCAACCTGACAACAATCCTAAGCACACAGTTAAGACAACACAGGTGTGGCTAAGGCCGCGTACACACGAGCGGACTTTTCGGCAACAAAAGTGTGACGGCCATTCCAGCGGACTCTAGTCAGACTTTTTATGGACTTCCGACAGACTTTTGAACGAACGGACTTGCCTACACACGATCACACCAAAGTCCGAGGAATTCGTACGTGATGACGTACACCGGACGGAAGTTGATAGCCAGTAGCCAATAGCTGCCCTAGCGTGGGTTTTCGTCCGTCGGACTAGCATACAGATGAGGATTTTTCGACTGGACTCGAGTCCGTCGGAAAGATTTGAAGCATGTTTTAAATCTAAAGTCTCAGATGTTCGACTGGAAAAGTCCGCTGAAGGTCAAATGAAGCCCACACACGATTGGATTGTCCGCCGGACTCGGTCCGGCGAACAAGTCCGGTCCAAAAGTCCGCTCATTTGTACGCTGCATTAGAGTAAGGTGACCAGATTTTCAAAATGAAATCCGGGGACATTTTTTTTTTATTGGCAAATGGTAAACTATTTTATAAGCATATTTTCCTCAAATGATCTATGCAGTATGTGTTTATAAAATCATTGTACGATTATGTACATTATTTCTCACATTTTGTCCATGTGATTAAAAAAAGAAAGATAATTCTTACCACCGTACAGAGCACTGTGTATATTACAGGCCTCCTCTCAGACTACCGTCCAGAGCACTGTGTAGCCCCCCCAGTCTGCACAATCTCCTCCCCCCAGTCAGCACAACCCGCCCAGTCCGCACGGGGGGGGGGGGGAAATGAAAAAGGAAAGAGGCAAAGAAAAGAGGTCAGGTGAGAGGAGAGGAGAGCTGTTCATAGAGCGGATGGCTCGCTGACCAATTATGCCTCCCCTCTCAGGCTGGTTTCCACAGGTAGGCAGGGGACAGTGCATGCAGGAGGCTGGAGTGTGGGCAGGGTTGGGCAGACACCAATTTGAGGCAGAGTGTCTGATTGGACAGGCGACGGAGGAGCCAGGAAGTGCTGATGGGACAGGCACAGGCGATACAGCCCGACTCCTGGCCGGAGCTAAAATGCGGAAGCGCCTGAGCAGCCGAAAATAGTGCTATGGATGCTGCGGCGCCAATCCGGGGACATATGCAGTCCGAGGAGAGCGTCCCCAATCCAAGGACTGTCCCCGGAAAACGGGGATGTCTGGTCAGCCTAGCTTAGGAACAACACTGTGAATGTCCTAGTGTGGCTCAGCCAGAGTCCTGACTTGAACCCTATTGAACATCTCTAGAGAGACCTGAACATGACTGTCCACTGATGGCCCCATCCAACCTGACTGAGCTTGCGAGGATTTGCGAAGAATGGCAGAAAATCCCGCAATCCAGGTGTACAAAGATTGTTGCGTCATACCCAAAAAGACTGAAGGCTGTAATTGCTGCCAAAGGTGCTTCAACAAAATACTGGGAGGGTCTGAATACTTACGTACATGTGAAATTTCATTTTTTTTTCTTTAATAAATTCAGACACTTCTAAAATTCTGGTTTCACTTTGTCATTATGTGGTGCCGAGTATAGAATAATGAGAAATAAAATAATAATTTAAGCAACTGTAGTTTCAAGTTTCAACATAACATTGAAAGAAAAGTGAAGAGGATCTGAAATTTTTTTAGAAGAAGATTAATGGTGGCTTTAACAAGATAATAAAGCTAAATACTGGCGCATAGAAAAAAAATGCATCTCCACCAGGAACAACCTAGACACAGATAAAGAAGTGTGAAAATCAGGGTGGATAAAAAAATAAAAAAAATCAATGATTTAAAAAGATTTTTTTTTATTTTTATCAAATTTTTATAAAATGCTATTGGAGTAAAATCCTATCTAAAGATAGATTAACCACTTCAATACTTGGCACTTTCCTCCTTTCCTGCCCAAGCCAATTTTCAACTTTGTCGCCGTTTAAATTTTTATCATTCTCTTCCCACAATTAGAGCTTTCTTTTGGTGGTATTTGATCACCTCTGCGTTTGTTTATTTTTTTGCTAAACAAAAAGAAAGACCAAGAATTTTGAAAAAAAAAATTAGTTTTTTCTTCGTTTCTGTTATAAAATGTTGTAAATAGGTACGTTTTCTCCTTCACTGATGGGCACTGATGAGGCTGCACTTCCGGGCACTGATAAGGTGGCACTGATATGCGGCACCAAAAATCTGCACTGATGGGTACTTATGGGTGGCACTGATGGACACCGATAGGTGGCACTGATTTGGAGGCACTGGCAGGTATTGCTGGTGGGCACAGATTGGCAGGTGTGCACACACATTGTCACCCCTGGTGGTCCTGGTGGCATCCCTGGTGGTCCTGGGTGGGCAGCCGAGTAGGGGCGGCACTGATAAACAATCAGCGCAGACCCCCCCGTCAGAGGAGCAGCTGATCGGCTCTCCTCTACTCGCGTCTGTCAGACGCGAGTGAGGAAAAGCCGATGAACGTCTCTTCCTGTTTACATCGTGATCAGCCATGATTGGACACGGCTGATCACGTGGTAAAGAGTCTCTGTTAGAGACTCTTTACCTAGATCGGAGTTGCGGTGTGTCAGATTGACACGCCACAACGATTGCCCCTGGGGGCACGCAGCGGCTTGTTATACTGACCACGTCATATGTCCGGTCAGGATATTGCAACCACTTTGCTATATGGCGGGCAGCAAGTGGTTAATAATTTAGTTTATTCAGCATGAAATGGAGCATGTAGTAAGCTGTATATTCTGCAATATGTACATTTTTGGTAAACTCATTCAATGAATCCAAGCTCTGCAAGCTGAGATAACATGCACTGCATTAATGCATTCATAGTAACCATGAGATAAATCAAAGTTCAGGAATATTGCTTTATCCCATTGTTTTGCAAATCTATGTACACTACAAACTGTATGATTGAATCGGTTCTGATATCTCTATTTTACTAACCTGACAGCTTATTATTCTAAATAGGAAACCTACATTTTGTTTGCAAATATTAAAGATTCTAACTACCAGCAAGAAGGAGATCGTACATTTAAAGTACACCTGTAATTTCAGATCCATCATGGCAGCGCCTGTTAGCGGGCATCCATTCACCTGCTGCCGCTATGTCCCTTGGTGTGTCACTGCCGCATCACCAGCCGTCCCATAAAAGTGAATGGGATTGTCGGAGAGTCAACAGCGGATCGGAGGAGCTGCTGCGGGACAAAGATGACAGTTGCTCTTTAAAAATCATGATTTAAATCAAGCCTTTTTACTAGCGATTTAAATCAAATCCAGGAAGACAGCAAAGCAAATTGGAGATAGACATAGATAAAAAACCGATTGCGACAGATATACTGTATAATAGAAAAATTATATTAAAAAATGCTATTATTATACAATATAAATTTACAATGGGGTCATATAATATTTATTATTTAAGTGCAAAAAACGCAAATATTTGCAGCAGTGGTCACAGATATATATACATATATATTCATGCATATTGGGTGAAATGTGCAGCGCTTATGTGATCATATAAACCATACAAAATGATATAAGTAAAAAAAACGTGAATAATAAATGATGTGCTCAAAAATACTCCAAGCAGTCCTCTATTACGACATGCGATGTCTATAAATAGAGGAACTTGGACGTGTGATTTCCAAAAAAAAGTCAGTGACGAACTTTAATCATGTGTGATGATAATCCTCAACCACATGTGAATAGGATATAGTGACAGTCTTTAACTTCAAATATGTATGATGTAATAACAGTTGATAGTAGATCCACCACTAAAGACACCAGAAGCTGCTTACCAGGAGGGATTGAACTCAAATAGGTGTACACCCAGTGAGGCAATCAAGCTTTGTGGTATAATATACCAAGGGGATCAGATTCTCTATGCAGATATGACCTCCGAACAGGTGTAAGGTATGGATGGACTCAGTAGATCTAGGCAGTCAGTCCCACCATTAAAAGAAAGAGGAAGGCATATAGCGTAACTCTGTATGGAAATTTTAATACATGAAAAGCAAGGAAATAACACTCACGTGTTTAGCAGTAAAATCAAGCGCTTGTATAAAAGAAGACAGGGGTCTCAGCATATCCTCCCGACGCGTTTTGACTCAGAAGTCATCTGGGGCCCTACCGCTGTGCTGTCTGCTTTCGTTTCAGTTTTTTGTTTGATTTCTTTTATAGACAGCACGTTATATATGTGTTTAGAATATATTCACGCATGCTGAAAAAGGTTTGTAAATCCTCTTCCAAAAAATGTATTTTGGGAGGGAATGGATTTTGTACAAGGCACAAATAGAAGTCACTGCATCAGCATATATTCCAAGAGCAGAAGGTTCTACATTTTTTGTGGTAATTGACAAAAAACGTGCGCGTTTCTACATTATTTAATAAATACAAAATACAGAAATGAAAAAATAATAATAATAATAATAATAATAATAATAATAATAATATGGCTTTAAAAAGATAAAGGAGAACAAAAACCTATATGACCATACCGAGAAACCATGAGCAGTTGGGCACAGGATAGATCTGGAAGATTAGAATAAAGAATTAGAGTAAAGAATCTCAACAGGGTTGGGTTCTGTGGGAGAAAGGTTGGATAAAAGAAATAACCATGGGGCAATAGATAGAGAGAAAAAAAAATATGACAACACTGAAAAAAATTACACTTTGCTACAATGTAAAGTAGTGAGTGTACAGCTTGTATAACAGTGTAAATTAGCTGTCCCCTCAAAATAACTCAACACACAGCCATTAATGTCTAAACCACTGGCAACAAAAGTGAGTACACCCCTAAGTGAAAATGTCCAAATTGGGCCCAAATTGTCAATATTTTGTATGGCCACATTATTTTCCAGTACTGCCTTAACCCTCTTGGGCATGGAGTTCACCAGAGCTTCACAGGTTGCCACTGGAGTCCTCTTCCACTCCTCCATGACGACATCACGGAGCTGGTGGATGTTAGAGACCTTGTGCTCCTCCACCTTCCATATGAGGATGCCCCACAGATGCTCAATAGGATTTAGGTCTGGAGACATGCTTGGTCAGTCCATCACCTTTACCCTCAGCGTCTTTAGCAAGGCAGTGGTCATCTTGGAGGTGTGTTTGAGGTCGTTATGTTGGAATACTGCCCTGCGGCCCAGTCTCCAAAGGAAGGGGATCATGCTCTGCTTCAGTATGTCACAGTAAATGTTGGCATGCATGGTTCCCTCAATGAACTGTAGCTCCCCAGTGCCGACAGCACTCATGCAGCCCCAGACCACGACACTCCCACCACCATGCTTGACTGTAGGCAAGACACACACTTGTCTTTGTACTCCTCACCTAGTTGCCGCCACACACGCTTGACACCATCTGAACCAAACAAGTTTATCTTGGTCTCATCAGACCACAGGACATGTTTCCAGTAATCCATGTCCTTAGTCTGCTTGTCTTCAGCAAACTGCGGGCTTTCTTGTGCATCATCTTTAGACGAAGCTTCCTTCTGGGACGACAGCCATGCAGACCAATTTGATGCAGTGTGCGGCGTATGGTCCGAGCACTGACAGGCTGACCCCCACACCCCTTCAAACTCTGCAGCAATGCTGGCAGCACTCATACGTCTATTTCCCAAAGACAAACTCTGCAGATGACGCTGAGCACATGCACTCAACTTCTTTGGTCGACCATGGCGAGGACTGTTCTGAGTGGAAAAGTGTTAAACCACTGTATGGTCTTGGCCACCGTGCTGCAGCTCAGTTTCAGAGTTTATAGCCTAGTCCATCTTTATGTAGAGCAATTCTTTTTTTCAGATACTCAGAGAGTTCTTTGCCATGAGGTGCCATGTTGAGCTTCCAGTGACCAGTATGAGAGAGTGAGAGCGATAACACCAAATTTAACACACCTGCTCCCCATTCACACCTGAGATTTTGTAACACTAAAGAATCACATGACACCGGGGAGGGAAAATGGCTAATTGGGTCCAATTTGGACATTTTCACTTAGGGGTGTACTCACTTTTGTTGCCAGCGGTTTAGACATTAATGGCTGTGTGGTGAGTTATTTTGAGGGGACAACAAATTTACACTGTTATACAAGCTGCACACTCACTACTTTACATTGTAGAAAAGTGTAATTTCTTCAGTGTTGTCACATCAAAAGATAGAATAAAATAATTACAAAAATGTGAGGGGTGTACTCACTTTTGTGAGGGAATAACTTGATATATCTATCATTACAAAATGCAATACAAGTATAGGTTATGTGCTACAGTCAGATACTACAGACTTTTGTGATAGGCAGAGCAATGTAAATATGAGATTAAGATTCTAGGCGAGTCAACAGCTTTCAGTCTCAGCTGATGACAGTGATTTCAAGGGAAAAAACCCAGGTGGGCATTAAATGAATGAACACATCTGTAGCTTAGTATGTAATGGTAAACTCAATATCATTCAAAAAGATAAGTTGATAGGCACAAGGTATACTGTAATTATTTGTTCCGATGACTGGGACTATCCTTGATGCATTTTCTTTTCCCTGATCTAAACAGTAGCAGAAAATATTGTTGCATTGTTTTAATATAACCTATTTATCAAATGTCTATTTATAGAAAAGTCTTGTTCACAAAGGCTGTTTTGATACATCTCTTCTGATCTTCAACTCCATAAATTTATTAACTTGTGATCACCAACCCCCTTTCCCTCCAAATAAAGCGGCATCATGCTGATTTGATGACATACGATAACAATACACAGAACACGCAAACACATATGAGCATGTGTCAAACCTGGATTCAAATCAGAAAATGTGGTGTATGATTAAAATATATATATATATATATATATATATATATATATATATATATATATATATATATATACATACACACACACACACACACAAACTATTTTTATTATTATATTTATGACAAAAATACCCTTCTACATGTTTCAGAAAGAAGTTTAGGTTTTCAGAGTAAAAAAAAAAAAAAAAAAAGTTATTCAAGATATTCATATGCTTTTGCATTCTTCATATTTCCAATTATGTGAGACCAAAAAGCAAAATGCTATGTGCAAGGTGCTATTACCCTTAGCAACCATCAATGCTTTCTCATTGTTATGACTGCTCTATATTGGCCACATCCAAATAATTACAGTCAGCTACATTTCTTGCACTTTGCGAGATCTCATTATTAAAAACTCTAAATATGTCAACCACACCAAACCGATATTAAAATCTAATTGAGAGTCCAGTACCTGTACATGTGGATGTGCATAGTGTTGCATGTGTATCTATGCATGGAAGTGAAAAAATGTGCATGCATGTCAGCAAAACAGAAAGGCAAGAACGTTCAATGCAGGGTAGGGTACCTATATCATAAGGTTAAGAACAATGGGGAGAATTTACTAATGGTGGCCATACCATGAACGATTTCTTTTTAGATCGATCTCACCCAATAGGAATAATTGATCTATAGCCATTAACCCAATCAATGAGCCACACACAGGGAAGTGGATTTCAATCAATAGTTGGAAGATGCAATAGTAAATTATCGATTGCAACTGTTTTCACCATGCAATCTCACAATCTGATCAATCAAAATATGATCAGATTCATGACCAAAGCATTGATAATTTTCCACCCTGGCTCAATGTGATTAAACCCGATCCAAACTGATTGGAAAGGGAGTTATGGCTGTTTGACAATTCGATCTAATCACACATCAAATGAATAAGGCTGGCCATACATTATACAAATTTTCTTGTACAACTTTCCTTTAGATTTACCAAAACCATATAATAGGAGGTCAAACCTTAACACTTTCAATTTGTATGCAATCAGGCAGGCCCTTGCACTACATAGTTGATGGTAAATCTAAAGAAAATTGAATAAGAAAATTGTATGGTGTATGGCCAGCTTAATAAAAAAAAATCAAAGGGTTTAGGGCCACCATTTGACAGGAGAAAACAGGATCTGGAGCAACTGTGCATGGTAACCAGCTTCTAGCTTTCATGCACCAAGCTCAACTGAACAGGCTAAAGCTAGAAACCGATTGGTTGTCATGCACCGCTGCTCCAGTCTTCGTACATGTCCACCAATCTGAACTTTGGTATCCCATAGCAACTAATAGGAAACCTGTTTCCATTGTTAAAAGCTGTTTATTGACAGGTGACTTCTTGTCTAATTTCAGTTTTTGTGCTCATCACTCTCTCAGGTACCACACCCTCCGGCAGTAAATTTTTATATTGCTTATTTATTTTTACGTCTATATTTTAGGTTGCCATGCAAACACCCTTTGTTTTCTGCAAAGCATCTCTTTTACCTTTATGTCGTTACCTCTCATGGCAGCTTCCACCATGTTCAATCCTTTCCCATCCCAAAGAACCACGTCATGCCATATCCCCCTTACCTGCAGCATCACTCTGTAATGCTCCTCTGGTTTCCGAACCACACACATGTTACATCCCATGTTAGCTCAGAGAAGGTGAAGGTCTGAGGTGAAGGGGGGGAGGGGGGCTGGATACCCCCAATCTTGCCTGTTTTCCACTTAGAGATATCTGTTCAAGTCTCCTTCTATTGGATCCAAACCCAACAGCTGTATGGAAAGGGATCAGAAGAAGACGACCTTTCTATTATCCATCCAGAGGGCTCCAGTAATCCACTGGGGGCAGAAAAGGACAGACAGGGGGGAGGTCTGACATTGAGAGGATAAAACCAGCAGCTGCCCCCCTCATTTTGCAATAACGGGGTGCCACGTCTCCTCCCCTCCCCCCTAGAAAGTAATCTCCTCTCCAGGGCTGCCTTCAACTGCTACCCAGGTTAACGATGTGACAAGAACATAGATACTTCCAGTTCGGCTCCTTAAGAGCTGGTTTTCATCGAGGATGGCCGGAGCTTCCTTCTCATGCTTCCACTCAACAGCTACATCCAATAGTGAAGGCACCTGTGCTCCCTCAGACTGCAGCACAGCACACACATGCGCCTTTCCCTCTCTGTGTATCAGCATTGCTGGGAAGGAGGTAGGGCTCGCTGAGAAGTGAAGGGGGGAGGGGAAAGGGAGGCAGAGAAGAAAAAAATTCGCTAATAAATATGGATTGCCTTTGGTGAAACACTCAGAGCCGATATGTTCGGCGAGAGAATTTCATCAGCTGCATACAGCTCTGACTACGGGAGACAAGAAGGGAGAAGGAACGTGAGAACGGAAGAAAGAAGAGAGAGAAGTAGTGAGGAGTTACACTTTATCATGATTCGAGACAATAATTAGGAATTATTAATTAGTTAACCACCTAAGGACCTGAAAGGTTTTACCCCCTTAATGACCAGGCCATTTTTTGCGATACTATGGCACTGCGTTATTATAACCGACAACTGCGCTGGCGTGCGACACTATACCCAAATAAAATGTATGTCTTTTTTTCCCCACAAATAGAGCTTTCTTTTGGTGGTATTTGATCACCTCTATGGTTTTTATTTTTTGCCTATAAACAAAAAAAGACTGACAGTTTTGAAAAAATATTTTTTACTTTTTGCTATAATACATATCCAAAAAAATACATAACAAAAACAAACTGTATTCATCAGTTTAGGCCAATATGTATTCTGCTACATATTTTTGGTAAAAAAAAAAAAATCGCAATACGTGTATATTGATTGGTTTGCGCAAAAGATACAGCGTCTACAAAAAAGGATTTTCTCGTCATACTTACCTGTCAAATTCTTTTCTTTGAGTACATCATGGCACACAGAGTTAGACTAATATTTATTACCTGCTGGGTTATCCTTCATCTCCAGGTAAATGGACACTGGTAGACCAAAAGTCTTTTGGCGGGAAGTGATCATGTATATAACCCTTCCCATACAGGAAGTACTTCAGTTTTGTAGCAAGCACTGAATCCTCAAAAAGGAGGGGAGGGACCTCTGTGTCCCATGATGTACTCAAAGAAAAGGATTTTACAGGCAAATATGACAAAAAAAATTCCTATTTTCTTTTTCATACCTCATGGGATACATGATGTTAGGCTAATATTCATTACCTGCTGGGACGTCCCAGAGCAAGTACAGATGCAGGAGGCCCCATAATAGTCTCCTGTCCCCCCCCCACCCCACCACCACAGTGTCCCTCCCCACCACAGTGTCCCCCTGTGTCCTCCCCCCATCACAGTGTCCCCCTGTTCTCTCCCCTTTGCCACAGTGTCCCCCTGTTCTCCCTCGCCCCCCCCCCCCCATGGTGTCCCCTGTCCCCACTCCATCGCTCTCTGTCCTCATCGCACTGCGTCCCTCTCTGTCTGTCCCTGGCGTCCCTCTGTGTCCCTGGCATCCCTCTCTGTCCTCAATGCACTGCTTCCCTCTCTGTCTGTCCCCAGCATCCCTCTCTTTGTACCTGACGTCCCTCTCTCTCTTCATCGCACTGCGTCCCTGTCTGTGCCTGGCATCCCTCTCTGTCCTCATTGCACTGCGTCCCTCTCTGTCCTCATCGTACTGTGTCAATCTCTGTCCCTGGCATCCCTCTCTGTCCTCATCGCACTGCATCCCTCTGTCTGTCCCCAGCGTCCCTCTATGTCCCCGGCATCCCTCTCCATCCTCATCGCACTCCGTTCCTCCCTGTCCCTGGCGTCCCCCTCTGTCCTCATCGTACTGCGTCCCTCTGTCTGTCCCCAGCATCCCTCTCTGTCCTCATCGCACTGCGTCCTTCTCTGTCCCTGGTGTCCACCTCTGTCCTCGTCGCACTGCGTCCCTCTCTCTCCCCGGCAGAGTGGGGCTGCACTGATAAGGCTGCACTGATGGGACTGTACTGATGGGCACTGATAAGGCTGCACTGTTGGACATTGATGTGGCAGCACTCTTAAGCTGCACTAATATGTTGTACTGATGAGGCCACACTGGTGAGGCCGCACTGATTGGCACTACTGAGGTTACACGGATGGGCACTGATAAGCTTTATGTTGATATTGTTCAAAAGTTGTTGTTAATATTTATTTTTGTAACGTCATTCTGCATAAAACATTTAACAGTGTAATTTCATGAGATAATTTTACAAGGACGTGTTGAGGGGTGGGGCAGGGTAGGGTTGTATTTAAATTAGGGGTGCATGAGTTTAGTCAGGCCTAGGGCAGCACATAACATAAATACACCACTGCTAAAGGGAGGAGCTTTACGTTACATACCAGAGGCCTGAATGACCAATTGATGGACCCAATTGGCAATGGAAGCTGCCTGCCCCTTCTTGGGCTTCTTGGGTCCCTTTGGTAAAACAAAAAAGGAGTCTGATCCTCGGATATCTGCAGATCTAGACAAATAAACCTTGACTGCCCGGACAACGTCCAAAGAATGCAGTCGTCTCTCTTCCCCTCAACGAGGCTGGGAGAAAAAAGAAGGCAAAATAATGTCCTGATTTAAATGAAAGGCCGACACCACTTTTGGCAAAAAGGATCAAACAGGTCTTAACACGACCCTGTCGTGGTGAAGAATCAAGTACGATTCCCTGCATGAAAGGGCTGCCAACTCTGACACCCTTCTAGCCGAGATGATAGCCATCAGGAAGGCTAGCTTGCGTGACAGCAAGTCTAATGGAATTTCCTTGATAGGTTCAAATTGTTGTTTCTGTAACACAGACCGCACCAAGTTCAAGTCCCAAGGACACATAGGTGACCTAATAGGGGGAAGCAAGCGAGTTGCCCCCTGCAAAAAGGTTCGGACCAGTGAAAGGGAGGCTAAAGGCCTTTGGAAGAATACTGATAAGGCCGAAACTTGACCTCTGATTGTACTCAAAGCCAATTTGATTTCTACAGCTGACTATAGAAAAGAGAGAATACTCCCAATCACATATTTCCAAGGATGCCATTTTTTGGCTTCGCGCCAAGCAATATAAGTCTTCCAGACCTTATGATAGATCTTTCTAGTGACAGCTTTTCTAGCATTCACTAGGGTACACACCACTGGTCCCGAGATGCCACGGTCCTTTAACACCCTGGCTTCAATAGCCATGCCATCAATTTTAGAGACTGTAAATTGGGGTAGAATATAGCACCTTGAGACAGTAGATCGGGGCGCCGTAGAAGTATCCATGGCCCGTCTATTGTTAGTCTCAAAATCTCTAGGAATCCGGGCCTTCTGGGCCAGGCTGGGGCCACCAGAATAACTGGAACTCCCTCTCTCCGAATCCTGTGCAACAAATGTGGAAGGAGAGGGATCAGAGGGAAAGCATAAACCAGGGAGTACTGGCTCCATGGAACTACCAAAGCATCTGCTACGATTGCCAGAGAATCTCTTGTTTGGGATGCAAACTGCTGTAGCTTGTTGTTGAACCTGGATGCCAGTAGGTCAACCTCTGGCCATCCCCAACATTGGTAAATTTCCTGGAACACTCCTGGGTGTAGGGACCATTCCCCCAGGCAGATTTGCTGGCGGCTGAGATAATCTGCCTTCCAGTTCTCTACTCCCGGGATATGGACTGCCGATAGAATTGGCACATGTCCCTCTGCCCAGGCTAGTATGTGGTTCACCTTCTTCAGAGCTGAACGACTCCTGGTACCGCCTTGGTGGTTTATATAGGCCACTGCAGTGACTTTGTCGGATTGAACCCTGATAGGGCAGTCTTGAAGCTCCACCATCCATGACTGTAGGGCCAGTCCTACTGCCCGTAATTCCGGGAAGTTGATGGGCAGGATCTGTTCTGTCCTTGACCATTTCCCTTGAGCTGTGAGCCCCTCTAGGGTCGCTCCCCAGCCTGAGAGACTGGCACCTGTAGTCAGTACTCTCCAAGTTACTGGCAGGAAGGATCTTCCCTTTCGCAGGTTCTGATCCTGCAAACACCAGTTTAGGCTTAGGCGTGCCCGAGGAGCTAAGAACAATGGATAATCCAGGGCTTGTCCTCTGCTGTTCCAAGCCAACAAGATGTCTTGTTGTAGAGGCCTGGAATGGAACTGGGCATAGGGTACCACCTCGAAGGAGGATACCATCTTCCCTAGAAGACTCATACAGAGCCGAATGGAGGGTTGTCTGGTGCCCCTTATCTGACGTACTTGATTCTTCAGGGCACAGATCCTTGCAGGTGGCAAGAATACTCTTGCTTGGACCGTATCTATTATGAGACCAAAATACTTTAGACTTTGAGCTGGTCTCAAGGTTGACTTTTCAGTATTTATGATCCAGCCTAAGCTTTCCAAATACTGCACTGTGCATGTTATGCTCTGTTCTAGAGCCTGTAATCAGTGCTGTGTTTTGGCTTAGGCTGACAAGGCCCAGGCCTAGGACGGCACTCTGCGGGGGGTGGCAAAAAAGCCCCCCCCCCACGAAAAAGGCACCCACGCCCTCCTCCCGCATGCAGGG
The DNA here is from genome assembly GCA_037952835.1 of Lithobates septentrionalis. NCBI lineage: Eukaryota > Metazoa > Chordata > Amphibia > Anura > Ranidae > Lithobates > Lithobates septentrionalis. The sequence goes on from JBBDGP010001127.1 coordinate 4,991,279, forward strand.
CCACCATCAGGGGAGTACAGCTGAAGAGAGCAGTGGCGTTGCGGCTAGGAAGCAGTTTTAGTAGGTGCCGTCAAACCGCCCCCCCCCCATAAATGGGGAGGGAAACAACAGGCAGGAAGCTGGGCGGCCGCTGGCGAATCCAATTAGAGCCGCTCTCTCTCTTCTCCCTTTTGCTGACAGGAGAAAGGGGAGGGGGGGCAAGCAGGGGAGATACAGACAGCCTGCAGCTCTCCTCTCCCTGTCACAGTGCTGCTGCCGAGTTCTCTGGCAAATGGAGCAGCAGCGCTGTGACAGGGAGAGGTGAGCTGCGGGCTGTCTGTGTATCCCCCCCCTATCCTTTCTCCTGTCAGCCGAAGGGAGAAGAGAGAGAGCGGCTCTAATTGGATTCGCCGCACTGCCATGATTGGCCACAGCAGAGGGCCAATCAGAAGACACGGGGGGGTATCATGGGAAATGTAGTCCCTGAAGATTGGCGGCCCCAGTGTGTGCAGACACCATGCTACAGCCTCCAGTATGCATGCACTCTGCTGTGGGGGGAGAGCCTGGAACCCGGAAAAAAGTGGAGGCATTGAGTGTTACAGGAGGAGAAAAAGAGAGTACTGTGCTGGGGGAAGCCAGAGATTGAGCCACACTGTACCCCCAGTACCCCCCCTTCCTCCTTTTTCTTTTCCTCCCCCCCTTTTCCTCTTTTCCTTTCCCTTTTTCTTTCTTTTTCCTCCACCCACCCCCTTCCTCTCTGGCCCCTCTTTTCTGTTCTTTTCTCTCTCCTTTTTTCTCTCCCCCTTTTTTTGTTTTCATCTTTTCCTTTCCCTTGCGGTTGTTCCCTCTGTCCTCTGTCCTCCTCCCATAAAGATGACAGGGCGGATCTTAAAAAGGAAGGGGTGTGGCCTTGACAGGCAGGGGTGGGTCATATTTAAATTAGGGGATGCGCGAGTTTAGTCAGGCCCAGGGCAGCACAAAACCTAAATACACCACTGCCTGTAGTGAGTGATCTCTGAGCAGGAGGTCATCCGGATACCCGAGCACCAGGATCCCTTGGGCCCTTAAAAGACCCAGTACTGGTGCTAGGACCTTTGTGAACGCCCGAGGAGCTGTAGCAAGCCCGAAGGGTAGAGCCACAAACAATCAATGGAGGCTAGAAAGTCTCCCATCTGGAGTGAGGCTACTACTGAGCAGACAGACACCATCCGAAAGGACTGGATCAGTAGAAGCTGGTTCAGGGATCTTAGGTCCAAAATGGGCCTTGTGTCCCTGTTTGGTTTTTGAACTGTAAATAAACTGTAACTGTATATACCTTTCAAGTACAGAAACCTCTACAATCACTCCTTGATGCACTAGATGATGTAGTGCCTGAAGCAATAAGTCTCTTTTTGGAGGATCCGAGGGAAATGCCTCTGAGGGGGAACCCCCCACAACTCCAGCTTGTAACTGCGGGATATCGTTGAGGTGACTCACTTATCCTGAACTATTTTTCTCCAAATGTCTGCAAAGTGCAGCAGCCTTTCCCACACCCAATGGAGTGGGGGCATCCCCTCAAGAGGAGAGCTTGGTGCTGGGTTTAGAAGAATTTTGGACTCAGGGCTTTTTCTGGCCCCGGCCTTGCGGCTTACCCCTGGCCCTAGCGCCCTGTTGGCAGCAGAACTGTCTTGGCGCTGAGACATTTGAGGAAGCAGTCCCTGAGGTTTTAAATGAGGGACGCCTGGTGCTTTTCTTCACAGGAAATAGAGAACTCTTCCCTCTGGAAATCTTTTGGATATATTTGTCCAAGTGATCACCAAATAAAATGTTCCCCTTGAAAGGAGAAACCTGCCAATACATTTTTACAAGGAAGCTCAGCTGACCAGTTCTTAAAGTGGTTGTAAACCCTTACAGACCACTTTTACCTACAGGTAAGCCTAGATTAGGGCTTACCTGTAGGTGTAAGAAATATCTCCTAAACCTACACGGTTTAGGAGATATTTACAAAAGACAGGCACCGATGTCTACAGTATACGCCGTTGTATAGACAACGGCGCACAGGTGCACTGAGCGTGCCGTTTCTAAGGGCGATCGTGCCGTTAGTGCCGGCTCCCGCGCGCATGCGCGGGAGTGACGTCAACGCAGCTCCGGCCAGTCACAGCGTCGGAGCCGCGATACCCGGAAGTCACTCCGGGTGATATAGCGGTAACAGAGGAGGGGAACGACGACCGCTTCGGGGGCTTCGAACTCAGGTAAGTAATTTATAATGAGCTAGTATGCTATGCATACTAGCTCATTATGCCTTTGTCTTGCAGGGTGTTTATTTTCTTTTATTTTTCTGGAGTGTTTACTTCCTCTTTAAGCCACAAAAGTCTGCGCATATGTACAGACAAGAGAGCCAAACGAGAAACCTGCTGTATTGAATCCTTTAAGGCGTCAACAGCAAAACACAGCGCTCGAGGAATATCTGCCTAATTTTCAGGCAGATTATCCTCCTGGTTAAGCCTGTCAGGCCATCTGATCTGATACTTTATGAACTGGCAGATACCAATTGCTGCAACAGCTGGCTGAATAGCTGAACTGGCCAAAGAAAAGGAAAATGACTCCAATTTTTTGTCAACAGGGTCTTTCAAGCCCTGTGCGTTATCTACCGGACATGTCAAGTTCTTGTTTAAAGAAAAGACTGTTGCATCTATGGCTGGCATGCTCCACTTCTTAACAAACTTTTCATCCATGGGATATAAAAGGGAAAACCTCTTAGGAGAAACAAAAAACCTGTCAGGCTGTTCCCAATCGGCATACACCGCCTGTTCCAACAGAGGGTGTAAGGGGAAAGCCTGTGAGGCCTAAAGAGGCCTCAGGGATCCCAAAGAGGACCAGGGAGGCTCATTAACCACTTCCCACCTGCCCTATAGCGGATTGACGTCCGGGAAGTGGTTCTGTTATCCTGACTGGGCGTCATATGACGTCCAGCAGGATAACATGCCGCAGCGCGCCCCCGGGGGCGCGCATCGCGGCAATCAGTGGAGCAGTGTGTCAGTCTGAGGCGGAGGCTCTTTACCACGTGATCAGCCGTGTCCAATCACGGCTGATCACGCTGTCAATAGGAAGAGCCGTTGATCGGCTCTTCCTCACTCGCGTCTGACAGACGCAAGTAGAGGAGAGCCGATCGGCGGCTCTCCTGGCAGGGGGGTCTGCGCTGATTGTTTATCAGCGCAGCCCCCCCTCAGATCACCCCACTGGACTACCAGGGATGCCACTAGGACCACCAGGGAAGGGGCAACGTGGATGGCCAGGTATGTACCCCATGGCCATCCACATGTGCCCAATCTGTGCCAATCAGTGCCCACAAATGGGCACTGATTGGCACTATTATGTCCATGATCTGCCCAGCAATGCCCATATCTGCCCAGCAATGCTCTATCAGTGCCACCTGTCATTGCCCATCGGTGCCACCTGTCAGTGCCCATCTGTGCCCATCAGTGCCCACCTATCAGTGCCCATCAGTGCCACACATCAGTGCCACCCATAAGTACCCATCAGTGCCACCCATATATACCAATCAATGCCACCTACGAGTGCCCATCAGTGCCGCCTATGTGTGCCCATCGGTGCCACCTATGAGTGCCCATCAGTGCCGCATACCAGTGCCACCTATCAGTGCCACCTATCAGTGCCGCCTATCAGTGCCCATCATCAGTGCCCGTTAGTGCCACCTCATCAGTGCCACCTCATTGGTGCCACCTCATCGGTGCCCATCAGTGCCGCCGTATCAGTGCCCATCAGTGCAGCCATATCAGTGCCCATTATTGAAGGAGAAAGCGTACTTATTTACAAAAAAATTTAACATAAACAAAGAAAAACTTGTTTTTTTTTCGAAATTTTCAGGTTTTTTTATTTGTTGCGCAAAAAATAAAAACCGCAGAGGTGATCAAATACCACCAAAAGAAAGCTCTATTTGTGGGAACAAAATGATAAAAAATTTGTTTGGGTACAGTGTAGCATGATCGCGCAATCGTCATTCAAATTGCAACAGCGCTGAAAGGTGAAAATTGGGCTGGGCGGGAAGGTGTTAGAAGGTGCCTGGTATTGAAGTGGTTAATCCTGAGCTTTAAGCTCTTCCCCATCCTCAACTCATTCCTGCTCCAGACTAAGAGGCTCTGGGGAGGGGGATCTGTCACGCTTCTTGCCACCCTGTGGGATGGAGGCAATCGTTCCAGCAGTCCTGTGCTCTAACCCGGCTAGGGCTGATGACAGTTCATCCTTAGTGATAAAGGGTGAAGCAGCAGCGTTGACTGTAGGCACAATCCCAGATAGGCGCAGCAGCTCAGATTGCCCAGAAGCCTCTGGTTCTTCAGGGGATACAACACTAGGGATAACGACTAGGTTCATCAGGAACTACTGATGACATAGGTGTGCCCTTCCCTGTAGTGTTAGTCCCACTCCTCTTTTTTGAAGACATTTACAAGCCACAAAAAGAGAGTACCTGAGTGTAGTATTAAAACGCCTCAGAAGGGAGACCCTTTAATAGGGCTCACCAAGCCCCTTTGTAACAATCCTGCTAAGCACCTTTAGCCCGCCAAGCAACACCTGGTGACTCGCGTGACCCGGGTAAGCAGAAAATTAACCACTGCAAATGCCTGGTTCAGAGCCTGCTCTGTGGCCCACAGCTGCCTTCTAGAAGCACCGCATGCTTGGCATACACAGCTTGAATAAGCTGGCTGTTCGCTGGAATGTTCTGTGCATGCGTACGCACGTGCGCGGTCCTGGGGACGGGTGTGGCTGTATTCGCAAATGACGAAAATCTTCGTGCTCCTCAGATAAAGGCTACGGCGCATGTGCGGGGAAGCCGCGTGTGCCCTGGTCGCCAAACAAACTGCTGAGCCCAGCGGCGCTCTTGCGAACGCACGTGCGCCATGGCGAACCTAGGCGAAATGGCGCACTGTCGTGCCATCATACAGGTAAAGAACAGCCAGACATAAACAAAAAAAGTACACTTTTCAAACACCCACAGCTAGCCCAAAACTCCCCCGTATGGTCACCGCACACAGGTGTCCAGCCTCTAGCTAGCTTGACTGAATTTTATCACTGGGACACCCCACAATATTAAATAAAGGGGTTTCACTTACCCGTCCAGGCGCAGGGCAGCTTAGAAACTAAGAGCACAATCTTCACCCTTCACGGCGGGTTCCTGTCACTTGAGGACCTTCAAGGACTGGGTACCCTTATCATGTTTAGGGTTTACTCCCTTGGACCTGTACAGCACCCTGCAGGAATGCCTTAGTGCTGTGATGTCCAGGACAGGGCCGATCCTAGGGTCACAGGCGCCTGGGTGCAGAAATATTTCTGGAGCCCCCACATGGGCGTGGTCATTTTAGTAACTCCTCCCCTTTACAAATATTTCTATGGCAACGACTCAACCACAGAAATGCTCCACCACGAAGTCTTCATTACCCTGGGATCCTTACAGGTAAAAATTGGGACCTGGAGGGGGGCCTCTCTGATGGAGACAGAGAGCGCTTCTGTTAGAGAGTCTGTTAGAAAGAGCCCCCAGAAATACTACAGACATGATACAGGAGATGATCAGAGACTGCAGACATAGTACAGGAGATGGTCAGAGACTGCAGACATACTACAGGAGATGATCAGAGACTGCAGACATAGTACACTAGATGATCAGAGACTGCAGACATAGTACAGGAGATCGTCAGAGACTGCAGACATAGTACACTAGATGGTCAGAGACTGCAGACATAGTACACTAGATGGTCAGAGACTGCAGACATAGTACACTAGATGGTCAGAGACTGCAGACATAGTACACTAGATGGTCAGAGACTGCAGACATAGTACACTAGATGGTCAGAGACTGCAGACATAGTACACTAGATGGTCAGAGACTGCAGACATAGTACAGGAGATGTTCATAGACTGCAGACATAGTACAGGAGATGGTCAGAGACTGCAGACATAGTACAGGAGAGGGTCAGAGACCGCAGACATAGTACAGGAGATGGTCAGAGACCGCAGACATAATACAGGAGATGGTAAGAGACTGCAAACATAATACAGGAGATGGTCAGAGACTGCAGACATAGTACAGGAGATGATCAGAGCCCTGCAGACATGATATAGAAGACGGTTAGAGACTGCAGACATAATACAGGAGATGATCAGAGACTACAGATATAGTACAGGAGATGGTCATAGACTGCAGACATAGTACAGGAGAGGATCAGAGACCGCAGACATAGTACAGGAGATGGTCAGAGACTGCAGACATAGTACAGGAGATGGTCAGAGACTGCAGACATAGTACAGGAGAGGGTCAGAGACCACAGACATAATACAGGAGATGGTCAGAGACTGCAGACATAATACAGGAGATGGTCAGAGACTGCAGACATGATATAGGAGACGGTTAGAGTCTGCAGACATAATACAGGAGATGATCAGAGACTGCAGACATAGTACAGGAGAGGGTCAGAGACCGCAGACATAATACAGGAGATGGTCAGAGACTGCAGACATAGTACAGGAGATGGTCAGAGACTGCAGACATAGTACAGGAGAGGGTCAGAGACCGCAGACATAGTACAGGAGATGGTCAGAGACCGCAGACATAGTACAGGAGATGGTCAGAGACCGCAGACATAGTACAGGAGATGGTCAGAGACTGCAGACATAGTACAGGAGATGGTCAGAGACTGCAGACATAGTACAGGAGATGGTCAGAGACTGCAGACATAGTAAAGGAGAGGGTCAGAGACCACAGACATAGTACAGGAGATGGTCAGAGACTGCAGACATAGTACAGGAGAGGGTCAGAGACTGCAGACATAGTACAGGAGAGGGTCAGAGACTGCAGACATAGTACAGGAGAGGGTCAGAGACCGCAGACATAGTACAGGAGATGGTCAGAGACCGCAGACATGGTACAGGAGATGGTCAGAGACCGCAGACATAGTACAGGAGATGGTCAGAGACTGCAGACATAATACAGGAGATGGTCAGAGACTGCAGACATACTACAGGAGATGATCCGAGACTGCAGACTAAGGATGAGCTCCGGCGTGTTCACAAGCTGCACGTGCCGAGCCCGCCAGGAAGTTGGCAATGCGCTGCGCTAATCACAAGCAGTGAGACATTTCCCGATCTCTGCAGCCGCACTTTGGGAAATGTCTCCCTGCTTGTGATTAGCGCTGTGCAGGGCTCTTAGTACATCTCATTAAATATCACATCTGTAAATGAACTACTGAGGTGCAGGAAGGGAAAGGGGCTATGTTTCCTATTGTAATCTATCATACCATAAAACATCTCCTAGCAGGGGCAGCCCAGAGCACATCTAAAGTTGTGCAGGGGATGCCATTCCTACACACAGCACACTGACTCACCTCAGTTCTCTCTCCTTGCAGCCCAAGATAGAGATGGGAGGGGGAGGCATTCCAACTGGAGTTGGTAGAGACAGTGCGGGGTCCCAGTGTGAGGAATTTATTCCCGCACATCAGCAGCCACTGAATAGAACCCTCATGTCAGGAAGAGGAGCGTCCCTCCCCCAAGCACTGCCAGGCTGGACTGGCTGCCCTATGCTCACACTTGAGTCCTAGATGGACACTCACAAAGAGAGAAGGAGGGAGGGGAGAAGTCTGGCTCTTCGGCGCCCCCACCTCTGCAGGCGCCTGGGTGCAAGGCACCCTTCGCACCCCGGGTAGGATCAGCCCTGGTCCAGGATTCCACTTCGCAGGATCTTGAGTCTTCTTTGCGAGGCTCGGGTACCATTTATCTAAGCATATAAAGCCTGTGTCAAATGGATCTGATTGGTCAATCTCTTGATTCATTTTTGGGGGACTAGAGAGCTCAAACAACCGTGCCATCCACCTTGCAGACACTGGTAAAAAACTGAAGTACTTCCTGTATGGGAGGGGCTATATAGGGGATCACTTCCTGTCTAAAGACCTTTGGTCTACCAGAGTCCATTCATCTGGAGATAGAGTATAACCCAGTAGGTAATGAATATTAGCCTAACTCTGGGTCCCATGATATATGAAAAAGAAATAGGGGATAGATTTATGGCATTTTTATTATTTTTTTTTTTTTTTTACTAATAATGGCAGTGATCAGCGATTTTTAGCAGGACTGCGACATTACGGTGGACAGATCGGACACTTGACACTTTTTTGGGACCAGTGACAGATTATTACAGTGATCAGAGCTAAAAATATCCACGATCACTGTATAAATGACACTGGCAGGGAAGGGGTTAATGCAAGGGGCAATCAAGGGGTTAAAGTGGGGTTCCACCCAAAAAAACAAAAATATATGAAAAATCCTAAAAAAAAAAACCCAAAAAAACATGTGGATATATATTTTTTTAACTTACCTCTAAATGCCTGTTGCTAGGGGTTCCCTCGTAGTCTGCCCCTTCCAGTGCCTGGGCTGGTGACATCACTTCCCCCTCGGCACAGGAAGGGCTCCGCTCTGCTCCCTCCTGTCAATCATCTGGGACCCATTACAGGTCCCAGGTGACTGAGCGGCCAATCACGGCGAGCGGCGCCGCTCGCGCATGCGCAGTGGGTGCCAGGCTGTGAAGCCACAGCCCGGTGCCCACAGTTGCAATGCCGGCGCCGCTGAACGGAGGGGGAGACGAGCGGGGCTTCGATCCCCGCATCGCTGGACCCTGGGACAGGTGAGTGTCCAATTAAAAGTCAGCAGCTGCAGTATTTGTAGCTGATGACTTTTATTTTTTTTTATTTTTTTACTGGACCGGCTGGGTGGAACTCCTCTTTAAGTGTGTCCTAGGGAGGTGTTTCTAACTATGGGGGGAGTGGACTGACTGTACTCTCCTGTTAGAGCGGGGATCTGCTTTATTTACAACCTCTGAGGAGCGATCGCGAGTGGCCGCCGCACATCGCGACTGCCGCAACCGTGTGCACAAAAACTTTCAATTAAAGTGATTGTAAATTAATTGTTTAACCACTTCAATACCGGGCACTTTTACACCCTTCCTTTCCAGGCCAATTTTCAGCTTTCAGAGCTGTCGCACTTTAAATGACAATTGCGCAGTCATGCTACACTGTACCCAAACAAAATATTTTTTTTGAATACGCTTTACAAAACAGAATGTTCCTTTTATTGAAACTTGGGCATTGTACAAGAAAAAAAAACACATGTAAAATAGCAATGTCACTTAAAATACAAATACATTAAGGGAGGAGCTTAGTTCTTATATCCAAATCTTACAGAACAATTGTAAATTACAAATATTTCAGCAGCAGAGCCCAGTAACCGAGTCGGGTAAGGAGAACCCTGAGAGAGGACAACAGCCGTAGGCACAAACAAGCAAAGGTAACAAGGAAACACCCCCACCTATGCAGTCCACGGCTGCCACACTCATACTTAGGGCAGTTGCTGCTGACATATGGCATTTTGTACATAAGTGCAGCATTTATTGACTATTCCCACGAGGCTACGGAGGGAGGGGAACGGGAATTCCACTTAAGGATAATCTCTCTCTTTGCTAATTTTTTACTTGTATTATGCTATTTGGTATATCTAGGCCTTTGTGTCAGGGCTGGGCTCCTCTCTTCCTTCTCTGAGCTGGCCGCTCAGCTGTTGGCTAATTGCCAGCTCCTATCTCTCCACAGTGACTCACCTGTTGATGATATCCTGCTTGTCAGTCCTGCTTACTTAAGCCGTCCAGCCCAGATGATCTCTGCCTTCGCTTTGGTCAACATCACTGAGACTTTCGCCTGCGCTCCTGTTAAAGACTTGCTTGGCAGACATTCCTTCTGGCTACAGATCCTGCTTGCTGTTACACTACGCTGATTCCTGGCTTCTTGAATTTCTGGCTTGTCTGACTATCTGTTCCGGTTAACAAACTTTGGTTATGTTTGACTACGTTTGTTCTATTTACTTTTATTATTAAACAAGTGTGATTTAACTGTACTTCTGTCTTGGTCTGATTCATGGTTTCTTACACTTTGGTCATCATCGTGGTGGACACCTAGTAGCAACAACTCGGGAGTAACCAGAAGGGCCAGCAGAAGGCGGAGATTTACAAGGTCAATCACCTCTCTCCAAAAGCCAGTAACTCTTGAACAGCTCCATAACATATGCATATAAGTGCGGACATCTCCCCCACAGCAAGTACAGGCTGAGGATCTTTGAGGATATATATTATACAGTATCTGTGGTGTATAATAAATAGGTTCAGTGGCAGAGATGACTACCCCGCACACTTTGTTCGAAGCTGGGACAACAGCAGGAGCATATTAAGGTCAGAAAAACCTAGCTGGGTCCCTCCCAACCTGGATGCCCAAGTATCTAAACCATTCAACCCACACCAACTGGGTGGTCGGGCTATTAGTTTGCACCTGGGGATCAAGAGGAAACAATGTGGATTTATCCCAGTTAATATGTATCCCTGAAAAGTGACCAAATTCATTAAACAGGGCCAGGGCTGCTCTTAGAGAGGAATCTGTGTCTTGCAAATAGAGGGGAGCATTGTCCGCATATAAAGATATCTTCTCTTCTCTAGAGGCCCCACCCGTAAACCCTTAACTGAGTCAGATTCCCGAATTGGAATTGCCACAGGCTCCAAGGCTAGGCCAATGAGGGAAAGAGACAAGGGGCATCCCTGCCGGGTCCCCCGCTCTAGTGGAAAGGACTCAGAAATTCTATTATTGGTACGAACCCGAGCTCTAGGAGAGCTGTACAACATCTTCAGCCACCCAAGGAATTTGGATCCAAACCCAAGTCTACTCATCACCTCCCAGAGAAAGTCCCATTCTACTGAATCGAACGCCTTTTTGGCATCTAAAGAAGCTCTTACCCTTTGTCAGCTATTCTCATGGGGATAGAGAGATTCAGAAAGAGGCAGCAGAGGTTGATATCAGTGTCCTTCCCAGGCATGAACCCCATTTGATCAACATGAATGACATTCTCAAGTACTCTGCATAAACGATTAGCCAATATCTTTGCCAGAATTTTTGCGTCAACATTAACCGTTTCAGCCCCGGAAGATTTTACCCCCTTCCTGACCAGAGAACTTGATGTCCTTTTATTTCCCACAACTAGAGATTTCTTTTGGTGGTATTTGATCACCTCTGCTGTTTTTATTTTTTGCGCTATAAACAAAACAAGAGCGACAATTTTGAAAAAAACACATTATTTTTTACTTTTTGCTATAATAAATATCCCCCAAAAATATATAAAAAAACTATTTTTTTCCTCAGTTTAGGCCGATATGTATTCTTCTACATATTTTTGGTTAAAAAAAATCGCAATAAGCGTATATTGATTGGTTTGCGCAAAAGTTATAGCGTCTACAAAATAGGGGATAGTTTTATGGCATTTTTATTATTAATTTTTTTATTAGTAATGGTTGCGATCTGCGATTTTTATCGTGACTGCGACCCTGCCGCAGAGACCACATTTATCTTGAAGTGGACCACCGGCCGAACAAGAGGATACCAGGGTTATGGCAGCTACCTGCTGCCATAACAACGATATCCCCTGTGCATGGCGGCACAGTGGTGTAGTGGTTAGCACTCTCACCTAGCAGTAAAAAGGGTGGCTGGTTCGTATCCCAACCACGACACTACCTGCCTGGAGTTTGCATGTTCTCCCTGTGCCTGCGTGGGTTTCCTCCGGGTGCTCCGGTTTCCTCCTACACTCCAAAGACATGCTGGTAGGTTAATTGGCTTCTGTCCAAAATTGGCCCTAGTATATGAATGGGGACCTTGGATTGAGGGTAGGGACTGATGTGAGTGTGCGATGTACAGGGTTAGGGACAAGGATCAGGGTTGTAGACACACACTCACTCAGGTTGAACTGGATGGACTGGTGTCTTTATTCAACCTTACTAACTATGTAAAATCAGGATGTATATCGGCATGCGGCGGTCCGGAAGTGGTTAAATAATGAAGTAAGCCTAGGTGCAAGCAGGTCCAAATGCTGCGTATAAAACTCAGTAGAAAGTCTTCCCTGATTTGAGTTAAGTCATAGCCAGCTGGACCTCTTCCAAAGTAATATCTTGTTCTAGGTTAGCGCTATTGTCCAAGTCAAGTCTGGGAAAGGCAATCCTATCCAGGTAAGTGTGTAGGTCAGATGTAGTATAGGTCACACGGGAAGAGTACAAATGTCGGTAATAACTAAAATCTGTAATTTATGTTCGTGGGCAACCTTAGTATTTCCCCTTCATGATTTTTAACCCCATTAATGTGCATTATGGCAAATCGACCCTTAGCAAGCCACGACAGCATCCTACCATTCTTATTACCATGTTCAAATATTTTCTGCGCTGTATCTAACATAGACTTTTGGGTCATGTCCATACGGAGCAAGGATAGCCGCTGCAGGGCAAACTGCCAAGCCCCATACATCGCAGGGCTAGGGTCAGCAACATAGGAAGCCTCCTTTATAACAACCTTCTTCTCCAACTCATCTAAGGACCGTACAGAGGCCTTACAAGCTGCTGCAATATGGGAAAAATAAGCGCCACGAGGCCTTAAAGGCATCCCAAGCAGTCGTCGGGTTAGAGTCAGCATTATCAATCCAGTATTGGCACACGACCTCCTGAATACTCTCCTGGACAGCAGGATCCTCTATCCAGTACCCAGACAGCCTCAATAGCCGCTCCCCCTGCACCCAGATCCTCAGTGCAATTCTCACTGGAGCAGGGTCCGAGACACCCCTGGGAAGGATGGTGACCTCGAACAGGCTATTAAGCATGGTGCGGGTAGCGAAAATTGAGTCAATGCGTAAGTGTGTCCGAAAGGATGCCAAATGACATGAGAACTCATGGAGGGTGGGATGAAAGTGTTGCCAAGCATCCACCAGAGTGAACGCATCCATCCACTGGGCCAAGCAAGGAGACCACTAGGAGGCAGAAGAGAACCTGTCCAGATCCAGAGTGGGGGTTATATTAACATCCCCCAGGAAAAGCACATCACCCACTCCATGGGCCAGCAATGTTTACATAATAGTACCAAGTAAGGAAACATCAGCTGGAGGCGGTAAGTAAAGGCCCACTAACACTAGGGGTACATCCGCTAGTAGGGCATTCAACATTATATATCGACCCTCCGGACATGTTTTAAGATCTAAAAGCTGAAATGGGAGAGATCTGTGTACCAGTATACTGACCCCCCTGGAGTGCATGGCATGATAATGCCAGCCAACCCATGCCCGCTTAACAGAGGCATTTCTAGGCTTTGTGAGGCCTTAGGCAAAACTTAGACATGAGGCCCCACTCACGCCCATAATGGGTAAAAAAAATTCAAGCAAGTAAAAATGGCAGCAGAAAGATGCACGGATTTAGTACACAGGCGATCAGCACCACTTCCAGGGCACCCTTCTCACCCATCAGACATATGCAGCCAATACTGGAACCCAGCAAGGTGACAACCCCTCTAGGATCATTTTCCCCTTTGCCAAGGGAGAATGGGAATGGGAAGGGGGTGTCATTGAATCATTCCACATCCACAGAGAAAGGAGAGTGGGGGATCCCAGCACAGAGAGAGAGAGAGAGAGGGAGGGAGAGAGGGGCAAGAGAAAGAGAGGAGAGGGGGAGAGGGGGAGAGAGAAGGGTACGAGAGAGAGAGGAGCAAGAGAGGAGGGTGAGCGAGAGATGGGAGAGAGTAGCGAGAGAGGGGGCAAAATAGAAGGGTGAGAGAGAGTGGTGAGAAGATAGAGAGGGGGCGAAAGAGAGAGGGGAGAGGGAGAGAGGTGAGTGAGGGGGAGAGGAGGCGAGAGAGAGGGGGGCAAGAGAGGGGAGAGAGAGGGGGCGAGAGAGAGAGCAGGGGTGAGAGAGAGAGAAGGGTGAGAGAGAGGGATGAGAGAGAGGGGGGCAAGAGAGAGAGGAGAGAGAGGGGGCGAGCAAGAGAGAGAGATGGGAGAGGGTGGCGAGAGAGAGGGCGAAATAGGGTGAGAGAGAGGGGTGAGAAGGGAGAGAGGGGCAAAAGAGAGGGGCAAGAGAGGGGGCGAGAGAGAGAATGGTGTGAGAGAGGCAAGAGAGGAGGTGAGTAAGAGGGCGAGAGGGGTGGGAGAGAGGGGTGAGGGGAGATAGAGAAAGAGAGAGGGGTGGGAGAGGGAGAGAGGGGGTGAACGAGAGAGAGGGGCGGGAGGGAGAGGGGGACGAGAGAGAAGGCTGAGAGAGGGGGGCAGGAGAGTGACAAGAGAGAGAGGGGCAAGAGAGAGAGGAGAGAGGGGCGGGCAAGAGAGAGGAGAGGGGGCGAGCAAGAGAGAGGGGGCAAGAGAGAGGGGGAGAGAGGGGTGAAATAGAATGGTGAGAGGGAGAGAGGGGGCGAAAGAGAGGGGAGAGGGAGAGAGAGAGGTGAGGGAGAATGAGGGGGGAGGGAGAGAGTGGGGCAAGAGAGACGGGGGCAAGAGAGGAGAAAGGGGCGGGAAAGGGGCGAGAGAAAGAGAGAGGGGTGAGAGGCGAGAGAGGGGTCAAGAGAGAGAGGGGTCGAGAGAGAGGGGGGGAGAGAGAAAGAGCCGAGAGAGGAGAGAAAGAGGGGGCAAGAGGAAGAGAGAAATGGGCGAGAGAAGAGAGGGAGAGAGAAAGGGGCTAGAGAGGAGAGAGAGGGAGCAATAGAGAGAGAGAGGGGCATGAGTGGGGGCGAGAGAGAGAAAAAGGGGCGAGAGGGTGAGAGAGAGGGGCAAGAGAGGCGAGATAGAGGGGGCGAGAGAAAGATGAGAAAGAGGGAGGGGGCCAGAGAGAGAGGGGTGAAAGAGGGACGAGAGAGGTACGAGGCGAGAGAGAGAGAAAGACGAGAGTGGGGCGAGAGAAAGGCGAGAGAAAAGGGTGAGAGGGGCAAGAGAGGGACGACAGAGAGAGGGGCAAGAGAGAGGGGCGAGAGGGGAGGAAGAGGGGGCGAGAGAGAGGGGGTGAGAGAGGGGGACGAGAGAGTGGGAGCAAAAGAGGGGGGCGAGAAAGTGGGCCGAGAGAGAAAGGTGAGAGGGGAGAGAAAGGGGGCGAGAGAGGGGGGCGAGAGAGGGGGCAAGAGAGAGGCAAGGGAGAGGGTGTGAGAGAGAGGGGCGAGAGAAAGAAAGAGGGGCAAGAGAGAAAGAGAGAGAAAGCGAAAGAAGGGAGAGAAAGGGGGCGCGAGGGAGGTAAGAGGCGAGAGAGGGGTGAGAGAGAGAAGGGTGAAATAGAGGGGGTAGAGAGAGAGAGGGGGCAAGAGAGAGGGGCGAGAGAGAGGGGGCAAGAGAGAGGGGCGCGAGAGAGAGTCAAGAGAGGGGAGAGAGAAAGTGGAGAGAGGGGCGAGAGAGAGGGGCGTGAGACAGAGAGAGAGGCAAGAGAGAGGCAAGAGAGAGATGGGCGAGAGAAGGGGGAGGGAAAGGTGAGAGGGAGAGGTGCGAGAGAGAGGGGGGCAAGAGAGGGGCGAGGAAGAGGAGGCAAGAGAGAGAGGGGTGAGAGAAAGAGAGAGGGGCAAGAGAGGGGCGAGAGAGGGGGCATGAGAGGTGAGAGGCGAGAGAGGGGTCGAGAGATAGAGGGGTCGAGAAAGAAGGGGCGAGAGAGAGGGGGGTGAGAGAAAGGGGCGAGAGAGGAGGGAAAGAGAAGGGGCGAGAAGAAGAGAGAATGGGCGAGAGAGGAGAGAGGGAGAGAGAAAGGGGCGAGAGAGGAGAGAGAGGGAGCAATAGAGAGAGAGGGGGGTGTGAGTGGGGGCGAGAGAGATAAAAAAGGGGCGAGAGAGAGAGATAGGAGGCAAGAGAGAGGGGCAAGAGAGGCGAGATAGAGGGGGCGAGAGAGAGAGGGGGCGAGAGAGAGAGGGGGCGAGAGAGAGGGGCGAGAGGAGGGATAGAGGGGCGAGAGAGAGGCAAGAAAAAGGTGAGAAAGAGGAAGAGAGGGGTGAAAGAAGGACGAGAGAGAAGTGAGAGGCGAGAGAGAGAGAAAGACGGGAGAGAGGTGAGAGAGAAGGGTGAGAGAGAGGGTTGAGAGAGTGGGAGCGAAAGAGGGGGGCGAGAGAGAGTGGGCCGAGAGAGAAAGGTGAGAGGGGAGAGAGATGGGGCAAGAGAGGCGAGGGAGAAGGGGTGAGAGAGAGGCGGGAGAGAGGGGGCGAGAGAGAGGGGGCAAAAGAGAGGGGCGAGAGAAAGATAGAGAAGGCTAAGAGACGGGGTCGAGATAGAAAGGGGGGCAAGAGAGAGAGAGGGCTAGAGAGAGAGGGGTGAGAGAGAAAGGGGGCAAGAGAGAGAGTGGGGGTGAGAGGAGGGGCGAGAGGGGAGAGAGAAAGGGGAGAGAAAGAGAGAGGGGAGAGAGATAGAGGCGAGAGAGAAAGGTGAGAGAGAGAGGTGGCAAGAGAGAGATGAGAGAGGGACGAGGGAGGGGGAGTGAGGGGGCGGGAGAGAGAGGGGGCCAGAGAGAGAAGGGCGAGAGAGAGAGGAGAGAAGGATGAGAGAGGGGTAAGAGAGGGATGAGAGGGGGTGAGAGAGAGAGGGGCGAGAGAGGGAAAGGGACAGAAAGGGGAGGGAGAGGGGGGCGAGAGAGAGAAGGGTGAGATGGGGCGAGTGAGAGGGAGCAAGAGAGAGGGGGCGAGAGAGAAGGGTGAGAGAGAGGGGGCGAGAGAGAGTGGGAGTGAGAGAGGGGGCGAGAGAGAGTGGGCCGAGAGAAAAGGGAGAGAGAGGGGCGAGAGAGGGTAGAGGGAGAGAGAAGGGAGGGAGAGAGGGGCGAGAGAGAGAAGGGTGAGAGATAGAGGGACGAAAGGAGAGAGGGTGCGAGGGGCGAGAGAGGGGGCGAGAGAGAGAGAGGGAGGAGAGAGAGAGAGAAAGGTGAGAGGGGAGTGAGAGGGGGCAAGAGGCGAGAGAGAGGCAAGAGAAAGAGGGGCACAAGAGAGAGGGGCGAGAGAAGGGAGAGGGAGAGAGAGGGGGCGAGAGAGGTGAGAGGCGAGAGAGGGAGAGGGGCGAGAGAGAGAAAGGTTTGAGGAGAGAGAGAGAAGGCAAGGGAGAGAGGAGGCGAGAGAGGGTGAGAGAGGTGAGAGAGATGAGAGGCGAGAGAGAGAGAAGGGGGAGAGAGGGGCGAGAGAGAGGGGCGAGAGAGAGAGAGGGACGAGAGGGGGAACGAGAGGGAGGCAAGAGAGAGAAAGGGGCACGAGAGAGAGGGGCGAGAGAAGGGAGAGAGGGGGTGAGAGAGGTGAGAGGTGAGAGAGAGAAGGGTGAGATGGGGCGAGAGAGAGGGAGCAAGAGAGAAGGGGCGAGAGTGAAGGGTGAGAGAGAGGGGGCGAGAGAGAGAGGGGGCGAGAGAGAGTGGGAGTGTGAGAGGGGGCGAGAGAGAGTGGGCCGAGAGAAAGGGGAGAGAGAGGGGGCGAGAGAGGGTAGAGGGAGAGAGGGATGAGAGAGAGAAGGGTGAGAGAAGGGTGAGAGATAGAGGGACGAAAGGAGAGAGGGGGCGAGAAAGAGGGGGTGAGAGAGAGAGGGGGTGAGAGGGTGCGAGGGGCGAGAGAGGGGGCGAGAGAGGGGGCGAGAGAGAGAGGGGGGAGAGAGAGAGAAAGGTGAGAGGGGAGTGAGAGGGGGCAAGAGGCGAGAGAGAGGCAAGAGAAAGAGGGGCACAAGAGAGAGGGGCAAGAGAAGGGAGAGGGAGAGAGAGGGGAGGGAGGGGGCGAGAGAGGTGAGAGGCGAGAGAGGGGGAGAGGGGCGAGAGAGAGAAAGGTTTGAGGGGAGAGAGAGAAGGCGAGAGAGAGAGGAGGCGAGGGAGAGGGGGTGAGAGAGGGGCGAGAGAAGGGAGAGAGAGAGGGGGGGGCGAGAAAGAGGGGCAAGAGAAAGAGAGAGGGGGCAAGATAGAGGGGCGACAGAGGGGCACGAGAGAGAGGAGTAAGAGGCGAGAGAGAGGCGAGAGAGAACGAAAGGCAAGAGAAAGGGAGAGGGGGTGAGAGAGAGATAGAGGTGAGAGAGAGGGGGTCGAAAGAGAGAGGGGGGCAAGAGAGAGAGGCGCAAGAGAGAGGGGGCGAGAGAGGGCAAGAAAGGCAAGATATAGAGGGGAGAGAGAGGGAGAGATAGAGAGGGGAGCAAGAGAGAGGGGCGAGAGAGAAGGAGGGGCACAAGATAGAGGGGCGAGAGAGGGTGAGAGAGGTGAGAGAGACGAGAGAGAGAGAGAAAGGGGAGAGAGGGGCGAGAGAGAAGTGAGAGAGGAGCGAGAGAGAGAGAGGGACGAGAGGGGGGACGAGAGGGAGGCAAGAGAGAGAAAGGGGCATGAGAGAGAGGGGTGAGAGAGGTGAAAGTGCGAGAGAGATAGAGGTGAAAGAGAGGGGTGAGAGAGAGAGACGGGTGAGAGAGAGAGGTGGCAAGAGAGAGGAGAGAGAGGTGGCAAGAGAAAAGAGAGAGTGAGGGGGAGAGAGGGGGCGAGAGAGAGAGGGGGGAGAGAGGGGTGAGAGAGGGGTGAGAGAGGGTAGAGGGAGAGAGAGGGGGGGAGAGAGGGGACAAGAGAGGAGAAGGGTGAGAGAGAGAGGGATGAGAGAGGGAGAGGGGGAGAGGGGGCGAGAGAGGGTACAGGGAGAGAGGGGGCGAGAGAGAGAAGGGTGAGAGATAGAGGGACGAGAGGAAAGGAGGTGAGAGGGTGTGAGGGGTGAGAGAGGGGGGCGAGAGAGAGTGGGAGCGAGAGAGGGGGAGGAAGTGTGAGAGAGAGAGTGAGGGGGCGAGAGAGAGAGAGCGGGGGCGAGAGAGAGGGACGAGAGGAGAGAGAGGGGCAAGAGAGGGACGAGAGAGAGAGAGGGGGGTAAGAGAGAGAGAGGGGCAAGAGAGGGACGAGAGAGAGAGAGGGGGGTAAGAGAGAGAGAGGGGCAAGAGAGAGTGAGGGCGAGAGAGAGGGGGAGAGAGTGGCGAGAGAGAGAGGGGCACGAGAGAGAGGGGCGAGAGAAGGGAGAGAGAGGCAAGAGAGAAAGGCAAGAAAGAGAGGCAAGAAAGAGGGGTGAGAGAGAGGGGCACGAGAGAGAGGGGCGAGAGAAGGGAGGGAGAGGGAGAGGCGAGGGAGAGAGGGACGAGAGGGGGAACGAGAGGGAGGCAAGAGAGAGAAAGGGGCACGAGAGAGAGGGGCGAGAGAAGGGAGAGAGGTGAGAGGCGAGAGAGAGAAGGGTGAGATGGGGCGAGAGAGAGGGAGCAAGAGAGAAGGGGCGAGAGTAAAGGGTGAGAGAGAGGGGGCGAGAGAGAGAGGGGGCGAGAGAGAGAGGGGGCGAGAGAGAGTGGGAGAGGGGGCGAGAGAGAGTGGGCCGAGAGAAAGGGGAGAGAGAGGGGGCGAGAGAGGGTAGAGGGAGAGAGAAGGGAGGGAGAGAGGGATGAGAGAGAGAAGGGTGGGAGAAGGGTGAGAGATAGAGGGACGAAAGGAGAGAGGGGGCGAGAAAGAGGGGGTGAGAGAGAGAGGGGGTGAGAGGGTGCGAGGGGCGAGAGAGTGGGCGAGAGAGAGAGAGAGGGGGGAGAGAGAGAGAAAGGTGAGAGGGGAGTGAGAGGAGGCAAGAGGCGAGAGAGAGGCAAGAGAAAGAGGGGCAAGAGAAGGGAGAGAGGGGGCACGAGAGAGAGGAGTAAGAGGCGAGAGAGAGGCGAGAGAGAACGAAAGGCAAGAGAAAGGGAGAGGGGGTGAGAGAGAGATAGAGGTGAGAGAGAGGGGTCGAAAGAGAGAGGGGGGCAAGAGAGAGAGGCGCAAGAGAGAGGGGGCGAGAGAGGGCAAGAAAGGCAAGATATAGAGGGGCGAGAGAGGGAGAGATAGAGAGGGGAGCAAGAGAGAGGGGCGAGAGAGAAGGAGGGGCACAAGATAGAGGGGCGAGAGAGGGTGAGAGAGGTGAGAGAGATGAGAGGCGAGAGAGAGAGAGAAAAGGGAGAGAGGGGCGAGAGAGAAGTGAGAGAGGGACGAGAGGGAGGCAAGAGAGAGAAAGGGGCATGAGAGAGAGGGGTGAGAGAGGTGAGAGGCGAGAGAGATAGAGGTGAAAGAGAGGGGTGAGAGAGAGACGGGTGAGAGAGAGAGGTGGCAAGAGAAAAGAGAGAGTGAGGGGGAGGGGGAGAGAGGGGGCGAGAGAGAGGGGGCGAGAGAGAGGGGGGAGAGAGAGGGTGAGAGAGGGTAGAGGGAGAGAGAGGGGGGGGAGAGGGGACAGAGAGAGAAGGGTGAGAGAGAGAGGCGAGAGAGGGAGAGGGGGAGAGGGGGCGAGAGAGGGTAGAGGGAGAGAGGGGGCGAGAGAGAGAAGGGTGAGAGATAGAGGACGAGAGGAAAGGAGGTGAGAGGGTGTGAGGGGTGAGAGAGGGGGCGAGAGAGAGTGGGAGCGAGAGAGGGGAGGAAGTATGAGAGGGAGAGTGAGGGGGCGAGAGAGAGAGAGCGGGGGCGAGAGAGAGAAGGATGAGAGAGAGAGAGAGGGACAAGAGAGGACGAGAGAGAGAGAGGGGGGTAAGAGAGAGTGAGGGCGAGAGAGAAGGGCAGAGAGTGGTGAGAGAGGGGCACGAGAGAGAGGGGCGAGAGAAGGCAAGAGAGAAAGGCAAGAGAGAGGGTGAGAGAGAGGGGCACGAGAGAGAGGGGCGAGAGAAGGGAAGAGGGAGAGAGAGGGGGAGGGAGGGAGAGGTGAGGGAGAGGGGCGAGAGAGATAGAGGGGAAAGAGAGAAGGGTGAGAGAAGGGCAAGAGAGAGATGTCAGAGAGAGGGAGAGAGGCAAGAGAAAGAGTGGTGAGGGAGAGAGGGGGGCGAGAGAGGTGAAAGACGAGAGAGGGGCACGAGAGAGGGCCAAGAGAAGGGAGAGTGAGAGAGAGGGGAGGGAGAGAGGGGGCGAGAGAGGTGAGAGGCGAGAGAGAGGAAGATGTGAGGGGAGAGAGAGGGGGCGAGAGTTAGAGGGGGCGAGAGAGGGGAGAGAGGCGAGGGAGAGGGGGTGAGAGAGGGGAGAAAGGGGGCGAGAAAGAGGGGCGAGAGAGGGGCACGAGAGAGAGGAGTGAGAGGCGAGAAAGAGGCGAGAGAGAACGAAAGGCAAGAGAAAGTGAGAGAGAGGGGCGAAAGAGAGAGGAGGGCAAGAGTGAGAGGGGTGAGAGAGAGGGGCGAGAGAAAGGGGGCAAGAGAGAGAGAGAGGGACAAGAGAGAGGGGGCGAGAGAGGGGGCAAGAGAGGCAAGATATAGAGGGGCGAGAGAGGGGAGATAGAGAAGCGGCAAGAGAGAGGGGAGAGAGAGAACGAGGTGCACGAGATAGAGGGGCGAGAGAGGGTGAGAGATGAGAGGCAAGAGAGAGAGAGAAAGGGGAGAGAGAAGCGAGAGGGAGAGGCGAGAGAGAGAGGGGCGAGAGAGAGAGAGGTGAGAGAGGGGCGAGAGAGAGAGGGACGAGAGAGAAGGGTGAGAGACAGGCACGAGAGAGAGGGGCGAGAGAAGGGAGAGAGGGGGTGAGAGAGGTGAGAGGCGAGAGAGATAGGTGAGAGAGAGAGATGGGTGAGAGAGAGAGAGGTGGCAAGAGAGAGGGGCGAGGGAGGGAAAGGAGAGTGAGGGGGAGGGAGAGAGAGGGGGGTGAGAGAGAGGGGGCGAGAGAGGGGAGGGAGAGAGGGACAAGAGAGAGAAGGGTGAGAGAGAGAGGGACGAGAGGGGTGGGTGACGAGAGAGGGAGAGGGGGCGAGAGAGGGTAGAGGGAGAGAGAGGGCAGAGAGAAGGGTGAGAGATAGAGGGAGTAGAGAGGGGGCGAGAGAGAAAGAGGGGCGAGAGAGGAGGTGGGAGGGTGAGAGAGGGGGGCGAGAGAATGGGAGCAAGACAGGGGGCGAGAGAGAGTGGGCAGAGAGAGAGAGGGGGGGGAGAGAGAGAGAAAGGAGAGAGGGAGGGGGCAGAGAGGGGGCAAGAGAGGCGAGGGAGAGGGGGTGAGAGAGGGGAGGGGGTGAGAGAGAGAGGGAAGAGAGAGAGAGGGGTGAGAGAAAGAGAGGGGGCAAGAGAGAGGGGCGAGAGAGAGAGAGGGGCGAGAGGCAAGAGAAAGGCAAGAGGGAGAGAGGGGCGAGAGAGAGAGGGGCACGAGAGAGGGGCGAGAGAAGGGAGAGAGAGGGGGCGAGAGAGAGGGGGCGAGAGAGGGGTGAGAGGGAAGAGAAAGGCAAGAGAGAAAGGCGAGAGGTAGAGAGGGGCAAGAGAGATAGAGGCGAGAGAGAGGGGTGAGAGAGGGGTCGAGAGAGAGAGAGGGGCCAAGAGAAAGGGGCAAGAAAGAGGGGCATGACAGAGAGGGGCTAGAGAAGGGAGAGAGAGGGGGCGAGAGAGGTGAGAGAGAGAAAGGCAAGAGAGAGAGAAAGGCAAGAGAGAGGGGGAGGAAGAAAGGGGGCGAGAGGAGTGAGAGGCGAGAGAGAGGGATAGGGGCGAGAGAGATAGAGGCGAGAGAAAGGGGCGAGAGAGATGGATGAGAGAGGGGCAAGAGAGGGACAAGAGAGAGGAGAGAGAGGTGGCAAGAAAGAGATGAGAGAGGGGCGAGGAAGGGGAGGAAGAATGAGAGGGAGAGCGAGGGGGGCGAGAGAGATAAGGGTGAGAAAGATAGGGACGAGAGAGAGGGGGTAAGATAGAGAGAGGGGCAAGAGAGAGGGGGTGAGAGAGAGGGGGAGAGAGTAGCGAGAGAGAGACAGGGGCACGAGAGAGAGGGGCAAGAGAAGGGAGAGCGAGGGGGCGAGAGAGGGGTGAGAGGCGAGAGAGAGGCAAGAGAGAGAAAGGCAAAAGAGAGGGAAAGAGGGGCGAGAGAGAGGGGCACGAGAGAGAGGGGCAAGAGAAGGGAGAGGGAGAGAGAGGGGAGGGAGAGAGAGGGAGGAAAAGAGGAAAAGACGGGCACGAGAGAGAGGGGCGAGAGAAGGGAGAGAGAGGGGGCGAGAGAGGGGGCGAGAGAGAAGGGTGAGAGAAGGGCAAAAGAGAGAAGGGGGAGAGAGAGGCAAGAGAAAGAGGGGAACGAGAGAGAGGGGCGAGAGAAAGGAGAGGGGGAGAGAGAGGAGGGAGAGAGAGGGGAGGGAGAGAGGGGAGGGAGAGAGGGGGTGAAAGGCGAGAGAGGGGCATGAAAGAGAGGGGAGGGAGAGAGGGGGCGAGAGAGGTGAGAGGCGAGAGAGAGGGTGAGGGTCGAGAGAAAGGCGAGAGAGAGGGAGAGAGAAGGGCACAAGAGAGAAGGGCAAGAGAAGGGAGTGGGAGAGAGTGGGGAGGGAGAGAGAGGGGATGGAGAGAGGGGGCGAGAGAGAGGGAGAGGGGCGAGAAAGATAGAGGCGAGAGAGAAGGGTGAGAGGGGGCAAGAGAGAGAAAGGCGAGAGAGGGGCACGAGAGAGAGGGGCAAGAGAAGGGAGAGGGAGAGAGAGGGGAGGGAGAGAGAGGGGGCGAGAGAGGTAAGAGGCGAGAGAGAGGGGCGAGAGAGAAGGGTGAGAGAAGAAAGAGAGAGGGGAGGGAAAGAGGGGAGGGAGAGAGGGGGTGAGAGAGGTGAAAGGTGAGAGAGGGGCATGAGAGAGAGGGAGAGAGAGGGGAGGGAGAGAGGGGGCGAGAGAGGTGAGAGGCGAGAGAGAGGGAGAGGGGCGAGAGAGATAGACGGGAGAGAGAAAGGCCAGAGAGAAAGGTGAGAGAGAGGGAGAGGGGCCAGAGGGAGAGAGAGGCACGAGAGAGAGGGGCAAGAGAAGGAAGAGGGAGAGAGAGGGGAGGGAGAAAGAGGGAGAGAGAGGGGAGGAAAAGAGGGGAGGGAGAGAGAGGGGAGGGAGAGAGAGGGGAGGGAAAGAGGGGAGGGAGAGAGGGGGTGAGAGAGGTGAAAGGAGAGAGAGGGGCATGAGAGAGAGGGAGAGAGAGGGGAGGGAGAGAGGGGGCGAGAGGCGAGAGAGAGGAAGAGGGGCGAGAGAGATAGAGGGGGAGAGAGAGGGGCACAAGAGAGGGGCGAGAGAAGGGAGAGGGAGACAGAGGGGAGGGAGAGAGGGGGAGAGAGAGAGGGAGAGGGGCGAGAGAGATAGAGGCGAGAGAGAAGGGTGAGAGAGGGGCAAGAGAGAGAAAGGCGAGAGAGGGTCATGAGAGAGAGGGGAAAGAGAAGGGAGAGGGAGAGAGAGGGGAGGGAGAGAGAGGGGAGGGAGAGAGGGGGTGGGAGAGGTGAAAGGCGAGAGAGGGGCATGAAAGAGAGGGAGAGAGAGAGGGGAGGGAGAGAGGGGGCGAGAGAGGTGAGAGGCAAGAGAGAGGGAGAGGGGCGAGAGAGATAGAGGCGAGAGAGAAAGACGAGAGAGAGGGAGCGAGAGGGGCACAAGAGAGAGGGGCGAGAGAAGGGAGAGGGAGAGAGGGGGCGAGAGAGGTGAGTGAGAGGGAGAGGGACGAGAGAGATAGAGGCGAGAGAGGGGGCGAGAGTGAAGGGTAGGAGAGTGGCAAGAGAGGGATGAGAGAGAGGGGCGAGGGAGGGGAGAGGGGAGGAAGAATGAGAGGGAGAGAGAGGGGGCGAGAAAGAGAAGGGTGAGAGAGAGAGATGGATGAGAGGGGGAGAGAGGGGCAAGACAGGGATGAGAACGAGAGGGGGAAAGAGAGATGGGGCGAGAGAGAGGAGAGAGAGGTGGCAAGAGAGAAATGAGAGAGAGGGGCGAGGAAGGGGAGGAAGAATGAGAGGTAGAGCGAGGGGGGCGAAAGAGAGAGAGCAGGGGGCGAGAGAGAGAGAAGGGTGAAAGAGAGAGGGACGAGAGGGAGAGGGAGGAGCAAGAGAGGGACGAGAGAGAGGGGGGTAAGAGAGAGAGGGGCAAGAGAGAGAGGGGGAGAGAGTGGCAAGAGAGAGAGGGGCATGAGAGAGAGGAGCGAGAGAAGGGAGAGAGAGGGGGCGAGAGAGGGGTGAGAGGCGAGAGAGAGGCAAGAGAGAGAAAGGCGAGAGAGAGGGAGAGAGGGTCGAGAGAGATGGGTGAGGGAGAGAGGGGCGAGAGAGGGAGGAGAGAGAGGGAGGGCCGAGAGAGAGCGAGAGAGGGAGAGAGCGAGAGAGAAAAGGGGGAGAGAGGGGGTAAAAGAGAGTGGGGGGAGAGTTGGGCGAGAGAGATATAGAGGGGGCAAGAGAGGTGAGAGAGAGAGGGGAGAGAGGGGGGCGATAGAGAGAGAGGGAGCGAGAGAGAGCGAGAAAGAGAGGGGCGAGAGAGAGGCTAGAGAGAGAGGCTAGAGAGAGAGAGAGAGAGAAGGAGAGAGGGGCGAGAGGTGATAGGAGAGAGAAAATGGGGAGGGAGGGGCGAGAGAGAGAGAAGGGTGAGAGAGAGAAAGGGGAGAGAGAGGGGAGAGAGAAAGGGAGAGAGAGAGGGGGCGAGAGAGAGGGGGGACAAGAAAGAGAGGGGGTGAGAGGAGAGAGGGGCAAGAGAGAGAGGGGGAGAGAGTGGCGAGAGAGGAGCATCAGAGA